>OX104116.1:18046648-18646648 GCA_944474755.1 Limnoperna fortunei | reverse complement strand
GGGGTTAAAAAATGTAAAAGATTAGAAAAAATTTTAACGCAACCAAATATGATATAAAACGGTAAGTCATGGCCATCCTCACCTCGATTACCGTTTTGATAAGCGTTATCAAATTGTCTACAAAACGAAAATATTGTCAAGGTGTACGATACTCCCATTCATCATAAAACGTAAGTTAAATACATTTACATTTTTTTAAATTCTGATTGTTAACTCTTATGTTTAAAAATTTAAAATATTCCATACGTTTTAGGAGATATCTCGTCTGTATCCGAAACACATGTACGACTTGTATACCGGTATAGAGCAAAAGTGAAACTGATTCGTTCCTAATTTTGTAAAAATTGATTCTTTAAATATATTCTAATAATTAAAGTAGTACAAAACCTATTCAATAGGTTGTTTATCGATATAAAAAATGATTTAGACATACGCGGACTGCTAGTTGAAAACGAAAGTTGAAATACAAGATGATAACAAAATGCGTATTATCAATTAATTGCGTAAAAGTATGATATAATAATAAAATACATTTTAAAAATAGAATCTCTACGAAAAATCGGAATTCTTGCGTAACTTAGCCGTCCAATCTCCGACAAATACTCCACATACAACCGGACACTACATTTGTGACTCTGCAATACCAAATATCGGGGTCGTACTACTTTCTTAAATTTACTGCAAAGAAATATTCTTTATACATATTTGCATTATACATTATTTTTGCTTTTTCACGATCTTGTGGATATTAATATAGACATATAGACCAAATTTTGATACCCTGTTAACCTGTTCTTGACCTCAATATCGTTAAAAAAGCTTCTCACTAGACTTTGTTTTTATCACGGCGTCTGTCAACACTAAGGTTGCGGGTTCGAGTCTAACTACTGGCAGAGTGCGCTAGACTCAATCTTAATTGACAAGGATTGCCAGTTTTCAACCGCACGTCCGGCTTTTCTCCAGCTTCCTCCCCCAATAAAAACTGGACTCTATGATATAGCTGAAAAATCGCTGAAAGTGGCATTAAAGGTCAAATAAACAATAAAAAAATTTAACCACAAAAGCATATCCAAACAACGTGGTATGTTGTATTATATTCTACTTTAACTTTAATGTTGGAAATATGAACTTAATTTAAACTAATTTAAGAAAGTAACTAATAGTAATAATTTGTATCACATTTTAATCTTAAAATACTAGCGCCTGCTTATGTCTGCAATTAAAACCGATACGGTTTAAAGAGTAACAAAGTCTCATTTCCTTGTGGTTTCTGTCTTTTGCCTTTGCTGCATCCTTACAACACCAAAGACATCGGGGATAATACTTTGACTCGGAACCAGTGGTTTATTGGTTGTCATGGTCCAGAAACTGTCGTCTCCTGCATAAGTCTCAGTTTTATGCACATTGACATTTTTGATTGCGCTTTGGTGCCTTCTCGGGTTTCTTGAGTGGACTGAGGTGTACGAACGTACCAGTTCTGTGCACACAAAAGTATCAGCACATCTTCAGAGTTCATCTTCGCAAAACACGGTGTACAGGCTAAACTCTTCTGCGTTTTTGTACTTATCACTGCAGAAAGTACACACTTATATCTTTTCTTGGTATAGTCTTTGTTTTGACCTATATTTGTCAAATGTTTATGAAAAAAGAAAAAAAAGATATTAGTATCTTAACTTTTTGGAACGATTAATTATAAATACATGTAACACTAAATTATTTATTACATAACCTGATAATGAATAGCAAGGCCTTTTTTCTTCTTTAGCTTATATGATTCCCATTTGTCAGTCGAGATGTTTCCTCAATCACATTCTGTACATGAGAATCATCATTCACAGACACCCTTGTAGGTCTGTATCCCTGTAAATCATATGTATTGATTGATCACACGCGTTGCTGCTATACGAGAAACTACATGATTTTGACGCCAAAAAATACAATCTATCCCTGCAATCAATGAACTTTTAATTGTCAATACTAAATAAAACACCTTAAAACTATCCATAATGCACCAAATTGATTGTGCCATTGTTTTCAAAATTTACCCCTTAGTTATTTTGTGAATCCACAAGTCTAGTTACGCCCCTGCAGATTGGTCATCAAAGTTCCTACCACAATCAACAGAATACGTGCCACCTTAATTTCTCTTTTTGAAAGTTGTGATCTTTCGGGAATCGCGTTGGGCACGACGAAGGAAGTGAACGTGTACTTTTTCTCATTTTTTAGAAACTTACGCCGATTCACATTTTTGCATTGATTTTGCTTTGTTTCATTATTTGTTTGTTTATTGTATTACTGGTTTGCCTAAATGAAGTAGCTTGTGGAGGTAGCTTATAAATCGGGTCCAAATGTATGGAACCTTTCAACCAAACATGAGACAAGGTATAAATATTAAAGTCAATAACGTAATAAAGCACAGTATCAATTCAAATAATTTAAATAGTTGGTTTATATGATATTTAACGTCCTTATAAGCCCTTTCACGATATTTCTTGCAGAAACGATTCCGATAGGACCGCATCGCAACAGGTAAACAAAAGTATGGCTCACAGCGAAAGATTGAACAAACAAAACATGAATGATCTTTGTGAGTTAGCCGGCGATTTTGGTACAAACACTGAGAAGAAAAAAGAAGAATGATTTGAAGTAAAACTTTAAATTGTGAACTTTGGCCATCACCCCTGTGTCAAGCAGAACAGAATCTCGGACCAGTGCCAATAATTTTAAAGGTTTAGATAGGGAAGTAAAGCACCATGATGCGGGTGATGTGCAATGTATATTTGGTTTAAACAGGTATATTATGTATATCTTTCATAAATATATTCTTTGAAATAATGATTGTGTTAAGTTGTTCTGTTTATCCCACACTTCTCCTTTTTTAAACATGGAAAATGTCAATCTTTTTTACTTCACTGATAGAGCATACATTTCTTGAGATTGAATAATTTGCCAGTTTCTTTCTAACATTTCACATATTTAAATTTAATGCAACTTTTCCTTTTGAAAGTATTATTTTATTATAAAGTATTTTTATTTAGTGCCTTTTGACTAAGGGAGGAGCGAAATATTTAAGACCAAAGTTGTTTTCCTTATACCATTGCCACTTTGGAAAGTATATATACTTTTTCAGGTGGAATATACAACAGTGTTTGTGAACGCACAGTACCAGTCTCCAGCTCCATAAAAAGTTAATTACCAGGTATATCGTGTTTACGTCAAAGACCGGTTGATTATTGTTATAAATCATCCGTCAGACCCATATCCAGGATAATCTTTAATGTAGACATTTGTTTTAATTTTTGTTCTGGAAATATTAAATTATTATTTAGATTGGCTTCTGTTCTTATGCATAGTAGTACTGTTAACGTGAATTATAGTTCACTTACTTATATGCACAACGGTTAATACCCTCACTATTCCACAACACTAAAATGAATTCCTATTCATTGCTTTATTTACATCTTAATTGACAATACAATTTCCAAGTTGTGGCAATGTTTTCAATAATAACCTATTGATGCTAAATTAATGAGAAATTGTTTGTACATGTACATGGATTAGAATATTGTTTCTATGACGTAATCATATTTACATGTATTTAGTTGTTAATACAACAAAACATATCCTTCTAAATTATTACGCTTTAAATTATTGTTTTTTCAGAGATGGGCCTAGGACTGCAGTCATGTGTGGGCCTATTTTCTGTTCTAAGCAAAGTTAGATCTATGTGAACAGCTGATAATACTTTAATATGCCAGGTCAATAGAAGATCTCCAAAAGTGCCATTGTGCAGCATTAAGCAAAAAACACCAAAGATGAAGCAAAGTGACCATTCTGCCAGGGTTTCAAACTTGCCTCCTTTTCAGACACAGTTTGACCCAAGACACAAAGATGACAGAGTTCCTAACATGGACATTACATTTAAAAGCCTACGTGAGATGAAGGATATATTTCCTAATAAATCTATTTTATATAAAAATATATTTAACAGTTTCTCATGGCCTTGTCCTTTGGAATTTTGATGATACCCATTAATTTAATCGAAGGTACTAAAAAAGTTAATCCAGCTGCGGTAACATGACAGTCCTGAACTCTGGGAAAGGGAAAAGCGTCTTTTATTGTTACAGCATTTAATCGTCTATAATCTACACAAGGTCTAACTTCATTCTCTTTAACAACTAAAATTAATGACCTATACCATGAAGAACTGGATTTCCGAATGAAACCTTGTTCCTGCGTTGTGTAAAGATTTTCTTTTCTTCGGATGCAAATGATATAGGTTCTCAAAGTGGTGGTTGTTTGATTGGTTAAGCATCATCTGTTTTTATGCTGTGCTCAAGCAGTTTTTTCAGGCCAACGTTATTGTAATTCTTGGAAAAAGTGTTTGAGAATATGTGCAAAAGTTCACGGCCCTGCACAGTCTCTGTATTCATATCTGTTAAACGTTCTGGAACTATTCCACTATTCCACTTTTTCTATCATTTGCTGTTTCCTTTTTGGATATATTCCTTTTAACTCCAATGTTTGTTTTCCAGTTGATCGGATTTCCAGTTTCGAGAATTTTTTTCGTACAGCTGGTTTATAGTTCTCTAAATCTTCTTCATCTTCAAATTCCACGAATAACAACGGTTTTCTTTTAAGCTGTTCTGCATTCCAAAGTTAAGTTTCTTGCTCTTAAACATATTCTTGGTCGATAATATGTGCTTTAGATGTGACATCTTTATCGATGTTCGCAACAGTACTGCCCATAACAAAAGGAAATTTCTGCACAAGGTCATCGTTAGGTTCCAAAATAAAATTATGTAGTTCGTCAAAGGAATCATCATCAAATCTATCTACAAAAACATCAATATATATCTCACTTCTAGGACGTGTCTCAATATTGTCTACAACATGAATTTTTCTAAGTTTGCCGATTCTGATACATTGAATGGTTGTTCCATCAAGCAGCATAATCCCATTATTTAACCGTTAGTCAGCAGGTCCCCATTCTGCCTTCATTAAAATAGCTAAACCTAAAAGGCTTCATCCTGTATATTAGCAACAATCAACTTAACATTAAACTCCAATTATACTACGTTAACTTGCGAAAAATGACTTTCCCTAACTCTTCAAAAGGTTTCCCATATTTACAAGCAAAAGTATTGGTTATCTCCAGTTTTGGTCGTTTGGACATGGAAATCTTCTTATAAGCCTTCTTTGATAATACAGTTTAGGCAGCCCCTGTATCTACTGTAAAATTAACTTCAAAACCTTGAACGTGTCCAGTGACATACGAAGTACTTGACGTCCGATTACTTGATGGCTAGATAATTTTTGTTCTCCTCCGTCGTCACGGTTTAGGGAACAAGCTGTGTCCTCCTCAACTTGGGATTGACATAAAATATTTTCACTCCTTTCTCAAAGTTCTTATTCAATTCCACTAAATTAATGTGACTGGTATTTTTTTCTTTGCATAGATGGTTTTGCTTTTCGTTTTGTTTTCTTTCAGTTCCTACAGTGTCTGCAATCTTTGGTCGGTCTGTCATTCTTTTCTGGAGTAGTCGCTTTCAGGCTTCCGAAAGGAGTCTGTACTGCAGCCAATACTTGGATGGTCATTTCTTGTATTGCAGTCCTCAGCAGCCCATAAAATCCTGTCAAATACCCCGTATCAGTTTGGTGGTGTTTTGTGGCCTCAGTTTCAACTATTCTTGGTCTCCGGTATTTGGGTATTTTTGGTCGCTGAGCGGAAACTATTTTCTTCTAGGTTTTGGTCTTAATACCATTGTTTCATTGGACGCATATTCATCTTCAGCTTCTGTTGTGTTTGTATTATGTTATGTACCAGTATTTTGTTCAGCTTCATCAATGTGAGAATCTTCAGTGTGTCCTGTTTCATATTCTTCCCTTGTTACATTGTCACTTTTAACATTTTGATTTCTCGTCATATACATTGGTTTAGTCTTCACCATGGTTACTGCTACTGTTAAGTCTCTTCCAACGCTTCGTATCTCTAGACCCAAGTAGATATCAATTTTTAACTGGATCCCGCCGAGGATGTCAAAAACATTATGTAGCGAGCTAGTGAAAGGAACTCCTATTAAACAATTCTTTGACAAAAAGCCAAACAGATACGTTTCAGTATCCTCTATAGTTTATTTAAAACGTTAGTACTTGGTCATTTGGTCTTTAGACTAAGTATAGGTCCAACGAAGGTAATCTCAGTAAGCCATCAAATGTTCTATGTATGTGACTATTCGGATCCTGGGCATTTAAAGGATATGTGAATAATATTTAAAAAAGTATATTTCTCAGGATACACTTAAAATGAAATATAAGTTTATTGTTTTGTTGTGTTGTGTTATTTGCCTTGCAAAAATTAATCAGTGTCTTTCACAAGTGTAGATTAATAGTCATGCTTCATTATAACATTATAGGTCAAATATTGAAATAAAATGGTAAATAAACTTAGTTTAATCCTAGACTTTTTCATTACTTTATTTAGTTATAAACTTTATTTCTACACTGAACTTCCCAAATCATAGGTGATATATGTGCAGAATAAATTTGGTTGTGAACTTTATGTTACAAAGTTTATTTCTTCACTGGATTTTCCCTATCCTGGGTGATATATTTGCAGAATAAATTTCGTTATGAAGTTTATGTTGAAATGTTTTTTTTCTAAACTGGATCTCCCAAATCCTGGGTGATATGCGCAGAATAATTTTATAAAGTATAGTTATCAACCTTATGTTGATAAGTTTAGGAAAACACAAGATCAATAACAATCCGGATAAATATAAAATAACTTAAATAACTTCTAAAAAGTTAAATTTTTTCACAGTCTAAAAAATTCCTCTATAAATAATTGTCATATAAAAATAATTTAGATATTGTTAAAATACTTTGCCGATTAAAATTTCAACAATGAATAATTTTCTTACTTCAAAATTTGATTCTTTTTAGAAAAATAAGCTAAACGTCAATATTTTATAAAGTGGTTTAGAATGGCGTCAATTGTCAGCGTTTGTCCATTTATATGTTGCACTAGAAGTTTCAGTACAGTTCGGTGCAGGATTGCGCACAGCGTAAAATAAATGACTGCAATGACTAATCAATCAACATTATATAAAACAACCGCTTACTTAATAACAATTAATTTCAAATAACATTTTTCTTAGTTAATTATCAAGAAACAAGAAACGATGTCAGTAACAATTAAAATATAACATTTTTTAAATTTTTTTATAAACACAAAAAAAATGTTCGGCTACCCAATGGCAGTAGACGATAAAAAACTTGAAGTTGTCAACACAGAAAATGGCTAAGTATTGCAATAAATAAAACAAAACTATTCGAAATGAAAGATTTTGGGAACAAATGCGACTTAACGAATCTGTGAACATGTCACACTTTAAATATCAAGAAATGAATGAAACGTGCAGATTTCTGCAACTACAAAATCAATTGAACATCTCAAAGGTTAATATATATATATTATTTGCAAACCCACAAACTGCCAAAAATGATAATTATTTTACAACTCTCATCGTTGTAGAAACAAAAAGAAACAGTTTATTAACTAAAGAATTCAAGAATAATGTACCTTATTTAAAAAAAGTAAACTTTATAATTTATAATATAAAATACTATTAATTTACATTAATTTTCTTTATTAATGCAAATTTATACCCCAAAGGGTTGAACGCATACAAACAAATATAAATACAAAAGGTCACAAAACATATAAACAACATGGAAATTATACAAAGAATATAATAATATCATCAAAATTATTGTCAGTGGGGAATCATGCAGTTGACATTACAGTGTTGGCAGATTCTGTTTTCTCTTTTTATTCTTTGAAACCTACCTTTATCAATTTCTGAACCATAGTCACTTTTCCGCAGTATACATAAAATTTTCCTATTTTCAACGTTGAATTTTTGATAAAATTTTCTATTTCATATTTAGTTTTAATTTTACAGTATAAAATTATTTTGCTGTTATCTGTACAGCAGGTCTTTAATTTATTGAAGAAAGTATTTTCATATATTTTTTTAAATTTTTGTTTAATATTATTAAGTTTGGAAATATCTTTTATGTAGTTTATATTTTTAACTGTGTAAGGTCTATTTTATTTGACTTATATGTTTAATATAAATATGAATACCATAAATATGTTCCAGTTTCATGAAGATCATCAGATAAAATGAATGCA
Organism: Limnoperna fortunei; assembly: GCA_944474755.1. Lineage (NCBI taxonomy): Eukaryota > Metazoa > Mollusca > Bivalvia > Mytilida > Modiolidae > Limnoperna > Limnoperna fortunei. The sequence continues at coordinate 18,638,448 of OX104116.1, read as the reverse complement.
TCGTGGAATAAAGTATTGCTAGAATGACTTAAAAGTCTTGCAAAATATTTGATGGACTGTGCTTTGATATGTGTATCAAGTGGATATTGAGCTAGTTCAGTTCTTCCTGCTATATTTACAGACTGTTAACAAAGACCTAAAACGAATTTACAGAATTTTAAGTTTGTTTTCTTCATAAAACTACTATCAGTCAATGATATTATATCAAAGTTTGGGTTCTATTTGTTCCTTTTTGATGATTTAATGATTTTTTCATAAATGTCCATGTCCAAATTTCAAAGTTAAAAATGATCTAACTAATAATCAAAGAGTTATTTGTATACATTCAAGGGAACATTTGATAGTAGATTAAGATATTTAAACATTGAAAACATAACTTTATTTCCCTTTTTGGATAGTTCTAGATGTGAGGAATGAAATTTACCCAAAGATTCAATTATAGTTCCTAAATATTTGTATTTTAATATTTTCTAGTTTTTCTCCTTCAAGGAAAAAATTATTCTTGTCAAAACTTTTTGTTGAAAAATCATGATTTTTGTTTTTGAAATGTTTATTGTAAGTTGCCATTTTAGACAATATACATTTAGTTCAAAATTTTGATCTTTGAAGACCTTAAGAAGTTTCAGAAAGTAATACTACGTCATCAGCAAACATTAGACAATTTAATGACATATTTTAAATGTATCAGATAAAAAATTTCGGATTTGACGATGGACATTGATACATATTCTTTATTACTTTGTACAGTTTTATTCCTAAATCATTTTTTTATTAGTTTATACAAAAGGCCTATTCTCCATATGGAGTCAAAGGCTTTTTGAAGGTCTATGAAGCATCCGTATAGTTTCTTATTTTCACGATTAACATATTTCTTTAATAAAGTTTTTAAAACAAATATGCTGCCTGGTGTTCTATGATTCTTTCGAAAATCTAATTGTGATGAATTAATCTTATTTTCAAATATTTTTAGAAGTCTTATGCCTATGATAGAGTTAAATAATTTGCTCAGACAATTTGTGAGTGATATGCCAGTGTGGTTTGCCAATGTAGATGTATCACCACTTTTAAATATGGAAATGGTAAAAGAATGGTTCTATTTTTGAGGATATAATGAAGTGTATAAAATCAAATTGAAAAATTTTGCAATTGGAGTTAATAATACAGAGCTACTGTGCTTAGGTCAGATCCACAACTTTTACTATTTTTTATCTTTTTAATTGGTCTTTATTTTCTGAAATAGTTATTGGTTTGTCAGTATCTTTCTCCAGAATTTGGTACAAAAAAAATATGGTATGATCATCATATATAAATTTAAGTATAGCTATTTACAATTTGAAATAATTGCACTTTTCTTCAATATGTTTATATTTCATTGAAAAGAGACTTAATAAGTACAAAGTAGTGTATAATCGCCTTTTGTAGCATTGCAACAATTAAAATATGTTTAACTAAACAAGTAGCTTGGCACTATCCAAACACGTTATCCATTAGGTCCGTGACTATTCTTTCCTTTTCAGATCATCAACGAGAAGTTATCCACTAGGTCTGTCATAATGCTTTCCTTATTAGATCACCAGCCAGAGGGCAGTTTTGGGGACAGTTTTTATTTTTCTTTCTTAACATTCCAATTGATAATATAACTGAATAATAACATGTGTAAGTATATTTTCAAAATGTCAATCAGTAATAAAAAAGTGACTGTAAGGAGTATACAAAACTACATCAAATGTTGAATACTTAAAATTAGCTGTTCCGGTTTTAGTGGATGGGATTCAGAAGTGAGTGCTAATAATGAGCGATTGATATGTCAAGAAAAAGAGTGACCACGTTATCATGAACTAGAAAACGGGTTGACAAGCATTACAACTAATTCCATTTACCTGTATATTATGATAAGTTACACAAAAATAATATTATCCCTTCACATTTGTTTAATATATACATGTAAACTTGACACAAACGTTTATATTCTGTACAGAACGTAAAAAAACATTACTGACTTCAAGCATGTTTGTTTGTTTATTGTTTAACGCCCCTTTCAGCAATTTTTCAGCTATATCATTGCGTCCAGTTTTTACTGTGGGAAGAATCCGAAGTACCCGGAAAAAATCCCCGACCTTCGATAGGAAAACTGGCAATCCTTGTCATTAAAGATTCAAGTCCAGTGCACCCTGCTTGCTGTGAGAATCGAACCCGCAATCTCATTTATGATAATTTTGTTTTTCAAATCTACCCTTTTAGTATATCGAATATTCATTAAGCTGCGATTTGTGCCAACAACCTACTGCATTAACAATATTAATTTGATTTTAATTGCACAGTCGGAGAAAGAAGGATACGGAATAAACCAGCTCAATGATACGATTAAAACAAGAAATATGAGTTAGTTTTAATACTATTAAAATATTGCTAATTGATTGCATAAGGGTGGACTTTATAAATTTGTAACGTAATAACCTACTGCGTTTAAATACTATATTTTAAATATTGATTTTCTGGCTTTACATAAAGCATGAAGAGTAATTTGATTATTGTGCCTAAAATATGCAACGTTCATATTGCGATACACAATAACAGTAAAAAAAAGCTATGTTTAGTGTTTGTATACATTGAAATGTTACTTTATTATGTATCTCAAACGAAGTTGGAAGACATTATTGTTTTTGTCTTACATTTTACTTCTTCTTTTTCTTGTTCTGTACAGCTGATATTGTGAGATAAAGCTCTCTGAACGTTGCACCCTAATACACTTTAAGGATATATTAGATAAGCATATCTATTGGTGCATTTCATTTTTCAGGAGGTTCACAATGGGTTTTTGGTGAACGAGTTAAAAGAGGGTCGCCATATTGGTGTGAGTTTGTCATTCTGTCCGTCCATAAAAAAATCGTCTCCGGGCTGTAACTTTTTATCTTCTGGTTTTAATGTTTGGCATGTGGGTAGATTATAATTAATCAATGCATCGCATCGTATGCCATGGATGTTGACCTTAAACTTTGAACCCCAAAGGTCACATCATTGTTCTTTGAGTGACGACTACGTGTCTGTGATATAGCTTTGTTTTCTCTTCAAATAGATCTTTGGTTGTTTTTTGCTTGTTTGAATGATGTTTAATGCCACTTGCAGCAATTTTTCAACTTGATGCATGGTGTCTAGTTTTTGTTTGGCGGAGAAGGCCACAGTAGCAGGAGAAACTACGACCTTTGGTGAGATATGTTTTCTAGACGGGTCACTGCAGTTGACTACTAACCTACTGAAAAATGGGTTTGTTTTATCTAGGTGGATGTTTTATCCCGACGTTCTATGGTCGTAACCATGACTTAATTTATCGCTATTAGAAATCTATCTCAAAAACGATAGGACATTTTTGCTGAGTCATATGTAGTCTTTTATATTCCTGGATTTGATTTTTTCCCATACATGACAATGAGTAAATCGGCGTGTGAAATTGTCTAATTAGAGCCTGTCACTGTTTACTCGTCCGGAGCACCTGAGTGCAACCATGGTTTTTATTGAGTCCGTTTTACTCACTTTCTGTTTTTTGGTTTTTGTTTTGCGTAAAATATGTCTGTCTATATCAGGATTTGTAATTGTCCCTTGACTTTCGCCTCTTGTTGTTCGGTCGGTTTCATTGCTTTTTCTCGTACCATTTTTGGAACTTTAATATTATGTCTGATCACATTTTCGCATAGTGAATGACAAGTGAGTGTACGGGAGTTCAACTTTTGACTTTTTATGTAGGTTTTTGATATTTGAGCATGTGGATAGACCAATGGATTTTGACATTTTATGATTTTTCTGTGTTTTTGAAATTTGACCTCATACTTCAATCTAGACATATTTTCTTTTGTCATTACATATTCCTGCCTGGGCTGTAAGTTTTTCTTTTTTGAAGTCAAATCACAACCTATTTACAGCGGTCCCAGAAAGATGATGTTTCTGATATATAATTTTTAAAGCAATAAGCGGGTATTATATATTACTTTTCAGATCAATCACGGAAAGAGATTCCAGAAGCTGGAAATTGAACGTTTGATGGTTTTTTAGGTATGCGCGGCAAAAATGAAGTAGTGGTCCAAAGAAAAAATATCCAACCTTTCCGACTAACGAACGCCGAAAAATGTTTGACGGAATTTTTATACGTATAGGCGGGCAAACAGGAAGTACACGAAAGACAGTGAGAATTGTGTATAACTTACAACCTATTAGTACAATAGCCATACCATACGTCAAACCATTTAAATTTACGAAAGACCAGAAGTGTTAGACTAAAAACATTGTAACGCACATCGGCTAACAGGAAATAGGAGTCCGAGATGTGGGAGAACAGACTATAACGTACCATTCATTTGCACAAATTATCATATCAATAATCAAAATACTCTGATTAACGAACGCCCACAAAATGACGAAATTATTTGGACGTTCGAAACTTATTGCACGGAGGGACGAACATACTACCTTCTGCTGCGATGCGGGACATAAAAATAGAAAAAAAATATTCTATGATATCGGTAAAAGCTGGTTTTTTTGTTTTTATTTGTTTGCTTGTTTATTATTAATTAATTTACGAACAATAACGGTTGCTTAAACCATAAAATTAAAATGATTTTACAAAACGATGTAGATTTGTGTTTATAGTCTCTTTCCAGCTTCGTGATTATTTGTTGTGTAACTTTATGTGCCTACATGTGTAATACGCGATGAAAATAATTTTGTACTTCGCTCAATTAAGATCAATCTCGCGGTCTGTTCGAATCATATTATATTGTCATTTAGTGACTACATCTTACACGTTGTCCTTTTCAGTTTTTATGTAAAAGATAACTGTGGAATTATCGAAATACGTGCAACCGATAATGTTTCAAATAATTAGATATAGAAATTCCCAGTGTTACACTTTAACATGACGTATTCATGCTTCAGACAAATTCTCATTTGTACTATAATTCACCAGGGTCCTCGGTGGTCGAATGATTAAGGTAGCTCGTCTACTGTTGATCATGTGGTCTGTCAGCACTGAGATTGCGGGTTCGATTTCTCACTGTGTGTACTCGACTCCAATCTCAACTGACAAGGATTGCCAGTTTTCCTACCGCATGTTGGGGTTTTCTCCGGGTACACCGGCTTCCATGATATAGCTGGACGCCATGATATAGCTGAAAACTTGCTCAAAATGGCGATAAACATCATTCAAACAAACAAACAATCTAATTCACTATTTACACTTTTGCCTTGTGTCTGTTATATAAATTGTTAACAGCCCAAGTTTACATAGATATATTGGTCTGCACAGTAGATGTTTATGTTTGTATCGTTTCGTTCTTATAGTATTTAATGTCGGCATAGTATGAAATATTGGTAAAATTTCATGGCTAGTTATGTTGTTATTTGTTGATGGATTTAAACTCACTGGTAGCGGGTAAAGCATTATTGACATTTAACAAAGACTTCCGCTTACGCCCGCTTCTAGGATTGTCTTAATAAGAGCATTTATTCTATGTTTAATGCCCCACTATAGTTTTAAGATGACCTAAAGCGTTGCTCCGTTGCCTATTACTTTTTTCCATATGTTGACTTTGTGTCAAGAATGTATACACCAAGGTCCTACTGTACTAGCAATTGTGGACTTTTTGTATAATATTCAAAGATATACAGACATTAGTTATTCAAATGCCCCATTTGGAAATATAAAACTAATTACTGAAGAAATGAGCGACTGCATTAAATCGTGTCACGGACCTTGTATTCATCATTGAGAGTGTCTGTTCTCACGCTGATGGAAATATTCACATTAACAGTCTACTTATCATAGTGTTTTTCGTTTTCATATGCCAACTTTTATAGGTAAGAAAAAAAATCAGAAATTGTTTTTATTTCTTTATTCCATAAGCCACAAGTTGGAATGTCCATTTGAGCAAAATCCTTTGAAATATATTAGTTCGTGGTTGTAAAGATCTTTTGATACGTTGACAAATACGTTTGGAGTATGATGAACAAGGGTCAAAACTTTCAACTAAAATTGAAAAAGATAATGATAATAGATATAAATTACAAACAGTTTTTAAATGTTTCTGTTCAAGGAAGGATTTAAAATGATCACATATCAATTTTTGTGATGCCTGCAATAAGCTATACTCGGTTAGTGTGTAAGATACCAGTAAGCTGGTATTTCAGTACATACCACTATTTTAAATACAGTTTAGTATGCAATTACCGATGCTTGAATACAGAACGTTCTGTTTCAACATTGCTATCCACCACATATAACTATAAAGTATTCTCATGAATATGTGTCAACATTCGTGCTTTAAAATCAGATTGTCGCGATTTAGGTGAAAGCAGCACAAACATTTACAGTTTGGATATAATGTTCGTTCGATTTATAATGTTAAAGTACATACATAATATCTGCTTAGGAAGAAGACTATGGAGTTTGATTAGCATAATACATACCTGCACATATGGTATATGTTTGTACAAATGCAAAATGTTTAGTTAGATGGTAGGAAATATTAAAAAGGTGCATTAGCATTTAAAAGATAGAATCATCCATTTAAACATTAGACAATTGTTCGAGAACAATTTAAGTGGTTGTTAGTGTCGGCCCGAATTAGTACTGATATAAAATATTATACAAATGTTTAAAATTATTTAACACCTGAAAATGCACTATAACGTCATGACCTTGACAACTGACATTGACTTTGTAAAGAGAGTCAACAGACACCTTAGTCTTAACATTTGTTAGACTGTTTGGTTTTTTTTGCCATTAGCTGTTTACGTTATATATAAAACAGGGGGTAACTTAAGAGTCGTCAAAAAGGGTGTTCGGTATTTCGGGTAGCCCGAACCCGAACCCGAGACAGAAATCGACTTTAATGATTTACGTAGTTATTTGACACAATTTTAACAAAATATGTGACAGATATGATAAGCTTCTGATATTGAATTATTACGTTTAAGTAAAAACGTAATAAAACGTATATTCATGAAAATATTGCAATTTTTTGTTCCGTAGGTCGGTATTTCGGGTATGCCGACTGATGTGAAGGGAGGTAACCCAGGTCCGGTAGCTCATGAGTATTTACAGAATATTTATAAGTATAAAATAATAATAATAATAATAATAATAATACATTTATGATTATTACCTAAAATTCATTCTACTGTTATATTTTGTTTGTAGTTTTAAATATCTGTTTTATTTTATATGTTGGTAGAGCTTGCACTGTAAAAAATAGTGTTACTATTTAACATGTTAATGCGTTAAAAGTTTTATGCAGGCGTTTATACATTAACGTTGGGATGTTAATATTGAAACTCCATGTGTTATTTTTAAACATATTAGACATGTTAAAGTGTTAATTAAAATTACTACTATCACAAGAGTAGATCGGCGGCTACAAACTTTTAAAAAATGACAATGCTTGTAACGTAGAATGTTTTCTTCCCAATAATTGATTGCAATACATTGTAGTTGGGATTTAGGAACACTTATTTTCTATCTTTATAATTATACTTTAAAAGCCAGTCACATTTGGGTTCAAGTCATTTCTGTTTCTTCTGCGTATGTCTAGACAGAAATGGTCTATCCGTACAAATATAACTTTTGAATATTTCGACGTATATATAATTAAATCTTGTTTCATTTATCCGTTTAAAACACCAGTATTGGCTTCAATATAATACCATATTAACATGTGTGTTAAATCCACTACGCCTGTGTTAATATTAAGATGTGTTAATTGATGTTCCTACTAGATCATCACGTGGTCGATGTCATGTTGTCATTAAAATGTACCGCGCAGATTTTAATTGTTAGCACCATTCCTTTGTTTGAAGTCGAAAGACAGAGACAGTTGTTGTTTAATTACCAATTCTGACCACAGAACTTCTTTTCCGTAAGTAATATACTATTGTATTTACAAATTTGTTTCAATACATTAACACAGAATTTAATTGGCATCTGCATGCATATGATTTTGTGGCACGTCTTCAAGATGGACGGACAGAGAGTTACACTTGTCTTCATTTTAAGTCCTTAAAATTACCAACAGTCTGTTTTGTTTTTAATGTAAATTAAGTAGCAGCCCTGTCGAACATCAACGCCGTATTAATTTGTGCATACATGCCCTGTGACTAGTCAAGTTTGTTTTGTGTATACTGTTAACATACAGTTTGTTGCTAGTATAACGAAAAATTTGGTAGGACCCGTGTATATGTATATGCAGATTGCAAACAGTGCTTGTACACTATTTTTTAAAATTTCCAGTCATCACAGTAATCACAGTAGATTAGTTAAATCTTTTGCCTCCTCTCATTTTAAATAAATTTTTGACCAAATTTTACTTCCATGAAGATTTTTTTTTTTTGGGGGGGGGGGGGGGGGGTACACAATGTGCAAATACAAACTCTCTTCGTCTAGACAAAATGTAGACGGAATGTAACTACATGTGCTTTGAACACAAATCGGCTTTGATGTTATTGAAGTGTCTTTGTTACAAATAATTCTGCATAATTCAATATGTAATATAACTGTACAATGTATATTTATAAAAGATTTTTGTAATCGCATAGTAAGTGTGTACAAGAATGATTTAAATTTACTAGTATAGTATTTTAAGTTGAAAATATGGGTTCGGTATGATGAATTGAAAAAGTTAACAATAATAATTTGATTATTCCCGTCAAAATATACTTTTGATGTCTTCCTTCAGCATGTCCAGCCATATTTTTGTCATAAAATAAGGACTAATATTTTCTTTAAAAAATTGTTAATTGAAATCATATACATGCATTACTTATAGGGATCAGACAGCAATAAAAGTATAGAATTATTCCATGCATTGGCAGATACTGAAGCACAAAAAGAAAAGGAGTTAAATGCAACCTTGCATGGGAGTTATACAGGTATGTTGAAGTCTAAATGAATTTAATTGAATAAAAAAAAATAAAAGTTCTGTCTGTCTGAAATACCACCACTAAAGAATGTTTAATCATGTTAAAATTGCTTAATCTGAAGGGTGGATGAATGTACGTTATAGTTGAACAGTCTTAAAAAAAAATTGTTTAATAGTCATTTTTTAACACTGCAGTCTGATATATTTATTTATGGCTTTTATATTGTAAATTACAGGATATTCACAGTGTAGATCAACTCGAGGAAAAAATGTTCAGGACTGATGAGGAGGAGGCACATAAAGTGTTATTTTTTCTGGACAGTGATCCTTATACCAAAATAAAGTCAACAAATGGATTAAGTTCTCAGATAAACTGTCAAGAAGAAATGAAAAACAATTACAAGAATCACGACTGTGTACATTCATTTATTGGTGCTGTGTTTTCTTACTCGGACATTAAGCTGCTTGCAAATTGGACTGAAACATCTAGCATTTCCAATGTTCATGTAGTGTTTTGTGTTTTAGAAGCATATGATCTGTTTATTATTATGGTATATGACTATCAATATTGGTAAAATTAAAGGTATCAGATATTTTTGTCTTTGTTTAAACAAGAAATATCACAAAATAACTATCAAGAGCAGAAGATCAAAGATACTGTGGGTGTTTTGTCCACATTTGACAGCAACTACCTTTTAAGTCATGTTTCATGAATTCTGATAGTTTAAACCTTTAGTTTTTCTAGTTTAGTTCTGCTATTTGATGGCCTAGCCCTATCCCACAAATCTTCCACCTTTGTCATTATTTGTTTCCTACATTGATTAACATGTTATTTGTGTAACACTAGCTTATAACACAGTGTTAAGTTATTAACACATTCCATTTATTAACACAGTTAATGTGTTAATTAAGTGTTATTGGCCATTTTAACGTGTAACATGTTTTTCTATACACACATTAACATGTTATTTCAATAACACATGTGTTTAGTCTTTCACATATGCGTTATTATATTAACATTACAGAATGTTAAAAGCCTAACACTAAATGTTTACAGAAAAACACTTTAACATGTTATTTTATATACACTTTAACGTGTTAATTAAGTGTTATTGGTAAGGTGTTAATAAATGTGTTAAATGGTTAACACTTGTTTTTACAGTGTGTGTTTGTTATTTAAACCAGAGACATTATTACATGTAATTATATGTCTCTGTTTGAACATAGCAACTGACGATCAAAAAAGCTGTTTGCCTTTGTCTTCTGTAAATCTAAGAAAAAACCGCAACGTTTAGGTTTCATAACTATTGCAAAAAAATAAGTCTTAACAATTAAAACACTTAACAGATCTGTGTAATTAGTAAATTAATGTTAATATTTTAACACTTGTTGATGCATGAAAGGGCAAAGAAACGGGTAACTGATGTTTAAGGAAAATTCAAGCAGGCTGACACAGCGCAAATGGAAAACAATATCCACACTGGTCGCAACTTGCCATATATCATCGTACAAATTTAGTAGTCGACAATTAGCTTTGCAGTCTAGCTCTATGGGTATTGTTGATATCTGCTAATTTTTATTTTGATGTTAAACGAACTGTCCTTATTGGAAACGGCGAAAGCTTTAGCAAATACACTGCAATCCTCCCCATTGTCTTTTTGTTGTACTAGGTTTTTTATATTAATAAAATTTTCCGCTGTCTATAAACACGTGAAACATGAATTTTCATAGAGTTAGAGACAGCATTCTCATTTCCATTTGCGCTGTCCAGAATGAAAACAAAATCACTGTTTGTATTTTAGATTGATGTCATCCAACGATTGCTCCCCGCGATAAGTGAATTTTGGTAGATGGCGGTGGAGCAGTTTCCATCTTTAATCCATATTCCAATTTTCCTTCTATGGTCAACAGTGGAAAATTGCCTGTCTTGAAATCCATTGATATTTTTAAAATTGTTGTTTGAGAATTTGTTGTGTAAAATTTATTGTATTTGCGCAAAGTTTGTTGTCATTAAGGATGTCGCGTTTTTCTTTAAATGTTAAAACAGGTTGCATTCCGTGTTGTATCCTAATGCGCGGAGCAATTTGCGACTTTTTTGTCAGTTTTCGGTGGTTTTCAATTGGTTGGAATTCTTGATTTTTGGCTAAAGTGTATCGGGGCTAGTTTCAGGCGGAACATTTATTAATTGGCTGGTTTCAGGAACATCAGATTTTCTTCTTTCATCTGTCCTTTTACTAGAAAATTTATTTATTTATTTATTTATTTATTTATTTATTTTAAATAATAATATACTTTTCGTTTAGTAAATACTTATCACCATAAGTTAGACCTGAGTTACCTCCCTTCACATCTCGGCATACCCGAAAACCTACCTACGGGACAAAAAATTGCAATATTTTCATAAATATACGTTTTGTTACATTTTTACTGAAACGTAATAATTCAATATCATAATCTTGTTATATCTTCAAAATATTTTGTGAAAATTCTGTCTAATTACCACGAAAATCTTTACAGTCGATTTCTGTCTCGGGGATTTTGTCTCGGGTTCGGGCTACTCGAAATACCGACCATCGCCAATTTCTACCGAAATAAAACAATGAATAAGAAAAATAGCAAAGAAAACCGACCGAACAACAAGAGCCAAATGACTCAGCAAAAATATGTCAGATCTTATTTCAAGTCGAGACACTGATTTTCCATAACGATCAATCAAGTCATGGTGACGACCATAGAACTGAAGGGATAACATCAACCTAGACACAACAAACCCTGGATTGAGTAGTTTAGCAGTATAATACGCTTAATTATACATACACTTGGTTTTCTGTAAAGGTTAGAGATGTTGTGATATCGAAGCTCATGATAATCGATGAATATGATTTTGGTCATTTTGGCATTGTGACCGCTATTACTATCACGTCTCAAACCATGCAAAAGTTAATACGATACTAAAAGTCAACGTGTCTGTGCTGCGGTTTTTTTTTGCCAGGCAAATAAAAACCGCTTACCACGTTTGATTCAGTTGGTGTTCTCTTTGAAATTCCAAAAATGTGCAAACTGAATTCAACAATATTTTTCCATAGTTACTAAGTAATAAGCGTTTTAAAATGCGCGTTTTTTTTCATTTTTGTAGGGCGATTTTCTATAGTAAATTTTGACCTAAATTTCAACGAAAATGTAAATTACGAAGTCGATTGTTGTCTATTCGAAATCCTTCGGGTAATGTCGTCGGTAGGTGGGAAAAGTCTCGCGGTTTGTCAGAATACCATTAAACCTCACGTTAGCAGAATGTAAACAACTTTTAGACCCTTTCGAAACAAAAATGGCTGACTAACAATGTAAAATTCCCTATGCAAAAGTCAAGGACGATTTGTGACAACAAAGGCATAATTTAAAATATGGAGGTGTTATCGTGGAAACATTTTTTATTTTAGATTTTTCGAATACAAAGGTACACTATGGAATAATAAAAAAATGCAAGCAAAAACTGAGCGCACGGGGATGTGACTTTAAGTATAGTTGCATTTTGCAAACTTTGGACAACGAAATTCTCAACAATTCCAACGAGAATAATTTGTCGAAATATTGCGCCAAAAATGTGATAAAGTCTAAGAAGTAATTTTCCACATTTTATTTTATTTTATTTTTTTATTTATTTTTTTTTTTTGTATCTATGAGAATTTTTGAATTGTTATGATCCAATTATAAAATAAATAATAACTAATATATGAATAGTTTATTTTGTTGGACACTCAAAGTCAGAGTGAAATACATACTACACCAAAAGATTTTGCAAAAAGATTATTTTAAATATTAAAATCATCCGAAGTTAAATAACAATAAATACCTCAATTGCATATATTTTTATTGGATCATGCACATCAAGCCGATCCTGTTCTGTCATATTGTAAAAGTAACAATCATGACCTGTTGTAAGACACATCATTGCCCTCGATCGGTCCTTTAGAAAACGAAGTACATAACTGATAAAAACTACAGAATTAAAATGTTAGGCATGTTGAACATTACTTAAATATGCAGTCAATGAAGTAGTTAAGGGTTGGTACCTTATAGAAAAACAAAAAATTTGCGGGACAATAATGTTTTATTTTAATTATCTTCTTTTTATATTGGTTGGTTCTTTTTGAAGATGAAATATATTTCAATTCAATACTTTTTTTATCGTTTTAGTCGCAAATGAATAGTATTGCTATGTTTAAATTGTTAACAACATATTACTACATATTACAGACATTGTTTATTGTCCTATCAAAAAATTACTTTATTAATTGTTTGGAAATCGGACAGACGCGTGTTTGACTGGTCAGCTTTCCTGCAAATGCTAATACAAGTGTTGTATAAATTGACCTGCTCTACTCAATGCCTAGTTTTTTTTCTTTTATAACATTCAGGCCTTTGTCTACAATATAGACAAAAGTATATCGCAATTGTTTACTTGTTCGATATTTCTGTATTGGTGATGTTTTCGTCGTTGTAAATGCATGTTTGAGTAACCGTTCAGATCGTACTTTTTGAAATGAGCTTGTTTTTTTTTTAAATAGCGGACAGTTATTTAGATCTATATTATGAAATCAATCATTAGGATCAGTATGCCTCTTAATTATACAACTACAAAATCACTTATTTACTCAATATTAGTTTTCCCTTTCTGTAAACCAATATTCTTGCAACCCCGCGTATGCAAGATAGCAAAACAGAAGATGCCCAGGGGTAATTAAAAAAATTAAAAAGCCACGGCTATCAGAAAACTCATGAACATAAGTAGCAACAAACAATGAAACGATACAACGAACCTTTAAACAACATGAATCATTCTGCACAAATAGGTAAAAATCTCACAACAACAATCGAGTAACTAGATAGGGTTAAAGCAGGATAGGTTGACCCTTTGCATGAGCACCTAATATATTGCCTTTATTTACAGTTGTTTGTTTGTTGGGTATGTTTTTTTTTATGTTGTGTTTGAAAGTTTGTCTTTATATTTTGAACTTGCGTCTAGGTATCTTCTGATTTACTTCAATATATACATAAATAAAAATCATTATAAGGTACGCTTATGTATAAAGTTCTTCTATTTGTTATTTAGTAAATTGAATGATAATTATTTTTAACATCGTTTCACAACCATGACAACCTCAAAAAAATTAAACAAAACTTACATTTCTGAAAAAGTCGTATCTAAAATCCAGTCTCTCATGAACAGAGTTTTCACAATTCACATAAACACTGAACAATAGAAATAACTACAAAGAAATTCAAAATTATGTGTTAATCAATGTTATTAAAGTATATATTTGTAGTATACTTTTCGTTTGTAATTTGGTCAAATGTAAGTATATGTAAAGATGTAAGACGGCAAACCTTGAAAATAACCCCAGTTAGTACTACTTTTACTTCCATTTTGTTGCATGTAAGCCTACTTGTCAAGTCTTATCAGAAAATGTCCTTATCATTTAAAGCGCTATTTGATTATCTTAAATTAAAATTCAGATTTTTGCACTAAAATTATGTTGAAAACTATATGTATAGAATGCAAAAGATAAATAAGTATGTTTGATTGCTGTCTGGAATTTAGCAAAAAATTATATTGACCTTTAAATTATACATACGAAACTGTGCACAGAAATTAGTAGAGTACAGTGTAAATCTACATAAGTGGAAAAACTACGTGTGAAGTTAGCAGTGTGTTCGATATTCGATATTCGACATTTGAATCATTGAACTCGCTTCTAGCAGTGGGCTCGATATTCGATATTAATAAATACATATTATCAAATTCAAGATAAAAAGATGTATTGCTCTATATACTACCAATGTGAATTTTAAACATCTGGAATGGTTCGGTATGTAAGGGAGCCCAACAGCGTCAAATTTGAATATCGAACTGGTAAATAATCAATTATGTGTGCAAACATGCCGAAAAATACTCAAAGTTATCCCGCGTTGGTCATCAGTATTAATTAATATGCATAAGTCTTATCTGTAGCAAACTCATGAAACTATATGTGTTCGGTTTTTTTTCTCTCGTTGTAATTCTTTTTTCAGCACAAGGTAGGTGCTTTATACGACAATGACTTACATAATACGAAAACTCGGACTGTTGTTTCTCGGCATTGATTGAATATCCACTTTTCATTTTATTATATAGAAGAATGGCTTTAAACAGAAAAATAACACACCCCCACCGAGAATGTCAATTAACACAATACTTTGAGCTTGCCTCCCTTTCGATGTATGTTTTTCTTTTTTCTTTTTTCCCTTCTGTTTAACTGTATGTTTTGTATTTCAATTGTCTAAACTAGGAATGCTAGATTCTGATTTTATTCAAAACTGATATGGTGTCACGTGACTTCTCTTTATATTACCACAGAGAGGTTTATTTTTAACTTTCTTTGAGAGGGAGACCGTCGTCGAATATGGACGTATATTAATTGAAGCACGATCGTGAATCATAATAAATGTTTATATGATGACTGTAATCTGAGCATGTTGAAGATTATTTGACCACGTTTCCGATTGAGTTTCATGAACGTACGTCTGAAATTCTTGTTAGTTTTATATCGTCTTTACGTTGAAATGCATGTTAGAATAAGGCCGAGACAAGACCACCCCATCATCCTCTTTCAGTCTTCATGAAATTTGGCAAAACGGTTGGCATTATAATGCTTTAGATGCTGTCAAAAGCAATTTAAGGCATCTGGATGGGTTGGTATGGACAAGAGCCCAACATCATCAAATTTTAATATCGAAATGGTAAAAAAATCACTTATGTGCGAATATGCAAAACTCACGACCCCTTCATCCTAACACAAATATACACATCAGCAAAGTCTAAAACACATTAGTGTTTATTTACTAGTGTTTATGTAAGCATAAAAGGAATATTGCACAACAAATTGTTTTAGTCTTGCGTTAACCGGAACATACCAACACATTTTATCCCTGTCGAATTTGACAAAATTAAGCAAATTTCAAATTAATTATAATTCCACCAAACTCTTAGTCTATTGGTTGCTGACACATTGTTGAAACTGGAAATTATTTAGCTTGAGGAAGCTTTAGGTCTAGCCTCCTCTAGAACAAACTCAACACGAATATATATTTATTGTTGTCAATTAAAATTAAAATCATGTATATATCATTATGTGTAAATTTAATTTTGAGAATACTATTCCCGTCATATTTTAATCTCAGTAACATGTGCGAATATTTATAATACGTCAATATTATATACCATAAAGGACATACTAGTACATATATATCTGAAAAGACTTCTGCTTTATGCTAAAATTATGTCTTTGTGTTTATAATTTCTAAGCTGAACAATTACGCAGTAGCTCTAAATTGTGTAACACGTAGACCTTAGTTCATAAATTAAGATAACCTTTCCTAAATAAAAGCCAGATGTGACGTTTGTATTCAACATATTTTCTTGTCGGGAATGTATAACATGTATCAATTGAATTCAAATGGTCATATTGTCCTTGGGACAGTAATACCATGCATAAAGGACTCTTTGTCCAAGAGCAATTATATCAATGTAATTTACAAAAATAAGTGATTAACTAAATAAAAACTGCTATATTTGTAAGCAACTTTCACAGTCTATATGATTAAATTAAGTTTTAAAATTTCTACTCCAATAAACGAACATCATATACATTTTAAGATATTACATAGAATGGTCAAATCGAAATCAGTGCAACGATATAAGAAGCATTCAATACACACATATTTATACTCGTAATGTTTGTTTGAGGTTTTAAGCCTCTCTCTGCATTTTTTCTGCATTTATAAAACGTTCTAAAAGATTTTTTAAGCACCATCGAAGAACGTTAAACGTAGCTTCGTAATCATCAACACCTATATAGCTATTTTTATGTCATATTTTGATACCTAATGTACTTGTTATTTCTCCTTTTCTTCATCCATATTTGTTCTTATTCATTTTGTGTAGCTTATTATTATTATTATTATTATTATTTGCATGCTCGTTCGTGAAAATATTACATGTAAAAATTGTATTTTGGAGAGGACTTCATAAGTATGATTTACTTGTGTCCAATCCATTTTGTTATAAACAAAAAAAAATATGTTTAACTAAACTAAACCAAAAGCTTTTACGATGCAATACGAAGCAAATATGATGTATATATTTTTATGACTTTATTTCATGAGCCACAATGTGAGATTTCCATTTGAACAAAAACTCTTGAAATATATAAGTTCGTGATTGTAGAGATCCATTGATCCTTTGACGAATGTGTTTGGAGTGTGTACAAGTGCCAAAACTTTTGACTGGAAGTAAAACAAATTGTAGTCAATGAAAATCAATATTATAGCACATATTATTATTTCTCTGCTATGTTTATTTTGGGGAAAAGGAAGTCAGATATTACGCTTTCCAGCAAATAAAATTATTTCACTGGAAGTCCAAATTTTATAATTATACAGAAAAATCACCTTCTAGTACATGTCTTTCGGTAGAGCTTTGTACACATCTTCATTTATATTTTTTTTTAACAATTTCTATGAAATATTCAAATAGTTCGTCCAATTGTGTGCATGAATTGTGCAAGTTAAGAATATGGTTTTCTACGTTTCCTTGTTATTAATACATAACACTTGATTAAGTAGTACACAATCGATTGGTCAGATAAAGTATAATGTTCACACCCAAATCAATGTCATCCTCCTTATACAATAAAAATATATATTACAATGATACAAAGATTGTTTCTCTTTTTGAGAGGCCGTATTGAAGTGAAGTTTTTAAGGATCCGATATTTACCATCGCCCATTCCAGAATTTTTTTGAGATTCTTTGTGAGGTTAAACGTATAATGTCAAGAACAATTGTACTGCAGAATTGTGTAAAAATGTGAAATCCTTAAATAATCTTTAAATACATTATTGATTAATACCTCAATTGCAAAAATTTTTATTGGATCATGTACATCAATACGGTCCTGTCCTGTCATATTGTAAAAGTAGCAATCGTGGTCCTTTTTAAGACAAAGCATCGCTCTTGAATGGTCCTAAAAGCAAATACTATAACAATCTAATTTATTGTAACCTTATTTTATTTACCGATTTCCATGTTATCATAATGAAATAGGCTTGTGTAAACCACAGTAGACTCCATATAAAAAACGTGTTAAGTTCTTTAGCAGCAGATTAACTCGAGATTACCACTGACAGTCCGTGTGCATGCAGTATAAATTGATCACTACATAACTTTTCTGTTTTTATGCTGAGCATGCTTAAATAGCAGTTGTATTGTAGATGGTAAAACTGCTTATCGTTCCTTGCCGTGTTTATTTATGTTATTTTTAGGGTTTTAGTATACTGATCATAATCATTAATTGTTTAAATGAAACTACTAGTGGGTATGTAGTGGCAAATCACTTCATGTGACATTTTGTATCCTTAGAAAGACTAAAAACAGCAGACTTACATTTCTGAAAAAGTTGTAATTAAACTCCAATCTGCCACTCACAGAATTTTCACAGTGCACATCAATACGAAACAAAAAGAACAACTACAAGTAAATAAAAGTGTAAATTTCAGTATAATTAATGTTCATTACCGGTATATTTTATTTATATATAAATTCGCAAGGAATAGTAGCAAACTCATTACCCGAGAAAAAGTGTAATAAAATATATAAAACTTTCAAACCTCGAAAAGTGATCCAATCAGTAAAACTGTTCCTTTCATTTTGTTGCCCGTTAATCCGATGTTCGAGTCTTATCAGTAAATGTTCTTATCTGTTACGAAGCTGTTGTTTCGGACTCAAATTAAATCATTAGTGATTTTACACAATCATATCAGAATACATACAGACGAAATCAATACTGCAGATGGATGCGACTAAAAAGGCAAACAAGATTTTTTACTTGTTCACTTTTTATAGCAGATAGGTAAGAGCTTGGTAAAATTTGTCATGAGGAATTGAAACTAGCTAATTTAGAACTGGGTGGTTTGTCTTATTTATCGTACCTTTGTTAATATAAACGCCATAAGAAACTAATTTTTTCAGGCATTTAATTATTGCTCTAACATTTAAGTTTTATGGACAGTTTAAAAACGCTGCAATTGTGCAAATTAAGAAATACGCTGTAGAAATGTTCATAAATTGATAGCTGTTGGTGGATTTATCTGGAGTTCAACTTAAGGACATTTGTACAAACCGAAAAATTATTTGGTGAGGTATAACTATACTCAAAGCTTGGTAAGGTATAACTATACTCAAAGCTTGGTAAGGTATAACTATACTCAAAGCTTGGTAAGGTATAACTATACTCAAAGCTTGGTAAGGTATAACTATACTCAAAGCTTGGTAAGGTATAACTATACTCAAAGCTTGGTAAGGTATAACTATACTCAAAGCTTGGTAAGGTTTTACACAGAACAGTTCATTTACATACGACAAAGGGAACATAACGAGGTTTGCCGAAATTCATGGTCCCATTGTTAAATAGACTGCGCATTCCAATAACGCTTTATAACTTTAATTGACCGGAAATAAGAAGCTTGGTACACGGCCAACTGTCTATCTGTTTTCCGTTTCGCACAGACGATAATAAATAATAGGACGACACTTCTTTATCGAAAACTGACTAGTGAATACGTTCTTAGTTACATTTACCTAGTCTTTGTATATATTATATAAGTGAGTGATAGTCAAGATTGCATAACAATACTAGCTTTCATGCGTTTTAGGGAAAGCCCGTGTGAACTTTCACTATGTCTTTTGCTCGTTCCGCTGCGCTCCACTCGCGAAAAGACATAAAATTTCTATCACTCGTGAAAGATCAACCGGTCTTTCCCAAAAACGTATGAAAGAACCTATTAATCTTTTTCTTAGTATAGAACAATAGTTACATTTTATGTTATGGTAAAACATAAATATTGCACTAGTCGTTTGACATATGACCTAAACACCTTTACAAGTTGTGAGATAACAACAAAAGTCTGGGCACTTTTAAAATTCATATTATTGTACTTTTCACAAATAACTTGAAGATTTTGGTTTTTGGCTTTTTTGACTTTTCAATTATTAATAATTAGGCCATTACTTGTGCTGTTCGGCTTGAAACGTGCCTTGTCTCAGCAGACATATAGAGATGTTGAACATGTTTTTTCTTACTGTGTTGACGAAAATCGTCTGAACTAAAATGTATCAAACTTCTTCGTGACTCTCCTATCCTTGGTCGCCAAAATTGTTATAACAAGCATACTTTTCGCTTGCAAAGCGCTTTGCGATTAAATCTTTTTGGACAGCACATCCGACAACCATAATCTAGCTGTTTTCCAAAATTACTAGTTTTTCGCGACTCTAGATCCCTAAATAATTAAGTTCGACTAATAAATATATCGCAACATTTGGAAACAAAACTTATTAATATATACCTGCCTTGACAGGAATATAGCAGGTAAACGCCCGCAACTAAACGTTATTCATACCGAGTGAAAATAAATTTACTAAATATTTTTTTGTTTTTTGTTTTCAGTACGTTGTTTAATGCGATATGAAATGAAGTTTTATTACTTTATTTCATGAGCCACAGAGTACAGTTTCCATCTGAACAATAATGCTTGAAATGTATAATTTCGTCGTTGTAGAGATTCATTGGTCCTTTGACAAATGAGTTTGGAGTATGCACAAGGGTCATAACTTTAGACTGAAAGTATCAAATTGTAGTAAATAAAAATAAAAAAACATTTTATGCTTCTAATCTATATTTCTGTGCGATGTTTAGTTTAATAGGAAATATGTCTATTACATTGTACACCCCCAGTACAACAGAGTTTACAATGCAATTTTTCCAATGTACGCTTTAACAAATACTTGTAACATGAATCCTTTGTTCTTTTTTACGAATAAACAAGAGACGACGAGTAGGTATGCTCTAAATTAAAACACTTGTATAATATTGCATGAAAGGTCACGTGTGCCTGTTAAACTCAAGGGAAAATAGCCATGCAATAACCAACTACAATTAGATCCGATAATGCACAGTAAAACTCCGTCTTAATTAAGTCAAATTTTATTGATTTTCACTGCAAAAGGATAGCACGAGCTTCCAATATTAGCTTTTCATTTGATTAGTCGAATATCGGTCGCACCATAATAAACACCGCCCTCTTAATTTATGGAGACAAAAAAACATGTAAAGGTCAAAAGACAGAACCACAAGTCACTCAAACAAGATTTAACATAAAGGATAAATCAAGGGCATAAACTACTGGGATGAAACATAAAACATGACATAAAAGGGGGATTTAACTTGTTGAATGGATCCACAATTATTACTCAAAACTACACAGACAACAGACACCCAGAAACGCAATAAAAACATAGTTCAACAGTCTGTATTTAAAACAATCATAACACGTTTGGCATGTAGGTAAACCTTAAAGATTTACTGCGGGCCATTTCTTCATACTGCTAGTAGTAGCCAAACAAAAAGCATCCAAAGTAAAACATAAAAACTGACTAAAACCTTCAATTATTGAGATCTAGTAAATGTGCATTGATAGTGAAACCATAAAGGTTAAGAATAATCTCAGTCCAACAATTCTGTGTAATTAATTAATGTTCTCCCTTCATAATGTGCGAGAAACCTTAAATCTATCTGGCTACTTATTATGTATTACTTAAATCTTGAACCATACTCATGGGTTATACTATCACACCATATTTGTGCCCTTTTGTAAAGCACCTTAATTATTTTTGCAAGGCCATGCAATAAATGTTTAAGCTATATGATGAATACCAGCATAAAAATTAGGCGAGCAATAATATATGATAGTTTTATGCGTCATATTGTACTTATTGCAGCTAATAATTTTTGCATTTTTGATAAAAGAAATAGTGAACATATGATACATATTTTCATCTTTTTAGCTAATTACATTTATAGAAAAATAGTAAGAAAACCGATCCATCAGCACGAAACTAAAACCTTTATTGAGACATGAAGCACAACACACAGAAGAAAAACAAGTACTATCTTTAAAAAAGATAACCGACGCAGTCATGGCAGTAAAGATATAAATTGAGTTATGCATTGAACTACGAATCGCCTTTATTGTGATACAAATTCCCCGTTTCAATAGACCAGTAATGTGTGGTAGAAATGTTTTTCTTTGGGGGGGGGGGGGGGAGTACTGACGGACAATTATTACTACGTGAATGAAATCATGAACCTATAAATTAACACTAGTCCCAGGTGAAACGAGTTTGAAATTATTCATTTATACATGTGTGACCCCTTTTATTTACGTGTTTTCGATATTAACAGATTTACCAAGCATACAGTTACCCTAAAAATGAAAATGTACTTTGCTGTACATGTACATGTATTCCAGAAAGTTTATTGCTATTATGTATTGAAACCCAATGCCTAAGATATAGAAATGAAGTTTTTCTGCGAGCACCAAAGCAGTTATACAATAATGTAAACAAATTGAATATTAGAAATTTTTTAATAAAATGTTTATAGCTTAAAATTTACTGAATAAGCAAAGTATACTTTACAATTAGAGCCACAACTCTCTATCTATGTGTGTACTACGACGGACGCCCAAGAACAATAATACATTTGATTTAATATCAACATGAATATAAAATGATTGTTAATTTGTATTTAGAAATTAATTAAAATTTCTTCTCTTCGTCTTTTTTACCCTCCATAAAAACCCGCTAAAATCTAGCGTGTTAATATGCATTTAATTTGCGCTGTACTTCAAATAAAAAAATATTTAACATTTTTGTACAAGTTGTTTGATATAAAATTTTACAAACTGCAGCTCATCTCTATCGTTCTTTATACTTAAATTGCACTATGAAATAATTTTATAAACAAACAGGCGGCAAAATCTAATAATAATAGTACACAATTTGAAAGGTGAATTACCATCCTGTTCCGAGCCCCTGTCCAATTTACCCCCCTGTTCCGAACCCCCGTCCAATTGGTTTTTAACCAATCAAGAAACAGAATTACTAGAGGTGAAGTGTCATGAGGTCAAAGGGTAAAAAGTGAATATAATACCGACTGCGTCGGAACAACAACTACAAAAGTAGGTAACCCGAAGCCAAAAACATTTAACAACGTATGATATTAATATCCTTTGTGTAACTAGATAGCAGTGAAAGTGTATATCCATCTACTTGGGTCCCTTGTAAATAGATTGTATTTTGATTTTGATTTGGCTGTTGTGTTAACGCCACTTTCAGGCCTTTTTTCCGACGCAGTCGGTATTATATTCACTTTTTACCCTTTGATCTCATGACACTTCACCTCTCGTAATTCTGTTTCTTGATTGGTTAAAAACCAATTGGACGGGGGTTCGGAACAGGGTTGTAAATTGGACAGGGGTTCGGAACAGGGTGGTAATTTACCTTTCAAATTGTGTACTATTATTAGATTTTACCGTCTGTTTGTTTATAAAATTATTTCATAGTGCAATTTAAGTATAAAGAACGATAGAGATGGGCTGCAGTTTGTCAAATTTTATATTTAAACAACTTGTACAATTTACATTTCAAATTGTGTACTATTATTAGATTTTACCGTCTGTTTGTTTATAAAATTATTTCATAGTGCAATTTAAGTATAAAGAACGATAGAGATTGGCTGCAGTTTGTCAAATTTTATATCAAACAACTTGTACAAAAATGTTAAATATTTTTTATTTGAAGTACAGCGCAAATTAAATGCAAATTAACACGCTGGATTTTAGCGGGTTTTTATGGAGGATAAAACAGACGAAGAGACGAAATTTTAATTAATTTCTAAATACAAATTAACAATCATTTTATATTCATGATATTAAATTAAATGTATTATTGTTCTTGGGCGTCCGTCGTAGTACACACATAGATAGAGGGTTGTGGCTCTAATTGTAAAGTATACTTTGCTTATTCAGTAAATTTTTAACTATAAACATTTTATTAAAAAATTTCTAATATTCAATTTGTTTACATTATTGTATAACTGCTTTGGTGCTCGCAGAAAAACTTCATTTCTATATCTTAGGCATTGGGTTTCAATACATAATAGCAATAAACTTTCTGGAATACATGTACATGTACAGCAAAGTACATGTAGTTGTATGTACATAATCAATTTTAGGTTAACTGTATGCTTGGTAAATCTGTTAATATCGAAAACACGTAAATAAAAGGGGGCACACATGTATAAATGAATAATTTCAAACTCGTTTCATCTGGGACTAGTGTTAATTTATAGGTTCATGATTTCATTCACGTTGTAATAATTGTCCGTCAGTACTTCCCCCAAAAATTTCCATCAAACATTTCTGGTCTATTGAAACGGGGAATTTGTATGACAATAAAGGCGATTCGTAGTTCAATGCATAACTCAATTTATATCTTTATTGCGTCGGTTATCTTTTTTAAAGATAGTACTTGTTTAGCTATATCACGGCGTCCAGTTTTTATCGGGGAGGAAGTACCTGGCAAAAACCCCCGACCTGCGGTAGGAAATTTGGCAATCCTTGTCAATTAGGATGGGAGTCAAGTACACCCTGCCTGCAGTGAGAATCAAACCCACAATCTCTGTGTTCACAGACCATGTGATTAATAGTAGACGAACTACCTTAACCACTCCGCCACCGAGGTCCGTAAATAGATTGCAAGAACAGTTGCTCGGACACGAATTTATCATACAGAAAGCAATGTGACCTGGAGGTCACTGTGCAAGATCAAATGTGACCAACGTTGGCAATGAGACTGCCTTAAAATGATCTTACCCATATGCAAAACATATCAGACGACTACCATATAGTAAAACAAAGTAACAAAGCCCTGACACAAATTTGTCAATCAGACAGCAATAATGGAACCTTCAAGTCAAAGTTCAACAATCATGGTACGCACAATGTCGCCTTGAAAGGATCTACCCATATGCCAATTAGCAAAAACCTACATCAAAAGAGAAAAAGTTTAAGCCCTCACATATTATTTTCGTTCAGAAAGAAATACTGCGACCATGAGCTCAAAGTTTAAGTTCAAAGAGAACCAACCATGGTATGCATCACGTCGCCTTGAAATGATCTACTCAAAAGCCTCCTCGATGAGAAAAAAAGGTAAAGCCCGAACATAAACTTTTCATTCAGAACGCAATTATGCGACCTTGAGGTCAAAGATCGAGGTCAAAAGTCACCAACAATGGTACGCGAAACGTCGCCTTTGAAGACCTACACACATGCAAAACCATTAAAAAGAACAACGTTAAAGCACTGACACGAATTTGTATTTTATGAAGCAATAATGCTACCGCATTCTTCAAGTTCTTCCTGGTCCAATTTTTAAATTAGTATTTATCAAAGAACTTAAACATTTTGGCATGATCTTGCAAAACAAACCAAAATGCTTAACATAAAGGGTAGAAATATGGTGTGATCGTAAAGAGTATGGTTCTTCACTGTAATAACAATATCTATAACACATAATTAGTGGCAAGATCGATTCAAAATTAATGGAAACAAAACACTAATTTTTGAAAATAACTTTTTAAATGTAAAATCTGTGTTTTTATTTTCTGAAGTCAATTGTAATTACTACACAAAATAAGATGTATATTTGCTCAAATTTGTTCTGATTTTGAGTTAAATGCATGGAATCAAAGTACGTAAATAGATGCCGCTTACGTGTCTAATAAAGTTGTATCTGTATTTTCTGTATACAAGATTGTTGCTAAACAATGGATTGGACTTTTTTTTTTTGATTTTGCTTCTGGCCTTTAAAAAACAAATAATCTGCTTCTGACCTTTTTTTGTTTAAAATAATCTGCTTCTGGCCGTATCAAATATTTGTCTGTTTTTTAGGAAGAAAAACCTTTAGTAGCATCCGAGTTTTGTTAAGGTTTATGATAAAGTTCTGCTTTTTGTGCTTTCTTATTCTTTATTGCTTTTGTTGTTTCTATCAGCAAGTGTCTCCACAAACCCTCTTTATACTTTATACTCACATTTTGGTCAAGATTTATTAAGACCGTTGTGTTATAAAAATTTTTCAGGCCTCACAAGAGACTTTTACCAGTCTGCAAATTTGTTGTATAATTACCTAGAATGACTCAACAAGTGCAAGACCGAGTCACTTGTGAAATAAAAACTGTGACCTCAACAGATAACGCCAGTGCGTGTTGCTAATATTTAGTTTTTATATTCGTGTTTTGTTTTCATCTGGGCTTTTTTGTTTATATGGCAACGTGTTTAATCTTCAAATATTTTCTATCAAATCTTGAAAACTTCAACAAATTTAGTATATACAAATTTGAGGTGTATAGTTCTTTTTATGAGCTTAGACTTCACGACTATCTGGTCGAAAAATAAGGGTTTCCGACATTCTAAGAACATTACATGTATATGATTGTTTCGTTTTTGCCTTTAAATTTTGACTATCATGGATTTTTTTTATGAAATAAGCAATAAATTCTTTTGGAAGCAAATATGCCACATTATACACAATAATCAGATGTCCTTTAGTTTGCGAGTGACTATGCCTGTTGATCAATTCAAAATAGTCATTTTCCTTTCAAAAAAATCAACCAGTTGGACTGAGGTTAAGGGATGCCTGATTTCTCTTTGGAATTGTTTGTTGTCATATTATGTCTTTATTTTTATGTACCACAAGCTGTTTATACCCAGAAATATCTTAAAGATAAAAAAATAAATTGAACTTGTGTACCTGGTGTGTCCAATCATAGACAAATGACAATAAACAGGGAAGTTGAATACACCTCTGAAGTTGTACAAATAAACACTTGTTCACAATAAAAAATTTTATTTTCGGACTGAATATTGAATACATATGGATATATCACTGATATGTTAAAATCACATTTAAAAACAATTAACAACAAAAACCTAAAAACATTTCATGTTTCAAATCAAACAGACATTTCATTGGCAGTAAGAATTGATAGAGTTATTTCCCTTTCTATACAATTTTGTATGATCTTTTAAAGATTTCATATTAATACAAACATTTACACAGTGTGGTGAGGTAGAAAAATAACAACATTTTGAAACACAAAAATATTGCATTAGTTTTATGTACAACACAGAAGATTTCCAATATGATGTACATTGTCCATGTCTCGAGTTTTATCAGACTGCCCTTGAATGTGATACAAAACCCTTTGAAATGCTTGGATATAACAATCATAACACTAAAAGCCCTGCTGTAACCTGATGTACCAAAACTTGGAAAAATGTTATCAAACTTTTTCATAGATTTGCTGGTAGGAAAAATTCATTTTTGTATACCACAATTAATCCTTATTATTTTCATTGTTTACCAATATTGATTCAAATTATGAGTAATTGTGGATTAAAGGAGCAGTATTCTGCCTACTTTTTTTAATCATACCATTCTTAAGTCCTTTCATTTTGCCAGCTGCTCACTGATTATTGTTGTAATTTAATACATTCATCGGAACAGTAAAGTTCATAACAGTCTGGGACTTCGATAAATTTTTTTTTGTAGTGAGCAGTTCTTGAAAACGGTGGATTAAGGAGGGTCCCTCCCAAAATTTTTTTTTAATAAAAGAATTTGGGGCATTTTTGGCATTCGCTGAACTATGTTGTATTATAAGTTTGATATATATGACAGTCTGTCATCTGAATTATCCTATGACATTGAAGCTGAAACAATACATTTACCTAAAAGGTATTTTGATTCTCAAAAACATATAACAATACTTTATTTTGTTGACGTGGGATGTGACCCAGACAGAATTTTTAACATAATTTTTGTTAAAAACTGAGTATTTTCTACTATGTCAAAATACCTGCTAAAAAAAGAGAATATCCTAATACACACAAGCATGTCATATATTCCCCTCCACTACACCTCAATACAGTACAACCATTAATATACATGTATATTTATTACTGTATCTAGATCAAGATAAGAGACCTCTTCCTTGTATTACATCCATTTTACTACATGTATTCATCTTCATATAAATATTTTACATGTTTCTTCCTAGTATTACGATCTCAAATCCTAATAGACCAATTATTAACTTCACTAAACACCAAACAAACCAATGTAGAATATAAGTGGAAGGCTATCACATGTATTGGAATTATCAGGGGAAGTTTTTTGTCAAACACTTGATTAACCCATGTTTTATTATTTATAGTGTGTGGAAATAAACTTTCCAAGACTTGGTTTTTATTTTCATTTAAGCAACTTTTCACTTATATTAAGGAAACATTAGAACACTATTGGAACTTCCAACCTATGAAAGGAATTCATTGCTTTTACAAAATGTTAGGTAAAACTAATGCCCGACATGTGATAAGCATAAACGCACTGCATAGGTAAATTATGTGGAAACATATCTGTATATTCATGTAAACTCTTGGTTTTTTTTTCGTGCTTATAAATGTTTATATATAAATATATCTACATGTATATGTTGTTTTGATTATGTACATGTCATTAATTTTTTGTACAATATAAATTTTTTTTTAATATATATTAATATCATATCTAATAGTATATAAGGCACTTAAACCATGTTTCAGTTAAAAACTTTATAGAATGTCAGAATGGCAATTCTCAATTTAAAACAAATTTCTACATGATTGCACACTTATAATTATTATCACTGTTTGGTTAAGTTTGGAGAAGAATGGCTTCCACGTAGGGCATATGTATTTGTATGTTGAAATTCTCCAGACCTTCTTAGAAAATTTCTAAGAAAGTAATTATAACACAGCTGATCTCCCATACATCTTAAATGCCTGCCACATGCCATGGAGTATTGCTCATCACCCATATACCGTAAAATTTGTCCACACAAACTATTAATTTGTCCATTTTCAAGCAGACCAGGAGGTAGAGATGATCTTCTATCGTTGGTACTTGTTGTTACGATAGGTGGAAGGTTCCCATAGTTACTTTCTTGACAGACCACTGGTTGTCTGTTGCACTCTGTGTTTTGTGTAAAAGCAGGTTCAGTAGGAAGAGATTCTAGTTTCCCTGTATTCTCAGAAACATCTAGTGACTTAACCACTTTTATCCCATCTTCCGGTTCATCTTCATCAGAAGATGGACATCCCATTCTATCAATGGTTGACTGAAAAAGAAAATTTGTGTGAATATTTAAATTCCTTAACAAACTACCATGACTATAAAATTATTTCTTTTAACAAATACATGTACATAAGACAGTGAATAGTGGATGTGTAACCTGCATTGGGTAAAATGCAAGTGGCATTGTTATGTAACCTTAAGTCGTTGAAGATCGATGTTTTGATTGCAATCATTGAGGGATTAAAATAAAACGTGTAATCTTTTTGTTTTGTTTTCGTTAACAAAAATGAAAGTTAAGAAATTATTTTGTTTTCTAAATGTGCCAGTATGTTTTTAACAACGATCAAAACAGACAATATGTCAATGCACTATCTTTTATTTTATTTGTTACAATCACACAAAATTAATAAAACTAAAAACATAAATGATGTTTTAAGAGAAAACATAAAATATTACAATAAAATGTTTAAAAACATGTCTATGTCTGACTCTATGTCTTCATCTTGAGACGTTTTGTGAAAACTTTTACCCACAGAATGTACATGCATATACAAATTTTTCCACAATTTTCTGGATCAAGAAAGGGGTGCGGACAATACATAAATACGAACTATACACATCTTTTTAGGAATAATCCATTACACATTATATCTCGTGTAGAAAATATAACTACCAGTAGCAGCTGACAAACTTGTGCATAGGCAGACATACTGAATAAAAAGGCAATATTATTATAAAATCAAATTCAGTTTGGCAGCTATGGTTTTATAAAAAAAATTATGTTTACTTTATAATAAGGATCACTAATCTTTTTTATACAAATGTTCTTCAACAGGAAAATAACCTTTTAAGTGTTTCTGATGTTCTGATGAGTAGGGGCTAACAGGTCAAATACAAGGCAGATAATTTTGAAGGTCAGACCTAAGTGTCTGATAGAGATTTATGTTGCTACCATCAAAGACGCACGGCGAGTTGAAAAAATGATAATGATTTGATTTCCTTCTTTAGATTTTTTTCCACAGTATTTTTGTTTGGCCACATGCAACTCATGACATCAATTTTTTGCAGAGAGAAGTTCTGGGTGAGAACCCTACAAATCTTTGCAGGAAAGCTGTCAATTCATGTCATTTTGAGGTTGTAGTTGATCATACTCTACTCCAAGTCAGACACCAACTTGTAACACTACTAGATAGACACGCAATGTATAACTTCATATACCTAGACCTATGGCCATCAATTGATGCTCCTTCCTTAGTTTTCTACTTCCTTTAATTGAAGAAAAACTTTTGAAAAGGAATTTGCCTATCTCAGAGCAATTTTATTGTTTTTATTAATTGTTTATAGCTAACATTTTAAACATTGTGGATGGTGTTCTATGTAATCTTTACTTTTACAATTTATTCATACTGTGTTGCACAAAGTATAAATCAAATGAAAACATCAATTATTCAGTTAAAATTTTAAAATTTCCATTTCTTGGAATTCGATGCAAAAAATTATACTCCATATTTAGACATGTATATTAATATTTATAAAAAAAAAGTTATTTTTACTCAACTGTGAAGCTACACATAGTTTTAATACAGATTATATTTTCCTTGATAATTGTGTAAATGACTCATTGACTGTATCGATACTGAAAGTAAAAAATCTGTATAAATTACAAACATTTCACTTTCACTTTTAATATATGTGTTATATACATTGAAATGTTAGTATGTGTAAAAATTCTAGACAAAATTGTAAAAACTAAATGTATTACAATGAATTTCAAAAATTTCCTATTCAATATAATAGATTTAAACAACAAGGAGTAAAATAAAATAAAGTATACAAATGTTGTGAATTATCAGTTTAAACTGGGTCCATTATGTTGTTCCTGTTTGAAATCAAGATACAGGTTATGTAAAATGGTCAGATTTTCTAAGCCCAAGGTGAATGGTTAATGGACTGATACATTAGAATCTCCATTTTTAAACAAAAAAGGCCAGATTTTGTTCAAAAAGACAGAAATGGGAAGAGGTGTATTATGGTGCATTTTAAACATAGAATCTGTTGTATACATGTGTAAAATAAAACCACAAAAAATTGTACTGAATTTGTGTCAATATAAAACAAAACTCAAATAATAAACAGCTACATCCCAATGATAAGGACAAGAGCTATACACTTCATGAATGCATAATTCTATCTGCACTGATATGTGATATAAATTTGTCAAAATGGCCTTATGCAGAACATGTCACATAACTCTGTAAGGAAAAATCAATAGCTGAAAAATTGCTGAGATCTCATACAATTTCGTTGTTTGTTTGTTTGAATGTTGTTACATTCAAACAAACAAACAACAAAATTTTATCAAAAAGGAAAGGAAGCTCACCACAAAATCTAACATAAATAATAAACAACTGTGAGCAGTTTCAAGAAAATCTGTGAAGGCATTCTCAAGATACATTGTAGCATGTTGATTACAGAAGGAAGGACAAATGTGTTTAATCTAAACTAAACTAAGTAGAATGGGTCTGGACCAATTGAATTTGTAAGAAAGGCCGTCCTATAAGTGGTAAATTGTATTAGTCAGTGGCTCTTTAGGTAGTAAAAACACTAAAACTGCTTTAAACTTTCTGCCAATCTTCTGAACTATTTACGGAAACACTTAAACATAATACAGTTCCAGAGTTATAACAAACAGGGTGTGATAAAGGTTTATTTCCCAAGGAACAAGTAATTCTATACATACATGTAGCTGCAAAAAAATAATTATAATCGAATTTCTTATATAACAAAAAGAAAAAATTAAACCATTTCATTATAATCACAAGTCTATTTGCAAATAAAGTTAGCAGGGATATTATAAAAATATTTATGAGGCTTTCATGTATAGTGTATCTTTAAAAAAATGTATTTCCGTTTAATATTGATAATGTTTAACCACAGCCTAAAAGAAAACTAAAGAACAAATATACTGCTAAAACCTGAAAAATGCAAGTTTAATTGATAATGATAAAGTAAATTGGTAGCATTTATATGAAAAAAAAAAGAAGTCTATGCTGGAGTTTACAGTGAAATTATTAATGTTATGATACATCCAGACTTACAAAAGACAAAAACTGATTGAAATATGACCCGGACCTGCAATTATACGACTACAGGCATTTCAAACAAACACAAAATATTTTGCATGTAACCAAGGCAAGATGATTTTTTTAAAACATTCACATATCATGTCTGGTATGAGCTAGACTTAAACTAGAATCTCCCAGGAGCCTGTATCGCTCACCTGAACCTGAAACCAAACAAAACTTTTGTATCCAGCTTTTCTTTCCTATAAGGAATTGCCCAACACTTCTGCAGAAGTCATTAATTTTGTCCTTTTAAGGGAAATAACTCCTATAAAGAGGAGCTTTTAGAGGGAGAAGGGAGGTTCACTTCAAATTTGCTGTACCTGTTAAACTTTTTTAACTATCAGTCGAAAACTCTCTAACTTAGTTTCTAGTTCTAATAATTTTCAAGATTTTGAGGCAAAAATCATCAATTTCGACAATTAAAGGGCAATAACTCCTACAAGGAATCATCGTATAACTTCGACCCTATGGAGTGTTCGGAAAAGCCGATGAAGGCATGTCTCTACAGTTTTCCTGTATCTGTTTTACTTTTTGAACTATAAGCCATAAACTGTATTTTGACACCCCTACCCCCACCCCCCCCCATTTTATTTTTAGCCATTGCGGCCATGTTGGTTAATCTGCGGCCATGGTTTGTGCAAACTTGGTTGAGGACATTTGATAGATGATGTGTACAAAGATTCAAAGCAGTACTTTCAGTGGTTTAGAGGAGAAGATTTTAAAAAATCAATTAAACCGATTATAAACAAACAGTTCAAAGGGAATAACTCTTACACAGTTAATCAGACAATCTTGACTTCAAGCTATTTTTGTAGCTCTCATAGAGCAGAACAATTAAGCAATGCTAACTTTTTCTCTAGTTTAAATTTTTTTCAAGATTTTGAGGCAAAAATGGCAAAAATCATCAATTTCGACAATTAAAGGGCAATAACTCCTACCAGGAGCCGTCATACAACATTGACCCAATGGGGTGTTTTGTAGAGCTTTTAATGCTGAAGAAGGAAAGTCTGATCGGTTTTCCTGTATCTGCTTTACTGCTATAAGCCAAAAACTGTATTTTGACCCACTGTTCTATTTTTAGCCATGGCAGCCCCAAGTTAACGACGACGGACACCAAGTGATGGCAATAGCTCACATGACTCAGTGTGTCATAGAGAATATATAACAAGACCAACTAAGCTTCAAAATAATGTTTTTGACTGCAAATCAAAAAAATGAACAAAAGGAAAATAACATATAATACGAGTACAAATCAAATGAAATATTTTTATTAACATTTTTGTCATTTTGTCGAAACTTTATTCTTTCAGACAATATACTAGTATTATTGTAATGTATTATTACACATTCAAAAGGAATAGACCAACCAATTCTATTTTGTTGCGTTGCAGCATATATTATTTTTGTGGAAAATTCTTTTATTGTATTACATAGCATAAAAAATTAAATGGTTTTCGTGAAGATGGTGCACATTTTTAAAAGGTCTCCTTAAATAAAACCAATCAACCCCTGTATTATGAACAAAGTATTCCCTTTTCTTTCATATTATGAAAGAATAATGTTTTGAAAAGGCAAAGAAATATGTCATAATATAGGAGAAGATGAATATTCATACTTTTGATACCCTTTTTCAAACACTTTTTTTCACGAAGACATCTCCATCCTGTTATGTATTTTTAGCTTCTATTTTACCAGAAACTCTTTAATTTTAAATTAATGCAAATAATGAAAAAAAATCCAAATTAGAATAAATATTTATTACAACCCATTCTCCTATAATTTGGTGGCCACCTGTTGCAACCATTATGTAATCACAGGTGTGGTGAACAAATGGTTCAATAAACAATGGTGTCATAAGTTGTCTGAGGGTACATCCCTAGGTAGGTAATACCTGTGTTGTCATATAATTTGTCTGGTTGGTGAAAGCCATAAACATCAAATAAAACCATACAGGTGGATTTGATTTTAATTCACTGGGACCAGTACAACAATCTAATTTTAGAATTAATAAAAACTGATGGTTTTTATTGTTGGTGGGTTTTTAGGGTGTTTGTTTGTATGTTGGTTTCGTGTGTGTGTGTGTAATGTTTTTATTAAATACATCAATGTATTGATTTACACAAGTTAAAAGACATGCAAATTGGGTCTAAATTTTATAATATAATTAAGTCCATGTATAGAAATACAAAGCTATGTGTTAAACTAAGTTCCTCTGAAAGGACTGACTTTTTCGATTCCAACATTGGAGTAAGGCAGGGGGATAACTTAAGTCCTAACCTTTTTAATATATACATTAATGACCTCCCGAATTACTTTGACAACTCATGTGATCCTGTGTCTTTAGATAAGTGTTCATTAAATTGTCTGATGTATGCAGATGATGTAGTTCTACTCTCCACTAGTCAAAGTGGACTACAAAATTGTGTAAATAAGCTATCAAAATTTGCCCATGATTGGCACATGAATGTTAATATGAAGAAAACCAAAGTTCTTGTATTTAATAAGAGTGGCAGGAAACTTAACCCCCTTATTGTATATAGAAATGAAACTTTAGAGTGTGTCAGTACATACACATACTTAGGTGTCGTATTTTCTGCATCTGGGTCTTTTGCAAATGCTAAAAAAGAACTTCATAACAAGGGAATTAAAGCTTTATTTAAATTAAGAAAATCTTTCTCTTCAACTAAACCTTCTGCCTCTGTGCTAATGCACATATTTAATCATACCATAAAACCTATACTTCTGTATGGATCAGAAATATGGGGGTGTTTCCCCTCTAGTAAATTTAGAAAAAATGAAGATAAATATTTAATTAAAGAAACTGATTCATTAACACTCGAAAGTGTTCACACAAAGTTCTGTAAGTTTTCATTAGGTGTTAATACTAAATCTTCAAATAGTGCATCCAGGGGTGAATTAGGTAGTCTTCCAATATTATACAATGTTCTAGTAAATATTATCAAATACTGGATTCATCTAACAAAAGAAAATAATGAATCAAGTTCCTTACTTAATGATGCCTTTCAACTATCAAAAAACTTAGATGAAAATAAGATAGAATCATGGGTGAGCTGTGTAAAAGAATTATTTAAATATTTACAGTTGGAACATATTTACAAAAATCCTAAAAATTACAAGTCTAATTTTATCAAATCTCAAGTTAAAAATAAGCTTACAAGTAAGTTTTCTAATTTGTGGCAAGCTACTATTAGTAATGACAATCGTGACAACCAAATGCATAAAAATAAATTACGAACCTACCGCAAATTCAAAAACATTTTTAAATTTGAAAGCTACTTGAATATTTCGAGTCCTGTTATGTCTTCTAAATGTACAATCACAACAATCATACATGAATCACTTATTACTATTACTTTAGTTTTTGCATGTCTTTTTATTTTGTTATGAATAATTATATTGTAATTTGATCTGCCCATATGGGCACCTTGATTGGTTATAATAAAGAATTTGAATTTGATATATAAACTTTGTGTCTGAGTCTCGAACAGACAGATTGCCAATTGGTGCCGTATGAAAGCAGTATATACGATCATATTCATGTCAACACTTGTTCGATAATTAGAGTAGTGGCCATGGCATGAGTAGGAAAAGTATACGATGTTAGATTCCAGTCCCATAGATTTATATGTTCTTGACGTGGGGTACCCTTCATTTATACCTAGGAGTCATAAACCCTAACCCAGTCTCACTATTTGTCATTCGGCTTTTACAGGGCCTACCCTTCTTCTCCCTTAGTCACCTAATTTTACTTTTATTTAGAGTTTAAGTACATTAAAATACTCTGGATACAAATGCATGGTATGCACGAATGGTATGGCCGGTGGCGTTACCTACTCTGTCATTACACAACAAGTAAAACCGGTTCAATTAAGCTAAAACTCTCCCTATATTGTAATACAAACAAGATGACAGACATGCGATATCACATCAGTAAAAAAAACACTTTTAAATACGCAATTTTTACATTTTGCACAACCAAACAAAACCCTCGATTTAAAACCCGGTGATCCTACAATACTGTATAAATTATGTTTTAAACAAATGTAAAGTCTGCAGTTACTCCGTAGGAAAATATAATCAACCAATCCATCACTTATAGGAAATATATATTTGGGAATACCTTGATTCCTATCTTACTTCTCTGTATCATACAGTGTATGTCTAAATTCCCCGTGTTTTCTGCGCTCTTCTATCTTGATCAACAAGGTTCCCAAGTTATTTTTGGAAAACTTATTTTGATTAGTTACGAAAGTTATCCCCAAATAATTGTTTTGACCAATAAATTTTGAGATGACGTATTTTGAAACTAAAAATAAATCGTAATACTCCTATGTTTGAACCCTCGACCAATAGAAATCTGGCTTTGTCCAATGTTGTTCACCACGTAGCCATCTTTGTCGATTATTCTCAAAAGACATCGACGAGTAGGGAACATTCGCCCAAAATACGGCGATACCGGGGAGTCTTTAGGGCAAACATGTCAACGAAGGGCATATCGTTACCTAACCCATCAAACAATGGAGCTAATGGTGGATATAAAACAAGTTTTTTCGCCGATATTCATAAACAACTGGGTTTGTTGCCAGGATTTCGAGGATTGTCACAGGACATGAATAAATTAGACCAGGAAACGCAAACACCGGGTAGTGGCTCTCCTCTGGATAGTGTTAGATCTATGTCAGAAACAATTGCTACAGACTTAATAATGAATTATGAAAAGGATGAGAAAAAACCATCAAACAAATACTGTAAAACTATGAGAAGAACTGTCCGTGAATTATCGAACCGACACGACACTGCATTCAAAGGGATGGTAAACAAACTTAAAATTACAGAAACAAACGCCTTTCCTACATTTGTTTCGGTTGTAGATGAAATTTTTGAAGATGGGCAAATAAATTGGGGTAGAATTGTTGCTGTATACACATTCGCAGCTAGATTAGCACAACATTGTAAAGAAACATGTCCTGATTGCGATGAGAGAATTTCACTTTATGCTGGAAAATATGTAGCAAACAAACTAGGCAGATGGATACATGATAATGGAGGATGGGTAAGAATCAAATAATATAAATATTTAACAAGTAAAAGAATCTGGTGGATGTTTGTCTAATTCCATGAGTATTTAGGCAGGTGTGCTTTCTCTCAACTTTTTTTAGTTATCCCAAAATTTACAAATGTACAATTGTTATCAGTGTAATGTAAATGTTCGCCCCATATTTAATAATGACTAGTCCCACATACATAAATGACTTATTACATATATCAAATATATGGTCAGTACTGCCAATGGGGTACTGCATGTAGAGCAGTCACAAACATCACTTCATACATAATAGTTTAGCTTGCCAGAAAAATGTTTCAAAAATATTTTACTTGGCAAGTGAAGTAATTGAATAAAACCAAAAATATAATGTAAATACCGGTTCCAAGTACACCATATAGAAATTTGTCAAAAACATGACATACTGATACATGAACATAAAGTGGTAGGATCAAAGGTTAAATATTTGTATATTTGTGTTTTTATCTGATTACATTCTAAAGGTTATTTACAGGTAAATTGGCCAAGTGCCAAGTTCAGACTGTATATTCAGAATTTACAAGTACTGGTTGTGAGTCAGCTTAATGTGATCCAAAATATTTAAAAAATAAACAGTACTACCTTGTACTAAGAATTTACTTATTCATAATTGATTCACATAAAAGTTGCCAGTCATAAATATGTATACATGTAAGTGATGTAACACTAACTTGTGATGATGTATGTAGATATTGATACAGATGGGTACATTTATGTTAACAGTGAATAGTTTCTTGTATGTTTACTTAGTCTACCATTGAATTGAGTTTTGTTTCATTTCAGGATGCTTTTGTGGACTATTTTCCTGAACAGGGAGCAGTTGAAGATAAAATTTGGAAAGGACTTGTTTATACTGCTTTTGGACTGGGAGCTTTGGCGACCATGGTGGCAACTCATTAATAATCTCACCAGGCCCCAAAAACTTGATTTTTGTTTTATTTATCTACTACATTAATCCCTTAAGATGGAAAAAAAAGAAAAAAATGTGCTTTTATTGTAAATTTAGTTTTTTAGGCCAAACAAGAGTATGTTTTTTTACTTGGCTGTGTTTTCCAGTTGGACAGTTAGTTTGCACTACAACCTATAAATATAAACTTTGTTTAGAATTATGAGATACCAACAGGCAGTAATTACTGTACCTAATGAAAAAAAATAATGATAAACTGGCAATGCAAATATATTTATTGTACATGTATTAACTGAAAACTAGTTTTGAGTAAAAATACATCATCTCTAGTTTAGGCCAAACCATAAAATATAAGAAAAGAAATAAAAAAAAAATAAAAAAAATTCCATGAATATGTGCAATTAGACAATGTTAGATAATAACTGAAAAATCAGTTTTTTGGCCTTACCTCAGGAAGTTGTTTTGTCGGCGTTTTATTTGTGTTATTTTATGTTATTGCAAGCATATATGAAACATTCATGAATATATTAAAACAAAACTTTTTACAATATCTTGTTTTAGATAGTCAGGAAAAATATTTTCATGTAATTACTATTGAATCAATTTTGAACGAGGGCATAATATATATACAAAGGCCAAGTAGGATTTGGATTACTGTGAAAAAAGAATTCAGCAAACAGTATGCTCATTATTATAAGAAGAACATATGTCTTGGATATTGAAATGCCCTAGATCGTAAAGACAAATTTGTACAAGTGAAAGAATCTAGAATTTGATTGCATGGTTCAAATAATAAAATGAGAAACAACACCCGAATATAATTGGAAAACCTGCAGAACCTGACACACCTTAGCTATGAAATGTACCAATCAGTGTTTTCATTAACTTTTGCAATAGAAGGCAAAAAAATTGGAATAGGGGGAAGAATAACTATGGCGAGGGGTCTGGGGGCCGCTCAAGGCCCCCAGTTGGTCCAGGGCAACGCCCTGGTAGGGGTACCAGGGGGGGCAAAGCCCCCGGCCGAAAACGAAAATTAGCAGTTTTGGATCAAGTTGTAAGCCCTCTAGCTGTATCTAAATCATCCTTTTCATTTGTTATATTTTCTGCAAAACTTGAATTGTGACATGAATCTTAATTATTTCTTACCAATTTCATAAATTGACAAAAGCCTTGACCAACATACCAGTGTTATTTTAAATGTCACTTACCTGCACATTGAATTCAATATCTCTCAAACTAACTGACTGTCTTATGGTTTGTGTTGTTTTGTTTTTGTAATTTTTTTAAGTTTTGTTATTTTTTACATGTAAATTAAAAACGGCGTGAATGATGAATGGACATTGGCCTATGTAAAATTTTGTATTTTATTTCAACAACAGTTTCTTTCTGACCTTTGCTCTGCTTAGCGGTGACTCCAAAATAATCTTTAATTGATCGTTTCATCGATGCAGATTGCTACTGTTAACCTTCACTTCACTTCACCACAGTCAGGGTCTTTTCGTCTCATTTGAATGAAAACAATGTTTTCACCTAGTTTTCAAACGCACAAGTGATATGAACTGGTTCCCGGGAGTACGCAATACCAAAACAAAGACTGACGATCCCGACCTCGTCCGAAAATTGCGAACTCCGATTTTTGAAATCGGAAATGGAATAGCCGGCAAAAAATTGGCAATAAGCGGTTGATTTTGCCGGCTGCCGGCTTTTATTGAAAACACTGCCAATACAAGCTCAAATAAGAGTAGCTTCTTGGCCATGTTGAATAATCTTGCTGTAGTTGTTGAATTCTTTTTGACAGTATGGACAGAAGTGTGCCAATACACGCAACATGCGGCCTTAATAAAATGCACTAAGTAGGATCACTATAATGTTTAAGTTGCCATACAACATTGCCATAATACAACATTGTCATTGATATAAGGGAAGCGGAGGTATCAGTTCGTGAGCATTATACAATTACGAAAGCTTTATTTAGATTCCATGGTTTTTTACACACAATAAACATAAGCTCTACTTAGCTTTTACATACACAAACAAGACAAACATAACAAGTGACATGCAAAGCATAAAGGGGCCGAGTGATCAAGGTAGTTGGTTTACTATTGATCACGTGGTCTGTGAACACTGAGATTGCGGGTTCGATTCTCACTGCAGGCACGGTGTACTCGACTCCAATCTTAATTGACAAGGATTGCCAGTTTTCCTACCACAGGTCGGGGGTTCTCTCCGGGTACTTCGGCTTCCTCCCCCAATAAAAACTGGAGGCCATGAAATAGCTGGAAGTGGCGTTAAACACCATTCAAACAAACAAAACAAAACAAGCAAAGCATAAAAGGCAGAAAGCATATATAAAATTAACGTGAGCTAAATGACACATGAGCATGTAACTACAAAAGACATAAATAACATACCGGTATTAAGACAATAAAACAAAGCATACAAGACGAGATAAACACATGTTATGACCATTAAACAAGGCCGACATGCATACTAAAAATAAGTAGATACTAACTGCGAAAAAGTAACATGTAAGCATACAAGGAAAGATCAAATATACACTGATGGAACAATAAAGAGATAGCACTAACTAAAAATTACTACTAATTGGAGGCTCCCAGGAGCCCGTATCGCTGACATTTCTTCCTTTTTTTATCTAGCTTATTTTTCCTAAAAGGAATTGTCAAAACACTTCTTCAGAAAGCTTTAATGTTGACATTTTAAGAGGAATAACTCCTATAAAGAGTTGTCGAACACATGCACCAGTGAACATTTTTGCAGATCTTGACGAGCTGAATAATTTTCAATGAAAAAGACTTTCTCTAGCTCTTTTCAAGATATTGAGGGAAAATGACAAAAATCGAAAATTTTGACAAATTAGGGGAAATAACTCCTCTGAAGCATCGTCAAACATCTTCTCCTCATAATCTTGTAAAAAAAATGTTATGCTGATGAAGGAGGCACATTTTTTGTATCTGTTATATTTTTTTGAACTATTAGCCAAAAATGTTAATGACCCCCTCCCTCTTTTTTACCTGTAGAATCATACTTTGCATTTCTCAATAAAACTGATAGCCACGCATCCAATTGCGGGGACTATTTTTCATGACTGCATTTGATTCTATTACTTACATTTATCAATAATGTTTTTTTTAACTAAAATGTTATTATAAGAATTGAATGCATTATTTCCAAATTTCATTGAAAATGTGACGCTTTTGCACGTCATGAAACTTCTAGTCTTAAATCATTTCTGATATTAAAAAAAATGATATAAAAACAACTTTTCTTTTATATATATAATAAGTAATAAATCGTAAAACGATGCCTTATAGAATTGCGAATGCTTCAGTCTAACAGGAATCGATATTAAGAATAAACTATTTTTCAACACGTCATTGGCACTATGACAAACAACTTGTGCGTGTTACATTGTTAAGACTGGTACTTTTGTATGTTCCTGGTTAAGACTGCTTGCATAACCACTTACTTATATTTTAATTATTGATTTGCATCTTAATTTTTAAAACGGACTGTCAATGTTCTAAACAGCTTCTTTTATTCTACCATCTATTTGAAAGCAAAGTAATTGTATCAGTTTTAAATTTGGCTAGTCACAAATAAAAGCGAAAGTTACGGTTTTCCATAAATAAAAGCGACCAAGTGATATATTTTTGTTTTGATTAGTATACAAACTTAAGTATTTAATGGCTGTAGTTACAAATTAAATTTCCAAAAAGTTAAATGAAGGTTGTTAAACAAGCGACAGCCGTAAGTTACGGAAATCTAAGTGCTGATAGCGACATATCCCGCTTGATCTTTGTGTCAAGTAGAATTTATAGTACAAATAATCTAGAAAGTAAAAGAATAGGAAATAGAAGAATAATTTGATGAAAGTTTTGTTAATTTATCTTCTTCTCGATTGAAATGTTTTAACATAAAAGCAAGGCTTATGTCAAACTGTTTGGCGTCTATCGCATGTGTAACTATCCATCTTCCAGCAACCCTGCGAAGCATAAGGAAAACAGTGGATTATTTTTAAACGAATATTTAGACGCGGAAATGAGTTGATTGATGAGTACTTTTGTTTTTTACTTGAAGACAGTGGGATAACTCATTTCTTCACTGAAACCAATACCATAAGCCAAAAACTTTTAAAATCATTACTACAAAATTTAAGCATATATTGTCATTGTTTTGACAAATATTCAGAGAATATAAAAACTAAATGTTGTTTACTTATACTGAAACAAAAAACATATAACCTTGACATTTATGTTTGTTAATTTAAATATAGCAATATTTTCTAATCTTGAATCTCACTACAAACTAAAAAATATATGTAAGGTCAAATATGCTGCACTAGCTTACATCAGTATTTTAAATTTATATTTATTTCAAGTGGTAAATTAGTTGATTGATTGTTAGCTTTATGATCAGCGGGCAGTATTTCAACTATATTCAGGACGAGAACAAGTTTAAATAGGTCTATTTGAAAAAGTTCATGTATTCATTTCATGTGGACATCCAGCCTCGTATGTTGGTTACTACTTATATGATATTATAACGTGACGACTTCGGTATAGGCCTAGTTATTATAAGTCCAAGGCCTGCTGTATTGGCCTGAGGCGTAATCACGTAATAATATCATTATTAATTAACTGGTCAAATTCAGGACAATACAGGTTGAAATCAGGCCAATACAGATCGAATCAGGCTAATACGGCACTTGTTTATTCCGTATTGGATGGTTCAGCAAAATATATCATATCGGCAAATTTGCAAATTTAATTATAACAGACTGGAAAATTCCATCTAAGTTAATCTTAATATTGATTTCTACTTGTTTTAGAAGGCCAAAACACGTATTTCGTCAAAAATTTTCCGTTAATATCATTTACACCATATGATACTAAATATTGACCTGCAAAAAAGAATTTGTTTTAGAGAATCGTCCTTTTAAATAACCTTTTACCTATATTACATTACCCGGTATTACAATACACAAATGGACCTGTTTAAGATGTCACCTAAGACCATTCCTATTATTAGATATCTTGGTGACTATGGTATAAACAAAACAGCCAAAACTCGTTTGAATTTTTAATTGCATTCACTCTCGGTTTTTAAAGAGAACATAAGGGTGTTAAATTTTTTAGTCATGGCTGACATAAAAGTTTTGGTGGACACTAAGATTGCCGGGAAAAAAGTGATGATATTTTCGAAAAGTTATTGTCCGTATTGCAAAAAAGCAAAACAAATTTTGAGTAAATATATCGGAGAATGCTTGAGCTCAGCGGATTATGAAGTTATGGAGATTGAAAACGACCCAAAATGTGATGCAATTCAGAATTACCTAGGAAAACTAACTGGAAGTAAATCGGTAATGTTTTTGTTTACGTTTGTGTCACATGTATAACGTCAGTAGCTCACTTGTACTTTGTTGTTACACGTAAATCATGCAGTTTTATGCTCATTGTGATAGGTTTAAGTATATGTAGTGCAAATATACCACTTTAACTAAATTAGTAACACTAATGTTATGAAAATAACTTTAATATGAAATTGTGATTATGTCACTGTATGTCATGCATTCTACTATGTATTTTCTTATATACTGGGAGAAGAATTTATAAAAGTGCTTGTAGCAC
The DNA here is from genome assembly GCA_944474755.1 of Limnoperna fortunei. NCBI lineage: Eukaryota > Metazoa > Mollusca > Bivalvia > Mytilida > Modiolidae > Limnoperna > Limnoperna fortunei. The sequence continues at coordinate 18,594,658 of OX104116.1, read as the reverse complement.
TTGTTTTCTAATCCCTACTTGTATTATACCTTCATGTATTGTGAACTATGCATTTATCAATAAAATAATGTTTACATTAACTTAATTATGTTCCTTGGTCCTTGATTGTGCGCTATTTTAGTTTAGTTTATTGTATATCTTGCGTTAATTGTTATGCAATGAGTGAATGTCTAACAAATAAGTACACAATTGATTTTGTGTTATGTTTCCCCAAATTCAACTGAATGCAATGGTATTTTTTTAACTGCATGATGTTTATAATTTTTAACCTGAAATTTACATTTCTTGTAGGTTCCAAGAGTATTTATCCGTGGAAAATGTATTGGCGGTGGGGATGACGTTCAAGCTTTGGAACAGAGGGGTCAGTTGTCAGCTTTGTTGAAATAAATATTGCAATTTTTTTTTATTAAATTATTACAAAGCCTTTGCATGCATCATTAGTTGTAGCTTTTGTTATTATTGTCAATTTGTATTTAAAATCCAATTATATATGTACCATTATTGTAATAAAGGTTTCTGTGCAAGTATTTTGTATTCATAAACCACACGAAGAGCCCTTAAACAGTATTATTGCAACAAAAACAAAATTTAGATAATACAAGCCACTTTACTTTTAAGGCAAAATCATTGCATAACGTCTGTTTGAATTAAAGTATAGTCAAAAATTAGTCTATATAATTAGTCTGCAGTGCTATATATTAGCCCTCTGTCTAAAGGTGTTCAACATTGCAATGATAACTTAAAAGATAGTGCTAAAATGGCTGAATTGCTGCACTGTTCTCAAAATATACTTATTGGTGAATTTGTAAATAAAGTTGTTTTCGTAGTCCAATATTTACAATTTTATTGTAATGTTCAGATACACATAAACCATAAGTAATTTTCTTGTTAGTCTGAATTTACTTTGTCAAAATTCCAGTTAAGATTCGGAAATAAAGAAATTTCATTGTTGATTTGTTTTTGGTTTTTATTTTTTTGGACTCTATTCAACATACATAGATTAAATATCTTTTGTAAAGTTTTTCAAACATCAAACGATTTACATTTATTACTACGAAAAACCTCAAGTATGTTACAGGTAAATAGTTGTAAATAGAACGTCAAATTTAACACATTTAATAAATGTTTAGACAATGATCAATGTCTAAAAATATAGAAAATTGTATTGAGTATAAAATGTGTGGGATGTTATATAGAAACTTCTTTCATTTAATGTTAAATGGAGAAAACTTATCCATTTTTAGTATCCTACTCACAAATAGTAAATTTGACAGAATATCCGCGCTTAAAAAATAATTGCGATTGTTAGTTAAGTATTTGTTTTCATTTGAAAATGTCTAAACCATTTTTATAACTAATACATAAAACGAAATACGTTTAATTTAGCACAACGGGTTATATAACTCTATTTAAATGGCCATTAAAAAAGATGACACCTCTTACTTTATCACCCGGTATAACGCTATGTTCCTTACTCCATCACCTTGTTTAACGCTTTGTAGCTCATTCCATTACCCGGTATAACGTTATGTACCTCACTCCATCACCCGGTATAACGCTATGTACCTCACCCCCATCACCCGGTATAACGCTATGTACCTCACTCCATCACCCGGTATTACGCTATGTACCTCACTCCGTCACCCGGTATAACGCTATGTACCTCACTCAATCACCCGGTATAACGCTATGTACCTCACTCCATCACCCGGTATAACGCTATCTACCTCACTCCATCACCCGGTATTATCAGTTACCTACGTTATTACCCGGGTGTATGGAAATTGTACCACCTGAAAGTACTTCTGTTCAGCCTGAGGCGAAGCCGAAGGCTGTCCAGAAGTACTTTCAGGTGGTACAATTTCCATACACCCGGGTAATCCTCAGGCTGAACAGAAGTACTTTCAGGTGGTACAATTTCCATACACCCGGGTAATAACGTAGGTAACGGATCTATCCATGGCTAACAAGTGTAAAAGGCTGAAAATAGGTTCTTTTGTCTTCAGAAATAAGCTAAATTGGCAACGTCATCACAGTTGCTAACAAAAAAATTATACGTTTTTTATGCAGAAAATGCCCATATTACCAAGTCGAGGATGTTACCTTTGGTAACAACCTCAGACTAAGCGAGTTTAAAGAGTTTTTATTTTGTTTTACATTGTTTTTCCGACTTTCGGTATTTTGGCGCCTCAAGTCACGCTATCATAACGTCAACATACAATGACGTCAAGTACTGATTTAATTTAAGAAATAGATTATTGCGAGCGGGCTTTATGGGAATTAGAACATGGTCAGACCTTATATTTGTCAATATTTTATACCGAGCGATAGCGAGGTATAAAATGAAGACAAATATAAGGTCTGACCATGTTCTAATTCCCATAAAGCCCGCTCGCAATAATCTATTTCGATTCTAATATGTCTAACAAATGTTTAAAATTTCGAAGCGGTTCTAAGAGGACGCTTTCAATGGTAATATTGTTTTTTTTAAACTAATGCGATATATCCCAAAACAGTATGTTAAAGGAAATAAAATTGACATAAACATATTTTCTCGTCATTTTATTGAATGTACGTACCTTTTAAACAAAAATATTGAGAAATCTTAACGAAATTGCGTCGTTCCAGTCTGAAATTTTCAGTTCAGCGTAATATGACGTCGGAATTCTAATTGTGACGTCATATTAATTCGAATGTAGAATTGTTAAAAAAATAATGTATCGGGAGAAGTTTAAATCATATAAATCTCAGAATTCAGACTAATAATAACTAAATTATTAACAATACCGATAATTATGGATAACACATAACAAACGGCATTTGTAAGTCAGTTTTTACATTTACACAAAACACGCAGTTTACGCATGTGCGAACTAAACTTATTGGAATTTTGACACTGCTTTGTTTACATAGCTAAAGCAGGACGTCATATTAGAATTATATTTAAATGTGTGTCAGTGTGAATTTATGGGATCTACGGTGTTTGAAAGGAAGTACAAATACAAATATAAAAAGACAGAAATGTTCATTTGTGGAATAACATACACTGGTACTCTAGAACATACATTGGCAACGCACAAACAATACACCCTGCGACGTTAGCAACGCAGCCGGGGGCATGGGATTTGTACCGACGGGTAACCAACCAATCAAAAGTCCGCATTTGTTACAAGCCGGGGATAATATCAGTTACCTACGTTATTACCCGGGTGTATGGAAATTGTACCACCTGAAAGTACTTCTGTTCAGCCTGAGGCGAAGCCGAAGTATGGAAATTGTACCACCTGAAAGTACTTCTGTTCAGCCTGAGGCGAAGCCGAAGGCTGTCCAGAAGTACTTTCAGGTGGTACAATTTCCATACACCCGGGTAATAACGTAGGTAACGGATCTATCCCTGGCTAACAAGTGTAAAAGGCTGAAAATAGGTTCTTTTGTCTTCAGAAATAAGCTAAATTGGCAACGTCATCACAGTTGCTAACAAAAAATTATACGTTTTTTATGCAGAAAATGCCCATATTACCAAGTCGAGGATGTTACCTTTGGTAACAACCTCAGACTAAGCGAGTTTAAAGAGTTTTTATTTTGTTTTACATTGTTTTTCCGACTTTCGGTATTTTGGCGCCTCAAGTCACGCTATCATAACGTCAACATACAATGACGTCAAGTACTGATTTAATTTATATGTATGTGTGTCAGTGTGAATTTATGGGATCTACGGTGTTTGAAAGGAAATACAAATACAAATATAAAAAGACAGAAATGTTCATTTGTGGAATAACATACACTGGTACTCTAGAACATACATTGGCAACGCACAAACAATACACCCTGCGACGTTAGCAACGCAGCCGGGGGCATGGGATTTGTACCGACGGGTAACCAACCAATCAAAAGTCCGCATTTGTTACAAGCCGGGGATAATATCAGTTACCTACGTTATTACCCGGGTGTATGGAAATTGTACCACCTGAAAGTACTTCTGTTCAGCCTGAGGCGAAGCCGAAGGCTGTCCAGAAGTACTTTCAGGTGGTACAATTTCCATACACCCTGGTTATAACGTAGGTAACGGATTTATCCCCGGCTAACAAGTGTAAAAGGCTGAAAATAGGTTCTTTTGTCGTCAGAAAATGCTAAATGGACAACGTCATCACAGTTGCTCACAAAAAATTATACGTTTTTTATGAAGCAAATGCCCATTTTACCAAGTCGAGGATGTTACCTTTGGTAACAACCTCAGACTTAGCGAGTTTAAAGAGTTTTTATTTTGTTTTACATTGTTTTTCCTACTTTCGGTATTTTGGCGCCTCAAGTCACGCTATCATAACGTCAACATACAATGACGTCAAGTACTGATTTAATTTATATGTATGTGTGTCAGTGTGAATTTATGGGATCTACGGTGTTTGAAAGGAAGTACAAATACAAATATAAAAAGACAGAAATGTTCATTTGTGGAATAACATACACTGGTACTCTAGAACATACATTAGCAACGCATAAACAATACACCCTGCGACGTTAGCAGCGAAGACGGGGGCATGGGATTTGTACCGACGTGTAACCAACCAATCAAAAGTCCGCATTTGTTGCAAGCCGGGGATAATACGCTATGTACCTCACTCCGTCTCCCGGTATAACGCTATGTACCTCACTCCATCACCCGGTATAACGCTATGTACCTCACTCCATCGTCCGGTATAACGCTATGTACCTCACTCCATCATTTGGTATTTCGCTATGTACCTCACTCCGTCACCCAGTATAAGGCTTTGTACCTCACTCCATCATCTGGTATAACGCTATGTACCTCACTCCATCATTCGGTATAACGCTATGTAGCTCACTCCTTCATCCGATATAACGCTATGTACCTCACTCCATCATCCGGTATTACGCTATGTACCTAACTCCGTCACCCGGTATAACGCAATGTACCTCACTCCATCACCCGGTATAACGCTATGTACCTCACTCCATCACTCGGTATAACGCTATGTATCTCACTCCATCACCCGGTATTACGCTATGTACCTCACTCCGTCACCCAGTATTACGCTATGTACCTCACTCCGTCACACGGTATAACGCTATGAACGCTATGTACATCACTTCGTCACCCGGTATAACGCTATTTACCTCACTCCATCACCCGGTATAACGCTATGTACCTCACTCCGTCACTCGGTATAACGCTATGTATCACACTCCATCACCCGGTATTACGCAATGTACCTCACTCCATCACCCGGTATAACGCTATGTGCCTCACTCCATCACCCGGTATAACGCTATGTACCTCACTCCGTCACCCGGTATAACGCTATGTACCTCACTCCGTCACACGGTATAACGCTATGAACGCTATGTACCTCACTCCATCACCCGGTATAACGCTATGTCCCTTACTTAACCACCCAGTATTACGCTGTTGATTCCAGTATGTTCCTCACTCTATCGATTAATAAAACTTTTTTTTCGGTCCCCATTCTATCGCCAATGTTTACACTTCAGATTCAGTTAGGTTACCTAAGTTTTTCACTGCATCACTCTGTATTAGTCTACTTGTTGATATTATTACCATCTCACACTAAACCAACCTGTATTACACGGTAGATATTTTTCATTCACTACCCCTTCCAAACCCGGTATAACTCTGCTAATGTCATTACGTTACCCACTCGATTCATGGAGATGTAAATAACAATTACTAAAATGAAATAGCTGAAAAGTTTTCGTTGTAATGGCAGAAAGAGTTCTAATTTGAAATAAAACCATTTTAAAACGATAAGCTGACATATCTTTCTGGGTTTTCTTAGAAATGTATTTTTTTCTTCAAATATTCAAATTTAAGTAAGCATGTTAGCCATACCACTATATGGCCAAAAAATCACTCTGTATTGAGCTATTCGACATTAGTTAATTTTCTGTGTATTGTTATTAATTATAACTTACCACGACTACACATAGGAAACATAGGAAACAATTTTATTTCTTTGCAAATTGCATCTTATTTTATTAAGCCTACCCTCTATCAAAAATGGCAACCGTTACTAAAAATAACAATTGATAAAATGTCTGAATTTTTTTTCATTCAGTGTTCAGAAAACCGGATGAAATACTAATTTTTTCCCGTTAAAAAGAGCGCTTGATAATTTACTAGTAATCCAGTTGTTTTTACATTATACATTTCATGAATTTTTATATAATGCCAAATAAGGCATGTCCAGTGGGTAAATATGTCGATTTATCGTTTACTATATGGATACAAAGAAATCAATCATGTTTTTATTACTTAACATTTACTTTGAATAGAATCAAGTTAGGATTTCCAAATAAATAGTTTAAACGTTTTTGTGTTCTTTGGACTCGATTCATTACATAGATAATATCTTTTGCAAAGTTTTGAGTTTTGGCAAACTAGAGAATTTCTTAAACTGGAATTGTATTAATTACAATAACAAACAATGACATACCACAGTTATGTAAAGGTAACGTATTATAAAACAGAGAAAAATATTTCATAAAATGACTGAGGTCTTAAAATAGAGAAACTAAATTTTATTACATAATTTAGTGGGTGGGATAATATACTGGTTTTCCTTCAGTAAGAACAATGGGACAATTTGATCAGTTGTTTATATCCTTCTATTAAGTCAACCGAAAGTACAGTTGTCCGCCAAAAACTGTGAAATCGGCATAAAAATATATATGCTTCAGTCTCAAGCTATCCTAAGCAATAATTTTTTATTTAAGGTGATTAGAAAATGCCAGGGATTGTCTTTAATGCTTTTTTTTAAAGATGGTTTAACAAAACAGATTATGCCGAATCGCATGTACAGTACCAGTCGAAGTAGATTGTTAGTGTGTTTTAGGTAAATAAAATATTTCCCAGCACGAATGACGGAAATCGAAATAAATAGAATAAATTAAATAAGAAATTCACCAGTAAAAGACATAGTTATCGATCACGTCGAGATCACGTAAGGTGCAGTAGAAATTGTGCAATGTCTATACACCATAAATAAAATTTCAAAAATATAATAAACACTTAATTTATAATGTGTTCTGAGTCTATATTGCCTCTATATCAAGGAACGTGATATGATCATAATAACAAGTACTATCTTTAAAAAAGATAGTCGACGCATTTAACTCATAGAGATGTATATGTTAAGTAGAACGGAAACTGAACAAACAACAATAAGAAAAAACTTTTTAAAAAATTATCAAACGAAAGAAAGAGACAAGAAACATTAACGTTTTCTTTCATTAATGTGTGTGGGGGAGGTAAATAATTCACGTGCTGCGAACTGTGATCAACTGTATCCAATCGAAATAAGGCTATAACATATGAAGATTTCTACATTGATGTAATAATAATGGATTTTTTAAACATGTTATTAAACAGTAGGGTATTATCAAAAAGAGACTTTTCAATTAGAGCTCCATCTCCTGTCTGCACGTGAATGACGACGGACGCAAAGAAAGAAGATAAACATTAATGGATTTTAAAATCATAGGGCTAACAATAGACATATTTATATATCCCCAATGAAAAGCTATTTCAGATGTTGAAAACCACAATAGTAAAACATACATACCGTCTGAGTTGTAGTTTTTTTTCGAGCGATGTATCGTATATATTAACTCGAAAACAAGTTAGTTAACATTTTAAATTTTCAAAACAACATCTATTTTTAAATAAATTTCATAAGCAAATATGTACTTACATGCATCAAGAAATATTCATTCACATGTATTCTAAGTTTGCTATTTTATTAATTTGACTATTTTTTAAAATGGGAACTTCTAAGTAAAATATTTTAATAAGAATTGTATTAACATGAACAAAATATGTCAATTCAATGCTAATGTGAATTGAAATCGGTAATGTGTATGCCATTCCAAAATTATGTGGGGGCGGGATAAACCGTATGGGTAATTAAGGTCCAAATAAATAATTGCAACGGAACCATCATGAGTGAATTTTACTCTTAATTCTATGGGATGTGTGTGTGGCTAATAAAATGTGTTATCGAACCAGTGTCTCGTACTAGTCATTTGGCGTTGTGACAATTACCAATGACCTAATTACCTTTATGTAGGATCATTTGTATGACAATAATTCATGATGGAGAGTGCGTGTGTCAAATCAAGAAAATATGGTGTATATAAATCACTTGCGCGAGGATGGTTTACGACGGTCAACAAAGCAAATATAATTCTTAACCAGACGAAATGCGCAAAAAATACACGACGTATAGGTTTTATTATGTAATGATTGTTTATCAGTTCTGAATGCCATTCTTTGGCATAAAAATCATTCTCTAACGTTTAATTACGACTACCAATTGTTTTAAAACACCAGTCTGCTAAAATAATAATTGAGAAATGCAAATAGAGATGCTTTTCAGAGTATACCATAGTTGATTGTTCGAACGCAGAATTTTATACTATTTTTGTCCAATTAGAATGCAAGCTTGTCTTCAATAACAGTACGTTACCTTGGGTAAGCGTCTTTTAGTTCAAAGGTCACAATTCGAAAATATACCGACTGCGTCGGAAAAAGAAATTAATAATTAATACTTTAAATTCAACTACTGTTAGTAAAGCGAGATAACTCGAAATAGTTTTTACAAACACATGTGAAGCAACTGCAGCCTAACGAACATAATAATATCATTACAGGTTTAAATACAGATTTTAAACAGGCATTTCATGCAGGTATTGCGGAAATAGTTGTATTGTAAATAAATGTGTTGGCTAGGGTTTTGTTTCCCTATGTGGGCAGCTCGGTATATGAACGCTTTAACTACTAAGGCTAAGCTACTGAAACATGTGAAAAAGTTAACAAGACCTCTTCTACCATACCGGTACATATTTACTGGTCCATCTCCTCGATGAAGATGCCGTCATCTTTCTCAGACGTATGGTCAGCTAGAATAGGAGTCATGCTGATATTCCTGCGCTCGAGGACTGAGGTTATATGCACGCGTTTGTACGGAAAATTCCATCTTCTTGATCGTCTTTTCCATTGTATCTTATGCTGGTTTAAAAAATTTAGTGAGTTCATGACTAAATCCTTTCTCATTTAGACGCAACTGTATATTTCTAGATTGAATATTGTGTATGATCATCTGTTGAAATTCTCTAGCATTCGCTGCTTTGGATCGGTTATTTTCACAAATGACATGTTTCATTTATGTATAGCGTTGGAGTAAACCCCTATGCTTTGAATTAAACGCCCATAAGCGTTTGAGTTAAATCTTCTGACCATTTAAGGGAACGAATCTAAGCGCTTGAGTAAATGCATCTAAAAGTTTGAGTAAACGACCCATGATATCATTTATTTACGTTTGTGTTTTATTGCGAATGCATCGCGCATGCGAATCAAGAAGCGCTTTAACGTTTGACTGCCAGCTTTCGTATACTTTATTAGCTAATAATTCATCGTCAAATAAGCAACGTTAGTCTCGATAAGACAATTGCATGTTTTTGTATGCTTTATTTTCCTACTCTTCTGTTTCAAGAAACCTTCGAAATAATTCCTGCCAGCGTCCGTATGCCTTGGCCTAAATAGTTCATTTCCTGACCGTTTAAAGTGTCTCCGGCGCTTGCTTTTTCCTACTGCACATTGTTGAATACATTGATGACCTTTGATTGCTTTCCCTCTACACTGCGATCGTATGAGTCTGTTTGCATGTATATCCAACTTAACAACATCAGGAAGTCGATCGATATGGTTGAAGATCACAAAACAACACTTCATTGATCCGTTGCGAGTGATGTTTACAAATGCACGTGCATCGCCCCAGCATCTTCAAAATTCAATTCAGTATTTACAACTGGATGTTCATGGAGACGTTTCCTAAGTAGAAGTACACAACGCTGACCGCACACCTATCTTCTAACAGACGAGATGATTCAGGTTCTTTTTACACGCCTTAGCTCGATGAGACCGACTAAACCATTTTAGATTGAACAGGTCTTATATAGGCGAACAGAGAATGCTGTGAATGAGTGAAGTATGTCAAGCCTAAGGGCGAACGTGTCATATCTTCGATAGCTGTCCAGTTTTTTGTCTCTCGTGTAAAGGACTTGACAGGCTGGGTAAAGTTAATTTTCCTTTTGTTCCAGATCGTGCATGGGATACAGTAGCTTCAGGGTCCCTTTGGGAAGCATGTTCTTGGTGCGATGGTGTAATTAAAGTATTAGCTCTCATACCCCATTGAACTCCACTATATCAGGCGCCTGTCGTAGGTTGGGTACTGTCATAGTTCACCATATATGGATTTTTGTCTTTGCTGCATAAATGGGAAATCATAGCCAACTCATTTAAAATGTTCCTATTAAACATTAGTTTACCTTTATTGCGTCATGACTAATGTGTTTGTTTGTACATATTAATATGTTTTATAAATACACCTTACCAGTGAAGTAACACCTAATCTAATGTTAAAAAGTCAGTCGATACGTGGACAGTTGCTGTTGAACAACAGAGGTAAGCATAGTTACTAGTATATATATGCGCTCACATTAGAAATAACAAATTTAAATGAATTTTTTTAAATGGGCATTTTGTGTACATTAAATCTCACATTCACAAATCGAACATCAGTTTTTTTAAATTACCAACAACAATAAAATCGACAAGGCACCAGTTCATAATTGTACCTTTATTTTATGACTATTGTATTTTTAAATGTGTAATATTTATGCAACCACATGTACAAGAAAAGCCTTGATAAAAGTCAATAAAAAAAATATGCCCGAATGCGTTAAAACTAGCAAATCTTATTCCTGATATTTCTATAATGATTTCTTCCTTGCCTTTCAATATATCAATATCACTGATAGTAAACGTATGATGTAATTTAACACAAAAAATTGTAGAAAGTTGTGTTCTTTAACGAAAGGTATAATGGTACTGTTTCCTGTACGGTTGTCACAATAAATGGATGCACCTGAAAAATGACCTAATATTGCTTGGAACTGTACTCATATAGGGCTTGTCTTACGTATTTTTATTAACATTATTTGAACCGGAAAATTAAAAGCATTCAATTCCTTGTATTGTATATAAATGACTGGACAATTGATTATAACATCTATTTTCACTAAATTTGGGTGGGACGAGTTTCAACATTGTCTAATGAATACATGATTTATTTCCGGTCGATACGAGGAAACTAATTTTATATTTGTTTTATTGTTTAGTTGCAGTTACATTTAAACATGGCAGCGTTTTATTCAGACGATGAAGGCAATAACCAACTTCACGAGATAATAATTTCAAATTCAGAAAGTGAGTTTGAAGTCGAAAACGGTTTACTAACATATTTTTCAGAAAAAACGGAAGCGGAAGTCAAGAGAACAATAAACGGTCAAAATGTATACGGTAACACACCTCTTCTTGAACTCTTCTCGTGCATGGAGCCTAATGTGCAACTGTTAGAGCAGTTACTTCAATTTGGTTGCGATATTAACATCGCCGACAATCTGCAGATGAACGCGGTATATAAAATAACAGCAAAACTATTCGTCCCTGGGAGAATTCTTCAAGGTCAATATTTAGGCGAAATGGAGAAGTATTTTATTCAACAGCAAAGTAATCATGACAAGCTTATTTTGAATTTACTGCTAAAAGCCGGTATTGATGTTAACAAATCGGACATTTTTGGTAAAACACCATTGTTTTTGGCAAATGATATTGAAGTTATTCGATTACTGATAGATGCTGGAGCAGATGCAAACATCCAAGACAAATGCGGCAGAACGTTATTTCTGTCGGCATTTAGTATGCCAAACTTTGAATATCTCCAACGATTTTATGCATCAAAAATGAATCCAATACTCTTACACAGACCTGACAAATATGGATCAACTCCGTTACACTATGCCGCAATATTTGGAAAAAAAAATTGTTTCAACGAATTGCTTAAAAATGGGGCAAACGTTCATGCCAAAGATTTAGACGGCTATTCACCTCTTGAAATTTTACAAGATCGATATCCCATTGAAACAGTTGTTTATGATAGACAAATGCGCAGTTCCCCAAAACAGGTCGAATTGAAAAAAGCTGAGATTGTTCATTATAATGACATTATGGAAAGAGAGGATCTTTCAGATATTATTCGTAAACCAACAAATTTATCTCAAGTATGCTCATTTTTAAACCAACCTGGACTAGGTGGTGCATGGAATGAAAAAGAGAGTGTTGCAATTATAGATGCAGTAAATGAGTTTGCTCAGCATCTTTGTATTTCAATAGCAACACTCGACAAAAGATTTAAATGCACTCTTTTCCCGTCTGGAAGTACAGCAGAAGGAACAAAAATAGGAGATCCCACAGAATTTGACTTCGTCTTTTGTCTAGACGAGATTTCAAACCTATGTAATGTTATTGAAGTGCCGTATAAAAGAGGGTTTGCCGAATTTCAAGCTAACAAGCTTCTTCCTTCCGAATTGAAAATGTTCTTTGACAAGAACAGGAAATGTGATGTAACGAAAATTCGGTGTACTTTTTCGAAGCTTTTAAGGAGAATTGTCATGGATAGCAACACATGGACAAACGAACACCTACACTTTGATGGAGATGTACATCATTTGGAAGAATATGATAGGCCTGTATTAACATTAAAGTTGCGATGGATTGGGTGTATGTACAAAGATGAAGAAATCAGCATAGATATCGTTCCTGCTGTTCGCAAACATGGTTGGTGGCCATCAGAAACTAATTTCAAAAATTTAGATATAGTCACAGAAGAAATATGGTCAAAAGGTTGCTTACTGTTACTCCAAAATCCGTACTTCCAGTCTGACACATTAATGAGAATTTCCTGTTCCCCGGCAGAAATATTACTTATTAAAACTATCCCGGAACACGCGACACAGAGTTATCGCTTGGTCAAGTTACTACGTCACAAGTCCATTTGTCCATTCGTCGATCCGAATCCCTCGGAAGATGAATTTCCTTTGTTTGAGGCAAATGATTGTATTACAAGTTACATGCTAAAAAACTGTTTCTTCAACATTCTTGGTGATTGTAATAAAGAGCAGTTGCTGTGTGGTGTAAACAAATCTGACGAAAACAACGCCACCGTTTTAATTGCAATTAAGCTTTTGAAATATTTGGAACGATGCCTTGTATCAGAAACCCTGCCTGTTTATTTTTTACCAACTCGGGAGGATATTTTTAGATTTGATTTTGTGGAAATTGACAAAGTAGATGACAGTTCTGTAAAAAAGCTGGTTTCATTTCATTGTACTCGACGTCAAGCATTTCTGAAAATTATGCTTTACGTACTTGGACAACGACTAGAGCCAACAAGTCAGATCCTAAGGAAATAATAAACATTTCGGTATTCTTTTAGATTATTTGGTGTTGTTGTAATTAACATAAGGACTGAACATATATGGAGAGACAAAAATTATATTAAGTAACAGTTTAAGATTTCGTTTTCAGGTTTTTTATTGTTTGTTTTTGTTCTGTTTTTCCTTTTTTGTTTTTGTATTTTGTATTTCTGGTTGTATATCTCTTGAGTTTTGACTCTGTTTTTTGGTCGATTTCTGTGCTATTTTTATATTTATGACAAGAATAACTTTAGAATCAGAGGTCAACAGAAGCCTGACATCGTTCAACAAAACTATGTATCGGCAAAATGTGAAAATCAGCATCTACTATTTTCCCATGGAATTCAAGTTTGAAGTACTGAAGACCTATTTGCACAATAAGGAAACTGTTTAAAGGAGGACCTACAATAAGTAAATCTTGCTAAGTCACAATCCAATAGAAGTTGTAGAGAACAGTATTAAAAATACACGCAATCAGCAGTCATTTTATTTATAAAGATGGCGAATCTTACATGGTCACTTAAAGATCATTTGTACAACGTTACAAATGGATTTTTTTTAATTTCACCCAATCATAAACAACGAATGACCATTGGAGATGTCTTTTATGTCCGATCATTTATACCAAGTTATACAAAACATTTAACCTAGCAGTTTCCAAGAAAAAAAAAACAATATTTCAGCCAAACAGAAAAATTCATTACATCGGCGTCCATGTTGCTACCTGATCGTGAAGAAAAAAGGAATTTATGGATATCACGTACATATTTTAAGCGCAAGTTTTATGCACATTACATTTATCAGATTTTCAGTGGACCTTGTATCTGTAAATGAACAATGCGTCTTAAAAAAGATCTTATATCATTCGCAGTCCGATTTGAATACTTAGTTAAACAGAATACACGTGTATTTCAATTAAAGTTCAAAAAAGTTTTTAAATTGACGTAGATGATGCAATATGATTGACAAGGAAAACTCGTACATCCTGTAAAACTGCATCAATTAGTCTTCGTTAAATTGTTATGTCCATCATATACATTGAATTAACTTTATTTGTTTGTCTAAATTTTTATACAGCAATAATGCTAAATCCTCTTCTTTGTACATTCCATGGTGTTTAGTAGACATGTCGACGTAATTTCTGCATGTTGGGATGCATACCTATGTGTGTTTTGATTGTTTGTTTTTGTCCTTATATATGTCACGTGATTAATAGCTAGCTGCCAGGCTCCATTTTCTTAAATTGTCCTTAATTTGTTACAAAGCTATAAATTTCATAAGAAAATCGTTTTTTTTTTCATATTTTCCAGGTACCTGATTGATGATAATTGATAGTTTATTACGAATAACATTTTCTGGATTAGTATGGAATGTCCTCCGAACAATATAATCTAACATTAGAAAACTTTTCAATAATTTGAAAGTAATTAAGGAGTCAATGCTTAATCACCATAGTGATATTCAGAATACAATTTTACAAATATTTCTAGAAAATCAAATAATCAAAGCAAACCTCTGACCATTTAGGTGGATTTGGAATCTATGTCAACGGTTGGTGTATTATTTGTATTTTAAAATAATACTTTTAGGGTCTTTGAGCTCGCACTTGTCTGTCTTAGCAAATGTTAGAACTTTGGTATCTTTCAACGAAATTGTATTGTTGCCACATAACTTTGATTATAGGTTTTTAGTATTAAAATTATTATATTTATGCAAATTTAAATTCTTTCATTTGTCACATGAGAGCAGTTAAAAAGATGTCATCATGTTGTGGAGTAAAGTGATAACATTAAAACAACAAATGAGCAGTAACACTATGTACAATGCTACTACTCCATATCATACTAATTTCCACGAGATAATAACGTTAACATAAATGTAAGTATTAATATTTTGGAAAACATACTCAAATTAGGACGTTGTTTTTGACAAGGTAGCATTGGTAATCGATAATTTTATTGTCGCTAATTAAGTTCTGGTATCTATTTTGCAATGACGATTTGAAAGCCCTTAAAGTTTCAAGGGACGTACCAGAATGTGCCGCAGCCGATCGATCACTATGGAGACACCTTGCCGCTTGATGCGCCAACGGCGCAGGAGGAGCTACGTCCAAGTCTAAGTAAGCTATTTAAAAATGTTTACTGTACGATTATACGATTATCTGTATTACACAAAAAGTAATTAAAGGCAATACAATGAGTGAAGATTTTGATTACAGCTGTAACGCCTGTGGCTGAGCATTATTTTCAGACATGTAAATTATAGATTTAACCCCCACAAAATTTGAGAATTATAAAATCAGACTTGACGATACATAAATGATGCAATAAAAAATAATATCTTACAGTCATCAGAATCAACCTCACGTCAGTGTATATTAAACTTATATTCAATACAATGAACATCACGATAATGTTAATGTGATGTCTGTGGCAGTAAAGATGAGCATAAACCGCCTATTATGTCGTCTAGTTTGGTAGCAAATATTTAGACCTATTGTACACTTAAACAAAATAACTTTATTATAACGGGCAACCCTTTTTGGTTTTGGTTATACATTTGTTTCTACGTTTAATACCACAATGAATATTGTGTATCAAGCAAGACCAGGCGAAAAAAACAGACTAATACTAATATCAGCTAAAAGGACCACATGACCTGATGGATGATAATGGTCGAGGGTGATGCGGCATATGATACGGATTTTGACATGTATAAAACACTTTATTATATATTTTAACAGTAGTGTATAGCAATACTGGTTCAATGCTTAAGGACTATGTATTCAGAACAAAGAAACGTTCCTTATTTAAGTGTATTTTTACAATGTTTTGTGTGCTTTTTCGTTCGACCCTTATACATGTACAAGCAAAGAAAGTTGGGCAACATAGATTTCCTGTCCGTTCGTCCGTTCGTTCGTCCGTAAGTTCGCGCCTTTAATCAGGTTTACTATAGATACCATTTTCTTGTTGTAAAATGTTCTCTCTAGTTTGAAAACATGATTGCAGATAGTTTTCTCAAGTTTTGAATTTAGTACAAAGTGATTGTGGTGCGATGATTTTTGGAGACACCTAGTAATGACTAGTCGTGTATGATACACAACTATTTTTATCAACACATCTCACACACTGCAGAAATGGAAGCGGAACCAGTTTAGGTTCCATAGATTCTTAACTAGTTTCAAATCAATTTTTATCAACAAATAAAAAGTTTAAGAAACAGAATATGGTTTTGTGCTGACAAATACGCCTTATGTGTCAAATGGTCACAAAAAACATGGGTCAAAAGCATAGAAAGAAGTTTTGAGATTTTTTATATTGTTATTTAAAAAATGTCGCGTGTAAGAAGATTGGTAAATTACGGCTTATTAATTTTTCATAGTTTTAGATTTAAAAAATATTTTAATCTTACGAAAAAATGCTTTTCGTTTCCTATAACCCTTAAACTGCAAGTAGCAGGCGAAGAAAATATCAGGAAAATATTTATTTTAAGAAATGATTGTTTTTTAGTATTGAGTGATGATACTGTTAAAAAAGGCACAGAAATACTATCCACTTCCTCTTGTTGACATTTTCTAGCAGACAACTATACGATTATAGTTACAAATGGACAATGGCCAGGCAATGTTTATATATGAGATATAATAGAACCAGCGATACCATAGAACGGGATATACAATTACATTTACAGTTTCCGAGTATCCTATTCGAATTACAGACGTTTCTCTTTGATCGTCACTTGATTGAAAAAAATTAATTGAAGTCTAGGTGGTATAGGTTTTTGTGCTGCTGAAATTACATGTTGCAATGTACCATGAAATCTTATTATAACACAGTAAAGATAATCTGAATGGCTTATTAAAGGTTAAAATGAAATCTGAAGGAAATTTGCAACTTGCATAATTACAGTCTCGCTTTTATTGCATTGTTGCAATTATGTATTTATGGAACATAAAATAGTTTATGATCACTCACAAATTGGTAATTAAACATTTGGCGTTGTACTCGGGATAGTTTCATTATTTTATACTTTTGTCTACATCATACTTATTTCTAACCAATCAAGTTTCTTTCGGATCAGCTTGTCAACAAACTGGTAGAAAATATTTGCAGCAGGACATTTTTTCAATTTACTTTAATTGTTATCCGAGGTTATGGTTTGGTTTATATTACGATGTTTTATATCTGTTGTTTTATCAGTTTTTTCTGATTATAGTAAGTGTTGATGTAGGTTGTACAGTGTTTTTTGCGTTACAAATGAAAACTGCTTACCGCGTATGGTTCAGCTTATGCTCCTTTTTTAGATCAAGAAGGGACCTTTTTGAAATCAATAATTATTTCCCCGAGATATTCAGCGTTTTGAAATAAAGCGGTTTTTTAGTTTTGAACGGGCGATTTTTCATACTAAAATTTGACCTTAATTAGAACGGAACTGTACTTTAGGAACAATCGATTGTTGTCTACTCGAAATCCTTCGGGTGATGTCGTCTGCAGTTTAGGCGGGAAAAGTCTCGCGGTTTGTCCGAATACCATTGTACGTCACGAAAGCAGACGAACATTTGTAAACATCGTAAGGTCCCTTAAGAAACAAAAATGGCTGACTTATTATGTGAAATTTCCGTAGCAAAAGTCAAGGACGATTTGTAACAACTTAAATACAGAGGCATACTATAAAACATGGACAGGTTGTTGTATCTACGTTTTTTCTACTGAATTTTCGTAATAACAAGGTAAAATATAAAATAATGAAAAAATGCTAGCAAACAATTTTTTCCAAGGGGGGTTGGCATTTAGTATAATGTGTTTCAGCACGTGTATTATTTATAATTAAGTAGGTTCATACTGCTGTAAAATTCCACACGCGCGGTTGACCTATTTCTGCTCTCTGTTTTCTATCAGATATACGTAAACAAAATTAAACTATGCCTAAGAAGATCGTTATAATGGGTCACTCATTTATTAAACGTCTTGTGGCTTTTAACAAGCTTCATACTCATCCATCGGTAGATCTAAATATGGGTTTGAGCTCCCAAACTGAGGAAGTTTTGTACTGGGGGTACCCAGGGGGGCATTTGCATCATATCAAAACATACGGCTTTAAGTTCATTGTTCGCAAAAATCCGCAAGTAATAGTTTTGCAGATTGGTTCTAACGATCTTTCTAAACGGGACAATTCTGTTATGAGTGTCGCTAGAGGCATAATTGAGATAGCTATGCTCCTTCGTTATAAATATAATATAGAAAAGGTGGTGATATGCCAAATACTTCATCGCATCCCCCCAAAAAAAAGAAAATTAAATACTATGTAGATTCCGAATGGTTTAACCAAAGGTGTGATGAGTTAAATTCGTATTTATATAAGTACTTTGCCAATGAAAATATGGAAAATGTAAGATTTTGGAGGCATTCAGGTTTCTGGTCGGAAAATAGTAAGAAGACAGTGTACTGTGTGGATGGAGTACATTTAAATATTGAATTTGGTTATTTAAAGTATTTTCGTAGTTTACGAGCTGCGTTGGTAACTATATTGAAATAATGAAAGAAAAACATTATTAGTTTTTCAAGTAGTTTGCATTTATAATGGGCCTTATTTAAAATAAATTCCTGGTTGTTATTATTGGTTACTAATATGTGCTCTAAAGGTTGAGCATTTTTGTTATACAAATGTTCTAAAGGTTGAGCAATCTTGTTAAACAAATGCTCTAAAGGTTGAGCATTCTTGTTATACAAATGCTCTAAAGGTTGAGCATTTCAAATATATGCGTGCTCTAAAGGTTGAGCATTACAGTTGTAAATAGCAAATATTTCTATACATGCTCTCAACGTTGAGCAGTATATACATATTATGCTCAAATAATTGAGCAGTCTAGTTGGTACAGTACTATATTAGCTCTAACAGTGCACGGTAACGGTCGAGCAATTTCGACTTGCCATATATTTAGCTCTAATGGTTGAGCATGATATTTTTATACTAGAGGCGCTCTAATGGTTGAGTGTTGAGTGATTTGTATAAGCTTTAAAACATCTAAAGCTTTTGTGACTCTAAAGGTTGAGCCGTAAATTACATTGATTCCAGATGCTCTAATAGTTGAGCATATGACACAGCTTTTGATACAAGTTGATTACAGTAATCAATATTGTACATATATCTTGATTGATTACATTGAATCGCACATTGACAATTTTTCTTCATATACGCGTCATAGGTGCGGAGACTAAGTTACATCATAGTTTTATTGTTGGCAGATGGTTGCCATCTATTGTTAAATTCGTTAATTATATTGGTTAACGTTTAAGTAAATCAATCTAATTTCAGAACTATGCCAAAAACAAAGCCAGGGGAGTCTCGGAAAGGTAAAAACAAGAGTCGACAGGGGACAACAAATGCGGATCAAGGGGATCTGAATGCAGAACTAATTCAAACTATAACAAGGAATGTGTTAGAGGCTTTGTCTAAAGAGAAAAAAGAAGGCAAATCAAAACCCACAGCTACTGTTTCAAGTTCAAGTTTAGGTAATATAAATAATACTGCTCAGGAAGACAGAGAGGAGGTGGTAACAGTTTCCGATGATGACATTCTAATGTCCGCAACTTCGTCCACCTCCTCCCTGTCAACCCCCATTTCAGCAATGGTGGATCTAACACTACAAAATAAAATTTGGCAGGACAAGTATATCGACCTGGCTTTGCTTCTCCCTCAAAACTGCTCTCCAGGTTCCAAAAAACAAGGTTTGCAATTTCAGATAGGTGCAGACTCCATGCTATCACTTGTTCAAAACAAACCAAAGTTCCAAATTCGGGACATTGAACAGTGGACCAGTGCTTTTATGCGTTTTATTGCTATTTATAGTGTAAAGTACCCTGACTCCGTTCCCCATTTAATAAAACATGCAGAGATTGTTCGCATTCTGGCAAACTCTCAAGTACCGTTAAATGATTGGCTACAATATGACCAAAAAGTGCGAATGGACCGTCAAATTAGGGGGGTTGCTTGGGATAATTTGAATATGGAGTTTTTTATTATGGTCTTTCGACCTACCAACAATTCTTTTCGTCCCTTTCGCGGACGAAATCAATTTCAAGGAGGAAACCGACAATATGCTCAACTTCCAAAAGGTCTGTGCTGGAATTTCAACAAAGATGGCTACTGTAGAGCCAATCCCTGTAAATTTCAGCACAAATGTGCCCATTGCAGGGGAAATCATTCGATGTCTAAATGCTTCAAAAATGGAGGGGATAGTAAGCCAGAACCATCAAATCAGACTAGCAAACCCTCAGAAAAGAAGTAATGAAAATGCAGGACGTGTTAATGACCTAATAGTAACTCCCGTGAGTTTTAAAACATTAAATCTCCTGTTGGAAGGATATGATCCAGTGCTTTCTAGTTATTTGGTAAAATGTTTTCAATTTGGTTTTTCCCTAGGCTATCAAGGTCCAAGGTCACCAAGATTTTCCAAAAACTTAGTTTCCACAAAAGAAAATCCCGAAGTTGTTCGTAAGAAATTGGGAAAAGAGGTGTCTTTAGGTAGAATAAAAGGTCCCTTTAGGATTAACCGAGGAAATTTGTGAAAAGAGTCTTCAGTTGTTTTTGAAACTTTGTGAAATCTTAGGAATTCCTATCAAACATGAGAAAACTGAACATGCAAGCAAATGTTTGGTATTTTTGGGAATTGAATTAGATACAGTTCAAATGGAGGCTCGTTTACCCACAGATAAGATTGAGAAAATACATAACACGCTTGCTTCAATCAAATTAAAGAAAAAAATTACCCTTCGAGAACTTCAGTCTGTATTATCCTACCAGGACGTGCCTTTCTGAGACGACTTATTGACCTGACCAAGGGATTAACTAAACCTCATCATTATATCAGACTTACAAAAGACAGTAGAGCAGATTTGGCGGCTTGGTTTATGTTTATTAAGAATTTCAATGGGAAAATATTATTTTTGGATCAAATTTGGCATTCTTCTACAAAACTACATCTTTTTACTGATGCTGCTGGGTCTTGTGGCTTTGGTGCAATTTACAAAACCCACTGGTTCTATGGAGAATGGTCGGAGGAAATGGTAGATACAACTATAACTTTCAAGGAAATATCCCATTGTCTTAGCTGTGGAGCTATGGGGACATTTATTTCAAAATTCGTGCATTATTTTCCATTCAGACAACCAGGCTGTGGTATGTGTCATAAACAAGCAGTCTTCTAAAGAATCAGACGTCATGTTGTTGATTCGTAGGCTTGTGGTAGCTTGCATGCTAAAAAACATTTTAATGCGAGCTGAACATATTCCGGGTAACTATAATATTTTACCTGATCTGCTTTCTCGTTTTCAGATTCGTCAGTTTCAGGAAATAGCACCCCATATGGACAAAAACCCGACAATAGTTCCAGACAACCTCTTGAAACTCTAGCTAAAACTGCTACTTTGTTATTAGATTCTGCTATTGCACCAACAACTAAATCGTTTTATGGCAATGTAATGAAAGTTTTTAATGATTTTTTATCTAAATTCTACCCAAATAAGTCATTCGAAAATTGTTCATTAGAAACTGTCATTATGTTTATTTCTTTTCTTTATAAGGAAGGCAGATCTCCAAATACGATAACATCATATATTGGGGGCCTTTCCTACTTGTTTCAGCTAAAAGGCATCTCTGATTATACTTCTCATTTTTTAGTTAAAAAGAGTTTGTGTGGTGCTCGGCGCTTATCGGCAGGCCCTGATTTGAGAAAACCTATTACACTAGAGATTTTGAAACACTTGGTTGCTGCTTTACCTTGTGTTTGTTCTTCCTTTTATCAACAAAAATTAATGGCTACCATGTTCTTAATGGCTTTTCATGCCTTTTTGCGAATTGGAGAAATTACAGTTCGTTCCAAAAGCAACCCTAATTTACTTACCATTGAGGATGTAACTCTACTTAAAGACAAAAATCAACAGCAGTTTTTTATTCTAAGAATGGTCAATTTCAAACACAACGCAACCAAACATCCAGTGTCACTTCAAATTTTTAGTCAAGATGATATTGGAACTTGTCCGGTTAAACACCTAATTCAGTATTTAGCTGTCAGGGGTAAAAATTCAGGCCCTTTATTTTGCTATAGAGATTTAATTCCTATTAAACGTACAGAATTTTGTTCAGTTCTAGAAGCAGCATTACATTTTTCCAACTATGATACAAAATTATACAAATCGCACAGCTTTAGGATTGGTGCAGCCACACATGCACATATGCTAGGTATTTCGGAAAGTAGAATAAAAGAGATGGGTCGTTGGCATTCGGATTCTTATCTTCGCTATGTTCGAATTGACATGCTTCCTGGTATGAATTGTTAATGTTTTTTACTGTCTGAGGCAGATGAAACATTAAGATTTCAGTGTCCAACTACTGTCTGAAGAAGCTTTTTAATGTACTTAGTGTTTTGATAATTAACATGTTTTGTTTCCTTAACGAGTTGCGTGTGCTTTTTTTGTGTGAAGAATACTCATGTTTAAGTTGTCGCATTTGTATTCTGTCTGAGGCAGATACTCTAAAGATTTTTTGTGTATAAAGACTATGTGTTGCTTTATATGGTTTATGTTGAGTATTTACCGTGCTCTGTACAAAGCCAAATAATCTTTATGCGGCATTTGTTTTCATGTTCCTTTTTAGGTTTTGATGATTAACATGTTTGAATTACTTCATACGTGTAGTTCACAGTAAACTGTTTCATTTTTTTTAAGGAAAATATCTGCTGTTACATCTGTTCTTTTATTGTTAATGTTATTTGTGTTGTTTGATTATGTTGTGTGTTTCATCATGTCAAGTATAGATGATGACTGTGAGTTCGTCACGTTGATGATAGTCTTCGGCGCAATACAACTTATGAACTAACATCTTTCTCATTGACATTGCAATGAACAGTGTGTAATAACATGATGCTGATACTGAAAACTGTTTGGTAGGAGCTGTCATCCTTGCAGAAACTGTATATATGAATGATTGTTACAACTTAGTGTTGATCACAAAACGTAGATAGACTGGCAAAAACCTGTAGCGTTACATTAGGAGGTTGAATATTGAACTCTAAAGCGTTATCGATGTGAAGGATTTTTAGAATTGTACCTGGATTTATAACGACCTGCTTTTCAGTTCATCCATTTGGTGCCGTGTACGGTTAATAATTCTTGAGAATATTATAATCTAATAATTGAAACAAAACAAACTTGATTTGGATAAACAGGACATTTTACATACTCATAGACTAAATAACTATTTGTTTCTGCTGGATTCTACGATTACATTAAACAGTCGGATTACAGGTTTTTGTAACTTTTGGATGAGACTGATGTTAAGTCGGTAAAGCTAATTAAAATTTAAGCATCACAGTTTTGATGGATTTGAAAATATTTCTTGTTTCTTAATTCAGTGGAACATCAATGCCTCAATGGAAACTGATTTTCATGTTCTTACATCAAACCTTGTAAGTGTAACAGTTTGGACTGTAGTCTCCCAGACATTCTTGAAATAACTCTGATTCTCTATATATGTATTCTTAATTATATTATCAAGTTGAATAGCAGCAGATATTTTAAATTTTGTATTTTGTATTTTATTATTATTAGTTTGTTTCCTTTTAAATCTAATATAATGGTCAATTTTGGGGAGGCAAATGTTGGTTGGGGCATCGATTGCTTTCCCTCCAAAATGGTTTCACAGGTAGATTCACATTTTGTGGGAATTCAATCGCTTTGTGGCATGTTCTAGGCCCCAACTTTGCTCTAATCACAAATTTACCGTCCAGTATTTACAGTATTTTATATAATCTTATTGTAACAGTTTTTATGAGATTTATAATCTGTTGTTTATGCATTGTTATAACCTTTATACCATTATTGTGTTCTGTATATAATTTTTATCTGTTTGTCTGCATTTTTAAATAAATGCAATTTCAACAAACTTGTGGTGTTTTAGAGCAAACATAGCTCCATTTGCCTCTTACATGAAGTGATCATAAATGTATTTATGGAACATAAAATAGTTTATGATCACTCACAAATTGGTAATTAAACATTTGGCGTTGTACTCGGGATAGTTTCATTATTTTATACTTTTGTCTACATCATACTTATTTCTAACCAATCAAGTTTCTTTCGGATCAGCTTGTCAACAAACTGGTAGAAAATATTTGCAGCAGGACATTTTTTCAAGCCCACCTCCACCCCTTCATCCACCAAGTAGGAATACTTTTTTTTAAAAGCTAAGCTATAATTATATTTGGTTTCTAATCCCAAATTTAGCCTGTATTGTAGTATTTTATCTGGTCATTTTATATTAGTTTTTATGAAGTTGGCGTGTTCTTAGTTTTGATGAAGTTGGCGTGTTCTAGGCCCCAACTTTGCTCTAATCACAAATTTACCGTCCAGTATTTACAGTATTTTATATAATCTTATTGTAACAGTTTTTATGAGATTTATAATCTGTTGTTTATGCATTGTTATAACCTTTATACCATTATTGTGTTCTGTATATAATTTTTATCTGTTTGTCTGCATTTTTAAATAAATGCAATTTCAACAAACTTGTGGTGTTTTAGAGCAAACATAGCTCCATTTGCCTCTTACATGAAGTGATCATAAAGTGTTCTTTGAATTTTTAAACTTTAAAAATTAAAAACAAAGTTTTTTTATGAATAAATTACATAAATTATAAATTAATGTGATTAACCAAGTAAAACTTCCACGTTTGAAATTATATATAGTCTGTAATGTCTCTGTACAAATGTAATGAATTGGCTGTTTAAAAAAAAACAAAGACTCTTAATCCAAATTGTTACTGACTATAAGCGTTACAAAAAAATCCATACATCAGACGTCTCATATTAATACAACATGTAATCTCATCCATAATTTCATGTACGATAGTTTAGTATATCCGACCTTTTAAAGTCTCTAAAACAATAGATAGCCTTTTTGCATTTTGTATGGATCTGATTAAGTTGTTTCGATTATGTTTACAATCGTAAGTAAGACTGTTTACTTATTGATGGTCTACGTCAATTGTTTCGATTTGTCGTGACGTAACAAATACATCCATGATTACATGTCATTTGCACTTTCAATTCTACATGGAATACATTGATTTTCTATTGTCACGAAACATGACAATTGATTTAAAGTTGTAGCATCGTACTCAATTATCTCTATGTTAAGTGCCTTAAAAATTGTGTATGTATTGACTTCCGGTTGATCCATTCTTATGTGGAGGGAAAAATTGTGGTCAGTTGTAATTAAGCACAACGTTACCAGAAAAATCAATCAGAAACAAAAATAATATATTATGATGTTCTCTGTTTTGCAATAACTAACAATTTATGAAAATTGAGAATGTCAACAAATGGAGTCACGCGTTTGTCAATATCATTTCAAGTTGACGACCAACCTTATCGATCGAAAATCCACTATGGAAGCCTTACTCTGTTCCAGCTGCAGGAATCATCTATATAGCAGTAAAAAAAAAACTAATTGTGTCGCATGCATGGAATGAATTAATTTCCATCAAAACTGTATAATATCGTCATTTCGTGTAACCATGACGACACGTTGAGGCATCACCATAATGGTTGACAATGCAATACCCGGAATAAGATTTGGAATTTGTTTATTTATAGTCAAGCCAATGAAATGTCTGTAACATCCATTGAATTACAATTAGAGAGTGAAAATCTCGTGTATTATTCTGGACAACGTGTAAAAGGAGCATTGGTGCTACAGATTGGCCTCCCAGTCATTATTGCAGGTATGTTATAGGGTGGGGTTTGGCTGTTATTGGAGTCTTTGACATTAACTTTTAACTGTGTTGTTACAAACGCCCAGAGAACCCTGTTGTCAGTGTGATTTATTACTCCACTAGTCGTTCCTTTGTTTCAATATCTGATGAAATAAGGATGGTAAAGGTTTTAATGGATAATAGATTTTCCATTTAAATACAAACATTCTCCAAACAATATTCACAAAATTCAAAAGTGTATGTATGTTTGTTTGTTGTAAACTCAATCACGTTATTCGGAAATGATTTTTATATTTAAAAAAAAACAGTTATCTTAATAACATGGTTTGATGGGTAGCAAACAAGAAAAATTAGTATTGTTCATTATATTAGGTAAGGTCAAAGGTTTTTCAATGATAGAAGCAACATTTATTCTCTTTGGTTAATTATAATTACATATTTATTATAGTAATATCCAGATGATACTTGTTGACTAATAAATTGCAGAGAAACTATATAATTGTGTACTGAAGCAGAAACAATGTCCATAAGTCCTTCGTTTTATGTATTTGATGAGTTTTTTGCAAGCAAATCCAATTACTTAACATAAAAATCAATAAAATGTCTTAGCTTCATGAATCGCAGCAGTGATTCCGTCATTGAAGACAGTCTAACGAACATAGGAGGTAACTAAAGACAAAAAAATATAAGTTTAATGTCGTCTGTTGAGATATTACAGGGTTATCTTTTATCATTTTCTAACATTTTCCATCCTAATTCCGATATTTCGATCCCTGCATCTTGCAATTGTTATTTTACTATTTCCTCATTTAGCTTTCTTTTTGGTCATGAATAATTTATACGTGTAGTGTGAACAAAAAAATTAAATCCCTTCAATCTGAGAGAGATGACCATAAATTCCGGGTTTAAAGGTTTTAGTCTATTTTATCTTGATACACGCAAGACACAGTTTTGAGCAAAAAATAAATAAAAATAGTAATACGTGCACTTCTCTTATTCCTTTATCTAACAGGTAGTAACTTTATAAGAAAATTAAGTACATCTGCTTTCTACTCCTTTGTGCAGTACGTGGTCGTGTAAAGCCTCGCAGGTACATGATAATTTAATGAAAAATTGTAATGCATTTAAATATTATAGGTATTTGTCTTTGATTTTATATTTAAAAATTGGACAAACACATCTGAAATGTATTGTTCCATACCAAAAGTAGAAATATAATGTGGTAATACCATAGCAAAATGCCCCTCGAATAAATTATAAAGTAATAAAAGACACATGTGGACACAGAAACCCTGACTTGTGAGCATTAGCAGGTATTGACTTAGTTGTGAATCGAGAAAACATTTCTAAGTTTGATTTTAAATTATGTAAATAACGATTATAAATAATGATTTGTGTTATGTTACACATCGTATTTGTCTGGATTCATTGATAGTGACAGTGTCGTTATTATAAATTCATTAAAATATATAATTGGAGCTTAAGTGTTGTTATTGCAATTCACTAACTAATATTCTATTTGATGCAGAAAAGCTATAATAGATTTATCGAAATTAGACATTGTTTTGTTTGTTTGTTTGATGGTGTAAACGCAAATTTCAGCAATTTTTCAGCTGTATCATGGCGTCCAGTTTTTATTGGGGGAGGAAGGCGGAGTACCCGGAGAAAACCCCCGACCTGCGGTAGGAAAACTAGCAATCTTTGTCAATTAAGATTGGAGTCGAGTACACCCTAATTAGACATTGTACATAGGAAATCCCGGCCTGTAATGATAGGACCTGGCTTATCCAGAATTTTTGTCGGTCCTTGTTTCTGTATAAATAGGTACACAAAGCCGTCGGAAAACGAACTAATGAGTACTCATATTGTTACCAAAGTATACGCCGACATGAGAGTCATTTCAAATATCTACTACATCTACATGTCGGGCCAAATACTTGTATACATTTTTTTAATGTCTGCAGTCATGTTTATATTCATCATACGATTTCCTTACTTCGATAAATTTATAGGGGTTTTCTGCAGCGACTACAAAAGCAGACTTTTAACCAGTTTTATTAAGATATGTTTTATACATTCCTTTGATGAAATCGATCTCCTTATTGGCATACAGGGCTCGCTTGGACTGACAAAGTAATTTTCTGCTTAACCTTTATGAAGTGGCATAAATTAATGAATCCTATGCTCTAAACGTGAGTAATATAACTCACTTTAACTTAGCGAATCAGAACGCAAAATGAATTTAAAATTGAATATTCCGCACAAGCAATAATTCATAGATATTGGTTATGTAAATTTCATACCAATTACCCTTTCAAATGAATGTCTACGAAACGTACTTAACAATTTGCAATATAAATAGAGCTGTGTCAAATGATTAAACGACATTTACATTATATTCTCTGAGTAATCAATATCAACCTGTTGCTTGGCGCCTGTAGTGAGCAGTTACTGTTGCAATGAAGTGTGTTTTTCATTTAAATTTAATGTCCTTCAAAGGGAATCCGGTATAGATTGAAATTCGATACGTTATTTACTCTGTAAATTTACTGTAAATTTAGTTTCACTGGAAGTGTGAAACAGAAATGTAATAAAACTCCAGAGATATACTAGTGCTAAGCTTCTATTTTAATTAAGATGGAGATTTGATATTTCACATCACAGTTTTTTTAGTTACTTACGCTTACTTGTTTTAATTAGGACGTAAATTTGATATTTGACATCACGGTTTTTTTAGTTTCCTACGCTAACTTGTTTTAATTATGATGGAGATTTGATATTTGACATCACAGTTTTTTTAGTTACCTACGCTTACTTGTTTTAATTATGATGGAGATTTGATATTTGACATTACAGCTTTGAGTTACCTACGCTTACTTGTTTTAATTCTGATGGAGATTTGATACTGACGTACAAGTTTTGTGATACTTACACTATTAACAATTATTAGATTTATAATCTTATGAGGTACAAAGGAGACCATCCAGCCATTAGCTAGAGTGTGCATGTGCTAGCGAAGCTTGTTGATTTAACCCTAGAAGTAGTAATAAGAATTTTCTAAGAAATGCTATATTTATCATGCATGTTTACCTCAAATCATTCAAACGCGTCATTTTTCGCTTCAGACGTTTTATAAAAGTAACTTTGATACACATGTAATTTTATTTTGATTTTTTAATTACATGAATTGCATCACGTAGCACCAAAAAGAGCTTACTTTAGTATCAAGCGCAAACAATACATTTACAGAACAACAACAAACATTTTTGAAAAAAGATGCGGATGACAGCTTCCTTATAAATACCACCAAGTTCGAGAATTCATATCATATATTGCTAAATGCAAAAATATGCAATGTAGATTAAGTGTCGAGCAGATGTTGAAAAATGTCTCTCTCTATTAAGATAATAACAATTCTGTAGAATAAAGAAATTATTAATTTGTGTTGTGTGTTTTGTGTGTGTGTGTGCGTGTATGTGCGTGGTTTGAAGTGGGGGAACGATGTTACAATATACTGTTTGATATTTGCATTGGCCATTTGTGGATTGCGAAAGTGTTTGATCGATCGTCAAAAATTAATTGATAATTGATATTTCACATTTTGTCTACATTACTGTAAAACGATGAGGGTTAAAAATTTTCCCCAAAATTATTTCTTTTATTTGTGCCTAAGTGTAATCGTGGGGTGACCCAAAATTCTTCATAAAGCCGTTTATATATTTGTTTTTAAATTTAACAACGAAGTACTGAACAAGAGCATGAAAATGAGAAACCGTTTTTTACCTCGATCAATTATAAAATCAATCTTGATTTGGCAAACATTGTTCAAAGTGTATTAACATAAGTTACATAACATTAACCCAAACCTGCAATTAAGTTAAATAAAAAAATACTTTGAAATTAAAAAAAAAAGAAAATAAAAACAAAAAAACTATAGAGGTATTTCCCAAAACGTCGACTGCAATAGTGCAGCGATGTTTTTACCGTCAAGCGTGCAATTAATGCTAGACGTTATCCAATCAATGGTGGCGTTAGATGTCATGTTGCAGAGTAATATAATCTCTTGGTTCTTTCATTTGATTGGCCAGTGCTACATTGATGGTAATTTAATAGAAGGAAGGGGTGTATGTATCACACTTCATGGCGTCAGTCCAAGTTTCAATTCTAGTTTACATGAAGAAAATTAAACACTTCAGCATCTGGGAGGTTTTACGCCCCTTAAATCAACAAGGTCTTCTGAAAAAATCCTCTTATATGCCTCACATTTTGTTCTTATCGCCAATACATAACTGAAAAATTGCTGAAAGCGACGTTGAAATCCACAAATCAATTCAAATCCAAAACGCGTTTCATATTCCAAAAAATTCGAGTCCGTGACGGTCTCGTGATGATAGTGTTTTAAATAACAACATTCTGGGGTTTTCTTGATTTCGACAAATAAATGCGTATTGCATTTAAATTTTTACACAAACCAACAACGAAAGAAATTATAGATGTATCCCATTTGGTCCTCGTTTTACTTTGATCAACGCGGAATTAGTCTCATATTTATACAATGTATCTAACTATTGATCGAACACAGTAAAAGATAAGTCCAGACTTCCATACTCTTGTTTGAACAAAATATTATATTCTATTCCTAAGTTGACAATAAGAGTCTTTTATGGCACACTTATGAGCTATCTCTTTACAGAACTAAATGAAATTAAACATGATTACTGCCATCGAAGTGCTAAACAATGCTTCTGCTTAAATGTTCGTTGTATATACGCCTCTTTATATCTAAAAAGTTCAAGTCTATATTTCTGCACTTATTCATAGAATTGGATGCACTTTTGTCACTTTAGTTCACACAGGTAACAAATGTCAGATATCAGGTGAAAATGAATTAAAACTTCTTTAAACAAACACACCAATTATCGAAAACTACGACAACAATTATCAATAAACTGTGCAATGACAGTAATTCTAAAATTACAGCAACCGCTTGCACTTTTTGATCATGTTAGAATCTGTGATTTTTCGTTGCGGATACTGTATTTTTTTACCCACCATTTTTGCATTTCCTGTATTCACAACTCCGTGTAAAATCCACAGAGCTTCCGAGTGCGTCTCGGTAACCTAGTTAGTAAGTCGAGTCGGAAACCAAAGCAAGTAATATATCTGGAAAGCGCCACACTCCGGGAACAACAAATTAAGGCTCGTTAGTAAAATGCTATAAATGTCCATATTACCCATAACACATCCTCTACCATCAAAATTGTTGTTAATTAACTTTTATATGCAATAATGCTTGCTGGATTGACTTCTTGCGATAATTTACTCAATCAAAATTAAAAAGGGATTGTGTCATTTTCAAAGAGAGTCATAAAACATTATACGTCATTCAAACTTTTCTGAATTGATTAATTAATTATTAAATAAAACACTAATCATCAAAGAAAGCAATCAAGGTTATACAATTTTCTGACGTTAAATATTTATGATGTCTTGTGTTATGGAAACGCTTACATGTATAAAATAAGACATTTAGACGTCTGAATTATATCAAAATTCCGTCGTTCTCAGTTAGAGAATCCTGAGCGAAATTTATAGTTGATAAACTTATCCCGTTTTATGGTAATGTCATGCATTTTTTTCTCATATTTTCTTTCATTTTTACACGTCCTGAATATGGCTGAAATACTGCTCGCTAGGTCGTAAAGCAATCAATCAATCAATCTTTCATTTTTATGTCATTTGTCATTAATATTATCTATGCTACTGGAAAAAGTTGTGTATATAAAGGACATTAAAATTTTTGGTTGGGTGAGCATTGCTCATAACTTATATATTGCTTACCAGCTTCACAAATTTGTTATAGATTTTTTCACAAAAAAATCACACAATTTTGCGTGATATTTAGCCAGATATGATACAGTTTTCATAATGTGTGACAATCATACATGTGTCTGCGTAAAAGATCTAGACTATCGATCGCTAGTCGTAATTAATATATTTCAACCATATTGCGGACGAAAACAAATTACCACACAATAAATTAAATTAATAAATAAGAAGGTATCACACGGTTGTTAAGTTGATTGACACAGGAAAACACGGAATAACTTTATTACTGATAGCGGCGAACTCGACATCAAGAGTTTGCTGCGTGCAATGTGGGTACACTCTCCTGCAACCAACGGAATTTAAACATCTCAATACGTTAGAATTCCAAAAAAGTAATACTTAACATTCGTTGATTGCGTTAGGTTTTGTAGTGTGTTTTTTTCTGCTATGGATAGTTCCTGGATGAAAAAAGTCAATTATTTAATTGCTGTAGTACTATATTGTTTTAATGTTGTAGTAAGTCATAATCATATATACTAGTCTTTGTGATTAATTATTAGTTTTGTATTTATTATTTATTTACAATAATGACAGTTATTTTATTTCCAACAAATCGAACTAAAGGTATTTTCTAAGCTAATGTGCTTTTAATTACACTAAAGGCCATTTCCCAAGAGTGCAAGCATCCTTATGATGAACCTACAGACAAATAAAGTCTTTGTCGAAAAGCCATCAACATATTCCCTTCAAGTTGAATGTTTATTTCATCTGAACAAATAACAAAAGTAAAGCCTTGAATGAAACATCTTTGTCAAAATAAACTAACATTTTAATGGAAGATGTCTGTATCTAATATTTGAAGGTTTGGTTTTTCTACTAATTGCTTTTATTGTTATGGGTCTTTTTCAGCTGTATAAAATGAACATTTCGAAATAAATCAATAACGAAAATACTTCCAGATGATATAATACTGCCGTAAACCTGAATTAGAGAATTATTTACAAATTCCTTGGCAACGTTGTTTTTGAAACCAACTAGATACTGGAAAAGCTGACTTACAGGCTAATTGTAAACATTATTTACTGATTTACTGTTTTTGCATTTCATTTGAAAGCTTTAACACAAAGGTAACTTGCTTAATTTTTCTCCCGATTCTTCCATATTCAAACAAATTACACCTTCTCTGTATCTATGTTGCTCTCAGTTCAAATTACATAAGGTTTTGGAAATTTTACATTAATTCTGATATTTTAGCAAACCAATCAAGTTCTATTGGGTCCTCATATAGTGAAGGTTTATTTTCATCAAAACGCAAAGAAGTGTCATCTGCATACCGGTATTGTGACATTTTATGTTCAATTTGAGTTATGTAAATACCATTTTTTATTGCATATTACTTTTAGAGTTAAAATATCCGCATATATTCAATTTTTCTGGGAAGTTCCCACTTCTCAATCTAGTGAGCTGCAGCTCGTCCCCCGGATAGCGGATTACCACTAGTTGGGTTATAATACAGAAGGCATTTCCGCTGACCACAGTTATAACCTTGTTTCAAAATTACCACGCACCTTACATAATAAAGACCTCAGCTGTACTTTCTAAATAGAGTAGTCACATGGTAGCAAATACCAAATCAACATCCTATATATCTATCCTGTCGTTCAGCGAGCTTCTTCCAAGTCTCTACACGTTAAAAATTTACCAGCCAGTGGTCTATCACGAGTCCCCAAATTAAATAATTTTTTAATGTCCTGAAAATATCTGTAAAGAAACAAATCAATCAATCTCATCTAAGTAGCATTTAAATAATGTATGTTGCGTAGAGTGTCTTCTTCGCTTATCATTATACATTTATTTCTGAAATTGAAATTCATACATTCCGGTATATGCATATCTCATACAAACGCCTTAAAATAATTTGAAATTAAGTTGTACCCTTTGTTACAATGTGAAACGTTGAACTATAATACCTGTTTTGCAACTAGTATATTATTTGGCGAATTTTTGTTTGTTTTAGGTGTTGAGGTTCGCTTCCGCGGAGCAGCGCGTGCAAAATGGAGAGAGTCGGTTCAAAGCGGAACGCATCGTACAGATATAGAACACGAAAAGGAAGAAATATATTTTGATGATCGTTTCTGCTTGTGGGGCAAAGGTAAGTCATTTTCAAATAAAAGCAGACACAACAATTGAATATGTAAGATCTCATCAGACTCCTAAAGTGTCAATAATAATGAAACTTATCCAATCAATATATGTATATTTAGAATTCAAACAGAGATTAATCAATCTTTTAAATCTGTATTAGTATAGGAATTTGATTGATGGGGAGTCTATTCTGATTGGTCAATAATGCAACGTCTATGGGAAATTGTTCCAATTACTTTTACCATAGAAGAAAATGACCATTATTTATCGCTTGCCAAGTGGGTGCTTTACGTCTTTACGTTATATTTCGCTGTTTGCAATTTACAGACAAATTACATAAAACTCTAAGATCTGCATTATGAAATGTAGGTTTAAATGTCTGACTAGACAGTCTCAGTGATGTATTAGAAAATCCCCTACAGAGTTGAATAGTTTAGATATGCTAATACTGCTTTTTATTAAGGACATAACGCTGCATACACACTCGTGGCGACCACTGTCTTACCTCGCAACAATAACGGATATTTTTTTGCCTACGGTGCAAGTTTTGACTGTTTTTCATAGTAATGTTAATCACATATAAATAAATTTAGAAATATGAACTTGCAAATTTTCTTAATAAGTACATAATTATTGCATTTTAGCTGTATATTTATACAAAATTGACTCTGGCTTTTCTGCTATTTTGTTCATTTTGTTCAATTTAATCAATCAACCGTTGCAACACTTTTTTTCTATGTGTATAAATTATTATTATTTTTCTTTTTTTGAATAGTTATCTGTTTGTTTGTTTACCAGGTAAATTTATGGTATTCTAAATGCGAAGGCGAATATACAATTTTTAGTGTACCTCTGCTGGCTTTTTTCCCGAACATGCAATCAACATTTGTCTATTCATAGTACTGAGATAAATAACTGTTGATTTTCCCATGAGAATAACGATTGATCTGTGTTAACGTTATTGATTGAACTGTCACCTCAAACCAGTGGGATATTAGAAAATACTGTTATGTTATTTAATTATTCTAACCTGACTGTTTAACAAACAGCGCGAAAAATAGTAACAACAGGACAGCAAGTGCATGTAATTGCGTTTGTTAACGCATTAGTCAAGTGACTAAAGATCCATTGTGTCGTTTTTGTTAATGTAGCAGCATTTTTCCGTTGTCATACGCAGCATATCCGTAACATAAATTAGCCAAAATAAAATACAATGTAATCTAGAGATAATCACCTTTCAATTTCAGACATATATATTGTTTTCAATTTACCACGCTATAATGTCGATTGACGTGGCCTGTTTTGATACCACACTCATTTAAGGAAAACTGTCAATAACATATATAAAATGGTGACAAATTGGGACTAAAAATAGTAAATCAATTAAAATTAAGATATCAACAAGTTTTTGAAAAAAAAATATTCGGGGCATGGGATACACCAACGGACGACATTGTTGACTGCCACTAGAAAACCATAAAAACTTATGGTCAGGGAATAAACTACCTTGCTGGTGATGCTTCAATGACCCAACTAATTTTTTAAACCAAAGGATAGTAGAACTGTAGCTGATCACATCACCCGCTATGCTTTCTTCATTACAATCTTATAATCTTACAATCTTCATTAAAGTTTTCAAACATATCTAGTGGTTTGATTGATCGATACACTACCTCAAAGATACATTACTTGAACTAACCCAACAGCAGAATATAACAAATATATCACAATTTTGCTTTTGTTAGCAGAACTTAACTCACCAATCACGAAGCGTTGCTCAAAACCAGTTTAGTATACAAAAAGAAGATAGCGGAAAACGATAGTCATGCAAAGCAAACCCTTACAAATGTTTTGAATTACATTTATTTTTAACTGACAGAATGCAATCAATATTTATTTAATAGAAAATTGTCCCTTTTAGACATTAAATACACGCGTTATAGAGCTAACATAAACTTGTATAATACAGTGACATAGATGTTTCCATTCTATATCCATATAAATAATATAGGCTTCTCAAAATTTAAAATTCGAAATAACTTCTTTTATTTAAAACTTTATTATGCGCACTCCATACTGTAATCAAAATGAATTTATTGCAGTTTCAGTAAAACATTTAGGAATTGTTCAAAACAATAAATTAAAAGTAGACAATACATTAATCAAAATCAGATTTTATTACAGCAACTAATGACATAAATGGCTTGCAGATAGAAAATCACTTCCTACTCGATGCCGCAATGAATGTACAAATTTGGAGATTTTACACGTATAATTCAGTAAAAAATATGTTGGATTTCCAAGAACTCATCAATTTAAGTCGTTAAAGAAAAGCTTATTTATTTCAATACGTTTATCAACTACCCTATTAGGGGGTGGACGGCTAAAAAACTATATTTCACTGAAGGGGTAAAACCGGTGATAAAACAACCGTATGAAATTATCGGCAATCAAAACATGTAACACATATATAGTCGTCTACAGTAAGCTCTGTGTTTCAAAAACGCAGGACTAGGCAACGGACGTGGGAGAATTATCTTCTTTAATTGCTTAGAGTCTCTTCACTGCACACACCAACAAAATAAAAAAACTACTACAAAGTTCCAGTCAATAAATTTTGCTACGCCTGACGCGTATTCATCAGAGGCGCTCTACAAAAAAAAACTAAAAATGCCAAAAACACTAACATAGAATAATAAAACCAAAATATGCCGAACTGGAAACCAAATTATGGCTAAGATCGACCTATACCTGGAGTAGGAAGAACCTTAGGGTTTTGATAATTTTGAAATTTACACGGACAATTTCATAGCTTTGATGTATTCTTCAACATTCTTGATGCCGGATCGTGCAAAAATGAGAGTCGTGATATATTAGAGTTAAAACATGTCATGCCTAATGATTATTCAAACCAACCTTTAAACTGTATTTTTTTAAAAGTAAAAGTCATTTGTTTAGTCAATATTTAGAAATTTGCCACTTTTTGTTATGTTGATCGACAAAGTTGCCGCTACGCAATTATTTCTCTTGCAGTTAATCAAAATAATAGATGGGAAGGAAGAGAAGTACTGCAAAGAGGTCGCCACATGTTTCCTTTTCAGTATAAAGTTCCCGAATGTGTTCCATGTTCGTTTGAAGGCCCGGATGCTCATATCCGATATAGTGTTCAGGGGATTATTATCCGATATAATGGAGAATGCATAAGTTCACAGAGAATAATAAATGTGTTGAGGGAATATGATCCACGACGAGAACCTGGGGATTCTGCAGCTAACTCGGTAAGAATTGGTAAACTTACAAAAAATGAAAAAGACATACAGATACTATCTAACAAAGTTCCATTGTATTCCGACGTTTATATGATAGGCAAATATTTTCTAGCAGGTCGTGCCAAATAGGCTGGATAAACGATCGGCACAAACAAAAAGTTAAACTGGTTGTTTTTCCTTTCCAAATTTAGCATTAACTAGACGTAACAATGTTTGTTCCACAGCTTATTTTACTCCTTATATTTTAATTACAAAATGTGTCAGAATAACATGGGTGGTGATTATGTTTTTTGTTGAGACGTAGCCATAGTCAAATAATGAAGACAATGAAGACAATAAAGATTATTTGATAATAGACGTTGCAAATACTGATATAGAAGACACATTGCAATCGTTATTTACTTAGATAATTTCATAGAATTTCCATTGTGAAAAATATATATGCTTCATTGATTGTTGACATTGTGCCGTTAATCTGCTATCAAACAAGCTAAAAACCATTAGGTAATTAAATATAAAACAATAAACAGATAAACTCGTGGTCAAACAAATTTAAAGAAAACATTAAGACAAACCCCAATTATAAAAAAACAAACACAGAAAACTACAGACGAAATCCACAAAAGCTAGTAGTGAACACGGCTCTGGAATATCGTATAAACTGGGGAAGCACAAGCCGTCAAAACATATAAAAGTAGACAAAAATAATTTCTACA
Source organism: Limnoperna fortunei (assembly GCA_944474755.1). NCBI lineage: Eukaryota > Metazoa > Mollusca > Bivalvia > Mytilida > Modiolidae > Limnoperna > Limnoperna fortunei. The sequence goes on along the minus strand of OX104116.1, from coordinate 18,556,575 downwards.
TTGATAAAATTAAAGTTTTTTTAACATAACAACAAAAATGGCAGACGAATTTTTACAGTTTAAATTGACATTTTTGGGACGTCACAAAATCGATTAGAGAAAGATGTTACGTCAACAATGGAATGCTTAGGTGTGAAGTAACGCCATGAACCATGCAATATGCGCCAACATTCATGTAAATGGCATGCTGAAGTTAAATTTGCTTGTAACTTGTAGACCCCTCACTTGTTGGAAGATCATGCTGAGAGATCTGTGAGCACGTTATGTTGTCGCCCTGGAAGAGTTTCCTGTTCTTTGTCTTTACCGAAACGTGCCTATGTTCCGGGTGAAATTCTCCGAGCCGAAATACTCGTACATAATATGTCTATAAGAAAATCTGGTGCTGTTAGTTTACAATTGAAGCAGGTAAGCCTATTTACTCTACTACGTACATGTATAACACAAATAAATAAAAATACGTGATGTGGGTTCATTTTTCTGTTAATCAATCTTTATGAAGGACCCGTGGGTTCAAAAACCTTCGACTCAATAAACCGACATATATATATCCAATTGACCATTGAGAATGCTGTTACCTCGGTCCAACTCTTGAAGCTGGTCAAAATTACCTTACGTTACCGACAATATAAATTATAGATAACGGATTGAAAAAATATGGCTTAATCCGCGTCTGCATTTGCCAACTTGTCACAGTTCCAATTAAGAATTACTGATCTGGAACTAACAGTTTATAAACTGGACACCAAAAAAGGAAAACAAAGATACCATTTTTTTCTTTCTAGATCGTAACTTATGGTGGAGTCCAAACGAAAATATTACTGCTTAAAGAATATAAAGTATGTGATGGACTGCGACCTGGTCAAAATCGACAGTGGAAGGAATTCCCGCTCCGTATTCCTGCTTTGTGTCCATCTAGATTACATATGTGCAAAGTTTTAGATGTTAGATATTGTATAGCGGTAAGCCATATTACATATATGTGTGTGTTCGGATGTGGTTGAGATGTATATGATAGGAAAAAAACAAAAATAGTTGTGTTTAATTGCGAAAAGCGACACCTTAAACAATTTCTTCAGGTATATCCAGTTTTTTAGGGCGAGGAAGCCGGAGTAACCGGTTTAAAAGTGAATACCCCGACCTGTATATCAGAAAACTGAAATTTTTTATCATATATGGATAGCGCCGAGCGAGCACACCCTGCCTGCATTCAGTCCAAAAATGCAGTCTCAATATTGACAGAAATAGTATCAATAATTGATGATAAACTACCTAACCTATTACTCACAGATTAAATATGCTTTCATGAGTATCCGATTTTTACTAATGACACTATAGACGGGTTAAATATTCAACCATTCGACATCTGTCATAATGAATATCTTTATTGTCACAGTTGCGATTGCGACCTGTATATAGAGAGCAATAAATATCGAACTTAAATTACATAACCGATATGATAAAACTAGTACCACTATAAGAGTATTTTCCTTTTTCAGGTAGAGGCAACTTTTGCCGATATTATATTATATTCTGCAGTGCCAATAATCATAGGAACAATTCCTGATAATTATTTAGAATTTTCCAAGTGGTCTTATAAAGGTAATACAATTTGTTCGTTGTATTCAGAACGCTGGTATGTGTCAATATACACAGTTTTAAATTTTATATGGCCAGCATGCATGCACCCAATTAAAATATTGCATTTTGAAAAGTAAGCGGATGAAAAAACATGCATGACATATAAAGCATCGGCTTTCTTTTCAAAAATATCGCGATGCTTTTGACATGTTTCGCGATGCTTTTTAAAGTACCGCGATGTTTTTGACAAGTATCGCGATGAACATATTTACAAAAAGATGTTCCCGAACAATTATCGTACAAAGTTTGCATTTAATTTCAATGAAACGTTGGGATATTGTTTCATATTAGGTGGATCGAAAGCCTATCGAGTGTTTGGAGTACTCCGTCAAATGTCAATGTTACAATGTTACAGTTGCCCCAAAATTTTTACAAAAAATACTTTTTAGACTCAAAAAGTGAACATTTGATTTCAATTAAACTTTAGGGTAATATTACATATCAGGTGGGTAAGACGTTGTATTGATGCTGGAGAAATTTCATCAAAAGTCTCGGTCACCAGTTAACAAAAATTGTTTTACAAATTTAGCGGGGGTATAAGTGATCGCTATATCGACTTTTTCCAGTTAAAGTTTTGTTATATAATTCCATGTACACAATACCACCATCAAAAAAGTTATTCTTATCATTATTTGGAAAATTAAGGTCTTTCCCACTTCCAGTGGGAAGACCTTATTGTTTTTGTTCGGATTATTTTTCTTTTTTCTTTTTTCTTTTTTTCCCGCCAACTTTCAAAACCAAACAGTTTAAAAAGTACGCGACATATCTTTTTGGTCTTTCGCGACAAGTTTTGGGCACTGAAAGTCTATTCGGAATTCACCCTGTGAAATTGAAACATTTTTCTTTACAGAGTTATCTGCCCAAACACCGAAAACCTTGTTATCGCGTAATCTCTGGAACTATAACAGACTCAAGAAAACTGAAAAGTGACAAATGTTAAGGAACTTTTGAGACAACTTTATGACATATTTTGGCTAAATATTTCTGACTAGCAAAGGCGAGCGGTATCCCTTGAATGTTTCAAGGACTCCACTTATCACAAAAACTCACAAACCATCAGTCGAAATCACAAAAGGTCTTCACCATTTATTGTCCGGTGACATGTCCTTAAAGAAAATCTCAAAGTCAAAGTTCAGAAGTGACCTCGACCTTAGGCCTCCAATCTTGTTATCATTACAATTCGAAAACTATAAAAGATAGAAGAAGACAATAAATGGGAAAAATACTCCTCTCATCAAGGCCTTCATTTGATACATTAGGTCCGAAACTGTACGATGAACCGTTTTCGAGTTCGGGCTCTTGACTCATTTCGGTTAATCAGTTTTTGGCATACAACTTGAAAACCGTTACAGATAATATAGTAAACATTTAGGTTTAACATGATCATCAAGTAAAGGCTTTCAATTTGAGCCCAAATTCAAAGGTCACAGGTCAAGGTCATACCATAGCAACCAGGTCACCATTATAAAAGTCCTTAGCAACCATATATTTTTAAAATCAGGATGATGTACTTTACTGAATAATGTCATTTTACAACCGGAAGTGGCATTTTGTCCTTAGCAACGGCCACGAAAGTCCTTCACAACCATGTATTTTTTTACTCAGGACCATAGAAATAGTCTTTTCCGCTTAAAAAATGGTTGAGTAACTTATGTAGTCAAGTTCACAACAAGAGATGAAGAAAAATAATTTCATAAAGGTATCTGGGAAAGACCTTTCTAATTGTTCTTGAACAATTAGCCCTATCTTTATCATTTTCATTTTTCAATTTCAGTATGTGCGCCTTCTTTGATGATGGACGATACGTTGACAGATTGTTATATTTATGGATGTACAAGAACTGAATCAGAAGAGAACGAATTTAAACCAAAGTACAAATACTTTGAAAACATAAGAGATCTAAGAAGAGACAGAGATTTAATTATTAAATTTCGATATAGCCCTAGTATGAAAAGAAAGGGCAAGGAAAAGGACAAAAGTAAAAACGAGGTTGTAAGACCACTTGTCAAACTGAAGACAGAGGACATCGCTTCGTCGTCTGTAGCATGAAATATACACCAAATGTTATCTACGTTGTCAAAACTGTTCAAAACCAATTACGATAAGTTAACGAAGGCTGTCTTACGTGCACATGCTTACACTTGTACCTTTACAGGTTGTGGTAATATTATGATCGTGACCACAACAAAATTCAGGTTTAGTTGTTGTTTTTTTATGTTGACTCTAACTAATGTTCAAAAGTACACCAATCACAGCAATGTGCAATCATTATACACCAGTAATGTCTTAAGATTATTATTTATGTATATAAACGATCGCTGGCGATCTTTAACACTAAGCAATGGTGCGGTTCAGTCAGTGAAATAACTATATAACTGCCAAAAAGTTAGACATAGATTTATTAATAAACCGCCTTATTAAGTTTGCTTACTTCGTTGAACTCATAAATAAACATAAATTTAACTTGCTCAGTACTTTTTAACATTTTTACATTGCACTTTACAAATGGTTGTACTGTTGATTGCAATTACGGCCATACCTATTTTAAATTAAGTGTTCGTTTATATTTATAACATAAATAAGCCTGAACCTTCCGTGTAATTAAAAGTTGCAAAATGTAATCAAAAAGTTATTTAAAATTTAAAACCATATGTTTCGAAATAGTATAACCAAATAATATATTAACATCATATATTCATTTTTATAAACACAAACAAGACAAGCATAAGGGAAAATAATATTTAATGCTATCTAAAATAAAAAGAACAGGCAATATTACATTTGACCTATAGTTATAAATAATATGAAGTCATGTTTTAGTGCCCTGCCGGCATCGCCGAAGGAAATTAGAGGTTTGCATTCCGTCCGTCAGTCATTCAATCACACACTTGTTTTCCGGACTTTTTAGAAACCGTTGCAGATATTGGGCTGCTATTAAGAACGAGTTAGTCAAAGATTAAATTTTGCTTGGCTCTATAAGTTTTGATGAAGTTATTGCCCTTGCACTAAACAAAATATCATGAAAAGTTTTTTATCCTTGTTTTAACTGGTGAAGGTATCGAGCTGATATTTCGTATGGGTATCAACCATAATGAGTTACAGATTAAGAATAAATTTCGTTCTGGTTCGATGATTTTTTTGTCGAAATAAGGACTCTTGGACTTAGACAATTTCTTAACTATAGCAGTTTTTCCGGATTTTTTTCTAAATCCAGAGAGGAATTGAGCTGATATTTGGAATGAGTGGCAGCCCCATGAGTAAATTATGAATGTCATTCCGGTTCAGCAATTCTTTAATAAGTTGTGGCCCTTAGAAAATAACAAGATTACCCGACTTTTTTCTAAACATCTGGATATATTAAGTTGATATTTATTATAATTGTCAACCATCAGGAGTTCAAGTGATCAAGTTTTTATTGTGATTTTTGTCGAAAATAACAGCCCTGTAGAGGACGTAGTATTGCATATAAAAATATAACCCACACTTATTTAACATTGGATACAATGTTTATTTACAGTACAAGTAAATATCCTTAGCATAACAAAACAAAACAAAAACGTATTTAGATGTCAAACCACATGTAAAGGATCAATCTATATAACTAAAAAGGTGTTTTTTACGAAACCTGTTTATTAAGATCACCTGGTTTTAATGACTGGCCTTTTTCTATGATGACTATATATACATCATCCAGCTATGAATATGTATCCTTTTTATTTAACTTATTTATTCACGTTTTTGTCTGTTGGTACGCACTCTGTTTAAATTGAAAGAAAAGCCAAACGAATGAATAAGTGTTGATGCCTTCATTTGTTTTTAATGTTATAATGTCAGTAGATGGTTTATTATAGTTATATTATTGTAAGATGTTTGCAAGTTAAAACAAGATATGGCCAGTACATGTTTTGGACATTATCTTTTTATTACAGTTTTAAGTTTAATTTATGTCATGAATATTTGATTTGTATGTGATAATGATGTAGTATTCCAAGTTTTATGTATGTTTAAGGAATTTGATTTGGATGTGTATTCCTTTAAGACAGTTCTGGAAACCAGTTAACAGTAGCGAAAGTGGCTATTTTAGTGAATGATGAAAAAGTTATGTATTTTTTCGTGACAATAAACGCTAGACCAATTGAAATGAAAATTTGGTTGTGGCTGAAACTGAGTCTTTTGACATACACTAATGATCTTTTTTCAAAGACGCTACAAAATGTATTCTCTTTATAATACCATGTCCCATTGAAGATGAAATTTGTGTATCTGTTCATAGTTTGGAAATAATAGACATATTTCAGTTTCAGCCCCTTTGTTATGAATTTCCTACATGATCCAACTTTAGTTTTGTGTGACTAGAGACAGTATTGCCCAAAACTTAGCCGAATCGTTGAAAAGACGTTTCATTGCCTTGGAAATATTACAATTTTCCAAAAGCGGCTTAAGTGAAATTTATTCTTGAAGGCATTTTTGGTTTTAAAAAATATATACATGCACAAGAGAAAATTGTGTGTGTTTCTTTAACGTTTGGATATGTTATTAATCCAACAACTAATGCGGCACATAATGAATTTAAAATCTATTTGCCTAGCGCGTTTTTTCGCCTTTGCGATGAATAAATACTCCTTTAACAACTCCCCAGATCCCTCAATCGACTTATATTTTTGCTATATATAGAGGTGTAACCGTAAATACAATATTGTGTATTATAAATAACAAATCTGCAAGAACGCCTGTCATGACTTAAATAAACATTAGAAGACATATGAAAATGTGTTTAATGTTAGCCGGAAGTTATTCACGTTATGTCTTATTTCTGCAACATACGAGTTAAATTGATGGTAGAGTGACAATATGCATATATGACACACATAAAACATACAGCCAAAACATTATGTGTTTTGTATATATCGCAAGCAAGCAAATTAATTATTTTTTAATATAGGTTTTTTTTTGTTTTGTATAATAAATGTTGTATTTTGCCTTAAATGTTATTATATGTGATTTTGTTATTGCGATATACACAAGCCAACACATTTTTACAATATTTACCTAATTGAAATAACAAAAATAACAAAAGCAAAACATATTTACCAAATCTGCATGCAAGTAATATTGGGGATTAAAACTACAGTTGCAACAACAAATAATCAACCCATAAACACACAAAAGATAAAAAAATAACAAAAGCGGGATTCTGATGATGATGAACAAAAACAAATTTCACAATAATACAACTAGGAAAAGAAAAAAACATTTACTTAATCTTTAATCATCAAAATGCGAAAGCGGAAACTATTACGTTTCTCTGATTCCAAATACGCTGATCACCAGTCGGTTTCCTGTCCGGTCATAGTTGATAATTTTGTAACGGATTTAACTGAATATAGCTCAAATTATGATCGATTGACGTAAATAAATTAACAATTAACAAATAACTATTTAGTGAATTTATTTGATATTTACTAGTTTCATGTTTCCGTTTTTGTTATGTTTCTCTATATAACGCAAAACAAACAACGAAAACGAAAAACGCTCGGTGACGCACTTTCTTTTGAACGCCTCAGTAACCGTAGTCAAGGCTCGCTGAAGACACTTTTTCTCAGATGTCTTAGTTACCATAGTCAAGGCTCGAAATTTCAGTATTTCCATCGGAACGCATTTTCATTCAGTTTTCATCTTAAAATATTTTAATTATTTTAACAAAAACTATTCGTGGAAAATAAAAGAACGTTAAAATAATTTTTAAAATTATGAATAGTTTGCTAAGGTGTTAATAGTTAAGTGTTCGTCAATAACTTTAGTTCATTGATAGATATACATACAATATAATTCAATATAAAATCTGCATTGAATGTTTATTAACCGTTTTAAAATACGGGCTATATTAAACACATTAGAGCATAAACCATTGTTTAGAAGACACTTTATTGTATTTAATACGTTCGTAGTGAGTCTGAAAAACACGAAAAAAGACAAAGACAAAAAGTTTAGCTATTGCCATTACAAATATATATGCAGTTAAATTACACAAAATACCATTAAAGGACTATTAGATTGAACTGCCTTTTAGAATGTTATAATTTTCTTTTGAGTTTTATAACTCAAGTAGCACCACTCTAGACATTCAAATTTCAAATGGTTAATTTTAGTGCAACGTGGTGACGCTTAGCAAAACGTTGCACATAGCCACCGGGGAAGTGCAGACGACAAATTAAGTTTAGAGTGATGAGATTTGTAGCCAAGCGTGAAAGAGCGTAATACAAATCGCTGAAAATGACATGGGATAAAATAAACGTGTATTTACTTTTTCAGAAGGCATTTTTATTATTCACAGCTGCACCACATACGTCAACCGTGACATGTTTTTGTTTTTTGTTTTGGTTCTTTTTATAAACACGGAAGTTATAATGCTCATAACAAGCAGAAATGAAATAACTAGTTATCGAAAATATCATTTTTATAGAAAACACATTATGTACCATACTATAAAATGTCAATAATTACGTGATACTTTTTTTAAATTTAAAAAATATTTAGATGCTGTATTCAGTTTAATATTGAATATTTTTTTGGTCAAAATTGCGCTTTATCGTATCTGATCCTTTGTTTGTTTTGGGGTTTTGTTATTATTTTGTTTCGTTTTTGCCTTTTCAGTCTTTATTAACGGTTGCATCTTTCATCGGGGTGCTGCCTCAGTTATCAAATGGTTTTGGTTTTTCAAAACCTCATATCGACCCTCCAAAAAAACTGTAATTTGTGATGTAACTGATACGAATTCTTACATAGCAGGATTAGCAAGAAATTCAACCAAACCCTTTTTCATAACTCAGACAACATTTTCAACAACAATCTGCTATCAATCATATGCATCTTGAATCCAGATTCAAAAATCTAGTGAGAGGCTGCTTGTTTTTGCAAATTTTGATTAGTAAGGACAACAAATTGTCATCAATGATACATCAGAATAAATAAGGGTAATAACAAAATACCGAACGCTAAAGCAACTGTCAGACAGATAATCCCCAAACTAGGTTATCCAATCATCTTCAAAGCACAATCACTGTACTGAACTCAAGTTGAATTTGTTGTACCCAGGGTCAGGTCATCTCTTAAGGCGTTCAGTGGCCGTCACTACAACTTAGTTTACGGAAGTCCATCTCCCAATTCAATTAGACAATTTTTCTGAGCCATAAGTAACTTTTCCTGTTTATAGATTTGACTTTTTCACGGACATGAAATTGAGTAACTCGACGGGTGTCTATTAGGAGGCAAGCACTGCTTTACTTTTCTGAGGCACCTGATTGCACCCATTGGTTTTTGGGTTCAGGTAACTCATTTTTGGTTTTTGTTGTTCTTTTTGGTTTCTTTTGCATTTCTTATTTCTTATCGTGTACACTTTTTCAATCTGAATTTTGCCGCTGTCCTATTGTGTACAATACATGTTGACAGTTCGGTGTTCTTACACATTTTTTATAAAGTCGAGCATGAATATATGCGCCTGTCGAGTGAATACATTTTTAATCTCTTTGTTTGATTTGCATGTCTTTCTTTCAAACCTATTTTTACCCTGTGAGAAAATAAATGCTAATTATTAATGGATCAATGATATTTTCTGTCAGAATAGAAAAACCTGGGAGGAGTGATACATCTTGGAACTAACAGAAACTCAGCACGGCGAATCGACCTTTTGATTAGAAATGAATGTCATTAAAGCTATTAGGTTATAAAATTTACTACCCAAGACGCTTCTATATCTAATGACGAAAAAATCCAATTTTGATTAACATTTGTTTGCATAGAATTTGTTATTGCAGACTGAATATGCTTCACTTTGTACACACTACACAGTTCACTTCCGTTGAGTCTGTGTATGGTGGACATCTTAAACTGCCGCACTTGGTTCTCATTGCATAAAATAATGCTCCATTTTCATTGCCTGTTGATTTGTTGTCCAACAGTTCTGCATCTGCATCAACGCATACGTAGTCTTTGACGTTGTGAGTACTATTTTCAGTCATCAATATACCATTGTACTCCAAGTGCCAACCATAATAGCACGATTTTTTTCCTATATCAAACAAAGAAAAAATCTCTCAGTATTACTGTGTGTTATCTTCTTGTAATTTTTTAACTATGAATAATTACTGTTTTGAAATAAATTTTACCGCCATTGTTAATCAACTGTTCATTTGTCTCAAAATTATCAATATCGCACAATAATATATATCAACATAGATTTAGAGGGTTTGCTGTTAACGATTTGAGATGAAGCTTCATAATAATTACCTGGTATCATAATTACAGAGGATTTCAATTTACGTCTACATACAGCACATGGAACCTCCTGATCGTGAAAATTTTCGGATACTATTGAAGACTTGGTACCTGAGACCTCATATTCCGCACCAAACAGACCTTCATTTGCATAGGAAAATGGTTTTCCATTATCTGGATCGTTAGGTAAACAGAGATAGTTAGCTCCGCCTCCTCTATTAACATGCAGATTACCGCCCGCCTGTCCTACAATAGACAGTAACGATCAAATTTGTCTTTCTCGAAAACAAACAAAACGTAAGTATATATTATAAAGGTATCTAAAAGTAACATATGGTTTATCCAGAGGTTTCGGGCACTGCCTAAGCCAGCCATTACAGATCATTACAAATAACTAAAGCGCAAGAATTAACGTACCTGTATAAACAAGTTCAGTGGTGTCAGGACAACTTTTCCTACCCCATCTTATGAAAGTAACACCTAAGTCTGAAATGTAAATTTCTAAAACAAATGAACTGAAAAATTATAGTAATATCTATGTTTATATGTCATTTTACTTTTTCTGTAATATAATACACTAATCTTGGTTGAAAAAACCTGGTGAGATATTAATATCAGTCGGTCTTAAAAAATAACAAGTTAATATTTGACTAGAACAGGAACTTATCAGATTAGACAAACATTACACTGTTGTTTTTATGGAAACATCTTGATTAATAATTTTGCATAACTTACCTTCTTGTTTCCCTGAGCAACCCTCCTTTCGTGAGGTATGTAGATAGTGTTTCATCATATCAACAAGAGACTGGTCTGAGGGAGACAAATCATATTCATTACATTCATGTCCCAAAATTGTGGCCACAAAGGTCATAACGGCAACAACATTGCAGATGGCAGTCATAGTCTGTGGAAAAACCATTACAACTTCTACGTGACTTATAAAAATAAGGCATATACATAAATTAAATACTGTTAATAATCAAGACTTACACATATTTTACCTTAATTTCTGTAGTACTTAGACTCACTTTAACACTAAAGGTGTCGGATCATGCGGGTTTGAAACAAGAACACGTATAATTCGAAAATTGCGTGACAATATAGTAACGTAAATTGTAACATATTTTGCTGACAGTAATATTGTTTTACCTTGCAAAATTTCATCTCTGTCTTAATCTATATATGTTTAATGTTACTGCTGTGAATTTGATTAGAATATTAAATAAAAAAGATACGTTTGCTCCATAACTTTTTAAAAATATGTCTTAAAAGACTTTTAAATGGAAATTGTAAAAAAGGGGCACATTCGACATTTGTCTTTATACCGATTTCATGATGTTTGCATACCAGTCATGTTGTCAGTTTGTAAAGGGAATTGTAGACCTGTATTGTTGCTTTTTTAATGCAAAAACTAAAAAAAAACATTGATTTTATGTTCAAATGAAAATACAAAATATAAAACAATTTTGATTATTTTGATTTCCGATTGTATAAAGGCCTGTTAACTTTATTCCCCATTCAGTTGTTGTATTTTTTTTTTTGCCGGTTGTACTAGCTTCCTTGTGTCTTAACAAACAGCACGTTCTATGCAGAAAGTGCAAGTAGGATTAGAACCAGTGTACACCGTTTCATATTGATTATTTCCCTTTGTAAAAATATAAGCAAAAACAAAATACCGAACTCCAAATAAACTGTCAAAAAGACAATCCACAAATGAAAGTCCAAGATTAAAGCAACTACGCCAATTGTCCTCACTTGGTAAAACGATTTCAAAATAAATGATGAGTTAAACTAGGTTTATAGCTTGCTAAATCTCTCGCTTTCCTTACTGTAGTATTTGATTTGGCATGTTGATGAAAATGGATGGGTATCCTATACTACTAGATATAAATAGTAGCACAATAATCGAAGTACAATCACTGTGTATGGAAATTTTAAAAAAAGGGAAAACCATCTGCAATCGTATTTTCAAACGAGATAGAATACTTTTCAACAAAGAAATGGTATCTATATTGAAAAAAACTTATTAAAGACGCGGACGAGTGATTTTTTCTTGCAACCTTGTTTTATCAGTTTATCCCGAAAAAATTGGTACCGTTTGCAGCTCCTGCACACCGGATCAATTGAGATATATAGACACCTGCATACGTGAGGACAATTTATAACTTTAGAATTAAAATCGTCTTCGCGTTTGACGTAGATTCTTATGCTAATATGACCGTTAGGGTCATATTCGAGGTGTAAGTCTGAAAATGATGTAGATGAAGCTGTTTCTGTAGTTTCTTTAATTTTCAGTTCTGAAGGATATATTAACGCAAGCCAGTACAGGGTTGTTAATTGAAAGGACATCATCAATATATCTATATGTGAATTTAAAGGACCTAGCTTCTGCAATCCTCTGGTTTGTAGTAAGACGTTGTACAAATTCAGTTTCATATGAATACAGGAACAAACCTGCAAAACTGCAAGGAGTCGATTGTATAGATTGGCATTTCGATTGTTTGCTGAAAATCACATCCTCCAAAAGTTTTCGATCAGAAATTATATCATGCAATAAAATAAAATGTTGTGAACATATAATATACACGACGTTGTGAGAAACGTTACCATTTCTATATTAAATGGCAATGAAATCGAATAATTACATTGACGACAATTCTAATTGACAGGGCAACCCGAACTCCGCTTTTAGGGTGATAAAAGGCATGTTTTTATAGCTTCAAACTTTAGATTTACGTTTTAATTGACAATGGTCTTCATTGTCAAATCTTTTTTCCGTCAGACAGGTTTATTTATGGTTTCGTTACTTAAACGTTCTCAATAGTCGTTATAGAGAGTTTTCCCTGTTGAAAAGAACGGAGAATTGGTCGTTAGTGGCATAAGACGTGGAGTCATATAAAGATAAAATAAAAGGTACAATACTTGAAAATTATACAAACGGTCGGATAGCACAGAAAGTCGTTAAACGGAGACAAGTTTCACCTGTATTACATATATTTTCAGGTAAAGAAACTATATTGTCAAGACGTACCAAATTTTTAATTTCAATCTAATATACCGTTTTTGGAGATGGTCAAAATGTCCTTCCAATAATTCATTCCCTTTCTCTACTTGTGTTTGTTGTTTCCTGAATATAAATGAATGTTCCTCAGTAAACGTCAAGCCACGTTAATTTATGTATGAATTTTGGAAATAACCATATAGAACGATACATGTGTAGACACAAAAAACGATCTGTGATCATTTTTGCTTTTTTATTTCAACAATGATGGCCTCAAACTTGTCATTATTCAAGTATTAACCTACTATTTACTTGAGTGAATTAATATTACTTTTTAGAGCTCAGTTTGTTTTAATATATCTGTACACATGACATAACATCCTTAATAGCTGTATTTTCAAATCCTGCATGTCAAGATATTTCTGGTATAATTAGGTTAGCTCACAAAATACTACTACCTATAACCTCATATTCCGCACCAAAAAGTCCGTCATTTGCATAGGAAAGTGGTTTTCCATTATCAGGATCGTTAGGTAAACAGAGATAGTTAGCTCCGCCTCCTTTATTAGTATGCAGATTACCCCCTGCTTGTCCTACAATAGACAGTAACGATCACATTTTTCAAAACAAAACTTTAGCATATATTATAAAGGTATCTGAAACATATGATTTATCCAGAGGTTTCGGGTACTGCTTAAAATAACCATTACAGATCATTACAAATAATGAGAGCAAAAGAATTAACGTACCTGTATACACAAGTTCGGTGGTGTCAGGACAACTTTTCCTACCCCATCTTATGTAAGTTACACCTATGTCTGAAATGTAAATTTCAAAGGCACTGAAAAATAATAGTAAAATCTTTGTTAATGTATAATTTTCCCTTTTCTGTATTATAATACATTAATCTTGGTATCTTGGTAGAAAAAACACGGTGAGATAAAAATACTGGCCCATTCTTTGAGACGGTCTTAAAAACAACAGGTAATCAAATAGACTTAAACTGTCAAAGCTTATGATGTTTTTTACCCAAACATTATACTGTTGTTTTTTTGTGGGAACATTTTGATTAATAATTTTTCACAACTTACCTTCTTGTTTCCCTGAACAATCCTCCTTTCGTGAGGTATGCAGATAGTGCTTCATCATATCAACAAGAGAGTGATCAGAGGGAGACAAGTGTCATTACATTCATGTCCCAAAATTGTGGCCACAAATGTCATAACAACAAGAACATTGCAGGTGGTAGTCATAGTCTGAGAAAAAAACATTACTTGTACTTGATTTATATAAATAAAGCACATAAATAAATTAAACGCTGTTAATAGTAATTGCTGAAACATATTTTATCTTTGATTCTACTAAGACTAACTGTGAACACTTAAGGTGTCGGATCACACAGGTTTGGAAAGAGAACACGTATATTAATATTGATGATAATAGTGTTAATTTGAAAATTGCGTGACCATATAGTAACGCAAATTGTAACATCTTTTGCTGACAGTAGTATTTTGTACTATATGTAACATTAACTCTCAACTCTCCGTCTTCATCTTTTGTGCTTGTAATTTAGTGCTTTGAGTTTGAGTACAATCTGAAATAAATAACGGTACGTTTGCTCCTTTTTCTTGACGCATTACATGTAAATTTCAAACTAATATTCCTTTCTTTTTTTTTTTGGGGGGGGGGGGGGTGGTCAAAATGTCCTGTCCAATCATTCGTCCCTTTTCTCGGCTTGCTGTCTCTCTGAATATACATGTAACGTTAAACAATGATACATGTAATCAATTAATTACATTACTTACATGAATAGCAAATAACTTCCATGTAAAAGTGAGCATAGTAAATATACTCAATTTAAGTCTGAATTGTGTTACAATTAAACAAATGTATTTGAGTATGATGTTGAGATACAGCCATTTTGCGTTCGATCTCAGCTTCCTGTTACTTTATCCAACAATGCGTAGTTTTATTCTATTGCACAAAGAAGACTTCCTAAATGATGATTTCTACGACTTTTACGAAAAAATATTCACTACCGTTGAAAATATTACCAGACGCGCGTTTCGTCTACTTAAGACTCATCAGTGGCGTTTAACTCTAGATGTTTAAGATATTCTTCATTGGGAGATGGAATAATATAAGTCCACTGGGATCGTGTAAATACACAATACAGGCAGTTCAAAATATTATATAAAGAGTCTAAAAGAATGCTGCTAAACCAGTACACTTATTTAGTATCGGATCGACAAACATGACGATACAGCATAAACAAAAAATAATTATATACAAGTCTAGAAGATTGTGCAACGATACAAATGACGGTGTTTCTTGTCATAAATTTAGACACAGAATGACCAACGAATGGCCTTAGTCATTGAGTGTCAATATAAATAAATAACGTAAATAATCATAACATATTGATCTTAAACTTTCTCATTTTAAATGAACCCAAAACTTTTTTTATAGTTGCTTCTCAGTCCGCTAACCGGGGACGTGCCGTGCTGTTACTTGGCTTTGCTCAAATATTCCAACAAGATGTAATCAAAATTATCAAGGTGACAAATTCATTACGCTAGACGCGCGTTTCGTCTACTTAAGACTCATCAGTGGCGTTTAACTCTAAATGTTTAAGATATTCTTCATTGGAAGATGGAATATATTTTTATTTTATTTATTTTTTTTATTATTCCCTCTTTTCTTCTGGAATTTCTCTTAGAGACCTACTGGCACAAGTAGGCAAATTCATACTGACCCTGCTCTGATACAAATTGTCTGAAATTTCTCATTGGTAAATTGTCACCATTGAAACAGCTGATCACATGTTAACTCTAGTTACACAAAAAAAGTTAACGTCCTTTATCTAAATATAGATTTGGTCAACATCATTTTTCCAAAAATAAATTCCTTTGAAATCCATTACCGGAAGTAATCTTGACCAATCAAAGAAACGCAATTCAAAATATGCAAACCATATTAAAATTATTAGTTACTTGAGCCTCTTTAGGCAACACCACTGCTACTGGTAAGTCTTATTAACACAATTTAAACCAAGTCAAGTTACATTGTATGAAAACTCAGAAATGTTTTTATTTTGTATGTTTTTACGCCATTTTCAATCATATTTGCTCATTACCCAGAATACCAGCTGAAAGGTAACATCGACTTTCGACAATTAAAAACATGACTAACTGCCCACCAAATGTAATGGTTTTTTAAACATATATTAGGGGTGGGTGTTTGTTTGAATGTGTTTTATATATATTTCTTTCATGCATTAAGTCTTGGCATTTGTTGAAAGGGTGTTAAGACATGATAGATTTGTCAACAATGTGGGTTTGTGAAATTTATTTAACAGATGTTTTAGCTTGCTATGCTTACTAATAGATTTTTTTGTCCTGTGGTGTCATGTTATCTAGAATGGCTAAACGGGTTCTTTAAATCGTATGACATATTGCTCGTTTCCGTCCGCACATCACTTAAAATAACCTGACTTTTTTACATCTTAAGTTTTATTTGTGACTAATGATTCGCTCTCATTTATCATTATCTGTGAACATATGCCCTCTCCCTTATATTGGATAATAATCTCTTTGCGAATTGTAACACGGGACCTCCCGATCAAGATGTGACACATTAACAGCAATTTCCTTCCATCTCATCTACTATTGTGATTTACTGTACCAATGGTTTTGCGATTCATTTCGCACATTCCGTTAAACTCTTTTGTTTGGGGGTTAATGGGACATACATGTAATTTTGCTCTTCTTTCGACTCAATGTATTTAAAAATCTAAAATATTATTTTATGGCAGTTAAATTTAACCTAGCAAAACAAATTCGTTCTAAGCGACGAACAAACATTGAGGTACTTTATGGCTGACACCATTGACATTCCCTGAGGAGCCACAGAACACTTTCAACAAAAATGTTGAACCAGAAATTTCTATATGCGTTGTTCAACAATAGAACATTCCCCATAGTTGTCTTCGATATGTCATTATTTTTTAATACAAGTTCGCGTGTTATAAACTCTAGAAAAAAGAAAACGCAAACTAAATTTTCAACGTTATTTTAAATACAGAAATAAGCATTATCCGTAAATTTGGCACACTGATTGTTTGACTTTAAACTAAAGTCTGTAGCGTTAAGATGACGTAACTTCAAAGATGATGTTTTGTTGTACCAATTATTGCCTTTAAAACAGTATGGAACTATTTCTGCATAGACTTGATCAATCGACATTCATCTGAAAGATCTTTTTGTTGTAATTGCAAAATTTGTGGCGCTCTTTGAGAACAAGGCGTTCTGCTGTCGTTCTCAAATATCCCCTCTGGAGATTAATTTCAAACAGCATGTATGTATCTCATCTCTTTATTAGGCGGTGTAAAGATTGCAACTGATGTACATCAGTTGGGTTATTTTCAGTAAGAATACGATAACTCACTTCATGACACCTACGACGGAGAAATCGTCGACATCATATTATATCAGGGTCGAGGAACAATTTATCGAATAAATTCAGTTGAACGGTTATGTCATTTGTACCAATAAAAGCTTTTACGTAATGTGTACGCACAACTGCTATGCTATATACGTACGGTTTGCATTTGTAGCATTTCACATTTTAACCCCACAAGTTTAAATTAAATAACATTTACATTTTTGTAATGATCAAAGTTGTATCTCCTAATCACGCAAATGTATAGGAAAGGGTAGATCTGCCATGCGCGTCCCCAGTTTGCGGATGGGGGGGGGGGGGGTGCTTTGAGGGGATGTCCGGTGTTACCGGGGGGGGGTACCGTAGCGAGTTACGTTTTTGGAGAGTGCCGCGCTCTTTGTACGATAAAGACCCCTTTCCAAGTTTCAAAAATTAATAGGCTCAATGTAGCCGCTTCAAAAATATAAATTTTCGTCCCTACTTTATGCGCCATACTTGTCCTTTAGCAGTCAAAGTTGTATTATCTTTTTACCCCCCTTGACTGGTTGATTCATCGATTGTTCATTTTTTTATCGTTTTGAATATGGCTAAAATAGTGTTTGCAGCACATTAATAAAACAGCTAATCTACATGTATCTATCTTGTACAGAATAATAGATGTCCAACGAATTTTAAGATATGGATTCTTCATAACTGCCAATTAAGTCATGGTGACAGCAATATAACTTCTGAAAGGATATAAAATACCTAGGTACAACAAACCTTTCTTTGAGTACCACAGAAGTCAACCGCAGAGACCAGTTTAGAAAATTCCGATAGCAGAATCAAGCATTACGTAGAAAGTTGTGAAATGTATAAACCATTCGCTGGATCTGCTGGAATGTTATTATCAATGAACGGGAAGTTGAAAACTGTAAAATTAAAGTTGCCACGTTCCAAAAGTAGGTCTAAGTAAGAGGCCGACTTAAATGTATTACTGTGTATTGTCCCTTTAATTTCAAGCTTGGTATATTAAATACAAATAGTCATCGAAGTAAGGGATAAACGTCATTAATAGAGCGGACTGTGAAGTTATAGGTTGGCGAGAAGAGAAGCACAATAACAACTGGAAAAACAACAGTATGTTTATTAAACACATGTCCTCCTAACATGACAATATGTTGACAGATTTCGTCTTCAGTATATCTATTTGATTTAGAGTGTTTGATGACGACGTAAGTTCTATCATGACTAATTCCGAGATATTTATACCGTCTCCCTCCACTTTTCTTGAAAACACACACATAATATTATAAGATCTGTAAGCTAAGTGATGGTAGTTAGAGTTTCGAAAAATCAAAGATTTTAAATGTTGTAATATTGAGACAGAAATCCAGATATTACGATTTCCGGTCCTTTCAATTTTTTAGCATCCATATTTCATTTATTCCACTCCCGCTTGTATTCCTGTTAAAATAGGAGTATAGAGTTTTGATAGAGGTTTGGTGGATGAAACGCTATTGGTATTGATTTTTTCTATCAAATATTTTAGTATTATTAAATGGGTGCTTTCTTATTTGACCTGTATTACGTCCAAGGAAAGCTGTATTGGGTTGAGGATAGCTGTATTAGCTCGAGGGCTGATTCGAGGCTCAATTCCGCTTCACAAGTACGTAACATTGATTTCAGTAGTCTTTGTCGTCAAATGCTATGTTTTAATACCTGTTTACACAGCATCAGCCTGTTTTTTTGCAAACTAAGATTTATAACCTTTTTATTACCTTAATCATCATATTGGATGGCGTATAGTGATACTTAAAATTATATTGAAGTTGTATTAGAGTGTAGAAGTATTGTAGTTGCTACAAAAGCCTAAAGCTTTATTACTACCTCATTTCACAGTCTTTGGTAGCGGAACTCTTTTTTTTTCTGTGTTTCGTCAATTCAATTTCCAAATTCATTTATTGTTCGCTAATTTGTCTAGGTGCAGCATATAGCTGGCTTGCTGGCTGTTAAGCAACATACACATGAATATATTAAAGTGGCAATTATACAATAGTTGCTTATATAAAGGGCATTGTCATGATATCTTGACTGCACAAGGGAGAGTGGTATTGCCTGAAACATTGATAATTATCAATGTTGAAGGCAATACCACTATCCCGAGTGCTGTCAATTACCATGACAATGCCAGATATATAAGCAACTATTATATTTATTTAATTGAAGAATTAAGAAACCATGCAGTTTATACTATATTATTTTATTTGTAGCTGTTTGATTTGGATGTTGGCCTGATGATATATCATCATTCGGTATTTTCACAATATACACAGTCTGTTTTCTAAAATAATGAAATTTTTTTCTTTATTTATGTTGCACATTTACATATATTTGTTAATATATATTTTAAAAAATGTATGTTGTTTGTTACTGGAGAGGGCATTACCAATGCCCTTGCGTCAAATTACTGCAGATTAATTAATGCAGGCTGACCTTGTTTTATCCAATTGAAGCGAACATAATTTAACTGATATGATATAATAAACAACAAATTGGTAACTACTAATATCAATATTCCTCATAATAACATTCAAACAAACAAAAACAAACTAATATCAATAAAAATTAAATGATATTAATCTACACCTCGGAAAAGATGGAATGCTTGTATAAATATTGAATAACATCTGTTTTTCTGGTAGACGAAAAAATTATATTATTTTAAAAATTGTTATAATAATGTCCAAGCTCAGTAAGATATGGACCATTCATATTTAGAAGATTTGCTGCTGGAAAGATCCATCCATCACCATGAAATCTGCTGACAAACCAAGCGTAACGGAATACGTGTGGTGCAGCTTCTAGTCTGGGTAGGATTGCTTTCATATAATTAAGCTGATCATTTACGCTGTTCCTCTGTGGGCATGCGAATTCGGTCAGCCATATGGGTTTGCGGAATTTGTTCCACAGCTGTTGCAAAAAGTTCATGGTAATGTCAGGGTTACACCAGTACGCATGAGTGGCTATATGGTCTACTCGACAGCCCTGGCAAGCTTGGAAAAATTGATCCAACCAAGTAATTGGATCTAATGGATTACCACCAGGGGCTACTGCCGGGCTTACCATAACGCGTCCACCCGCAGCTGCCTGGAGCTCTCGCCAGTGTCTTGCTGCATCCTGGGGAGATAAGTTTGCTTGTTGTTTAAAGTTTGGCTCGTTGAAACCCAGAACATAATCTGTTCCCCCTTGCAAATAAACAGGATAATCGATTTTCCATCGCCATCCCCAGACCATTGGCACATATCCGGACTTGACATGACGTGAGCAGCCCTTAGCCTGGTGTTGCCATGGAGTAGAATG
Source organism: Limnoperna fortunei (assembly GCA_944474755.1). Classification (NCBI taxonomy): domain Eukaryota; kingdom Metazoa; phylum Mollusca; class Bivalvia; order Mytilida; family Modiolidae; genus Limnoperna; species Limnoperna fortunei. The sequence goes on along the minus strand of OX104116.1, from coordinate 18,535,880 downwards.
CCAGTCATACCTTATAAATATAGAATTTGTATCAAACTTCCAGGAAATAGTAAATTTTTATTAAGTATCATATCGGAAATTTGACATTTTTAGTTTTTTTTTCAAACAACTGTTTCTATTCGTCACATGCTAAGAAAATTGATGTCTAATAAGTTGATAGATGACAGTAGGACAATTCATTTTACATGCTAGTTATGTATTGCAATAAATGAATTGTAAGAAGAAATGTTGTTTTCGGCATCATAGGTCAGTTTGTTGATTTATTTGTGTTCTCTTTTGGATCTTAAAATTGAAGCAAGATTCTACTGTTTGATTTTTTTAAATAAATTCTTACAACGCAAACGTTGTGATTACACATTTAAAATTTGATTTGCTTTGTAAGCTGAAATCAGGGCCCAGCGCCATAAACATTTGACTTGGGGAGTTTTTTACGTCCTACACCGACAACTTAATGCCCTTGGTCGGACGGACCCATAAACATTTTCTTTGCTGAGAACTTTTATATTCTCAATTTCATCCAATCAAATCTATCCTTTTCCCTTGTTGTCATGGTAGTTGAGTAAATTCTCATGCTGAGCAAAATTTTTTACTCAAGTAGGTTTTATGGCACTGGGCCCTGATTGGCCAATTTAAATGTTATAACAAAAACGTTATATGAAATAACTTGCATTGGTCACATTGACAAATTCCGAAGCCCTTAAAATTCAAATAATTTCATGACGTCATCGCTGTGTAATACCTGTTATACTCTATATCCGGTTCACAAATTTGAAACATTCCCAAAACAGATGTCAAGTGAGACTACCTACAAGTAACATAGCTCTGCACTGGTGTTACTATGTGGTCTGTCGCTAGACATTAACGTTCTTTTTGGAGCCTTTTAATATTAACCATCTTATTGAGTCTTATTAATGTTGTCAAGATTTCTCACATTGCGTTCTTTTTTAATATAAGTGACATTTTGCTCGTTACACATTAAAATGCGACTTTGAGACAGATAAATTGTCGACCCTTTTCACTAAGAGAGTTGATCACACCGTTCGTACATAATGCTTCAGAAAATAACTTTACAAAACCATATTTATCATAAGAATGGTGATCTAGAAAAGCAACCAACATATGTTTAACGGAAAAAATCAAAGACTTCCGAGATAACACCGAAGCAACTTACCACCACCGAATATTGGTAAATGCATATTCATCACCACAACGGTATATGTCCCCTCCATTAATGGCTACTCCTTTCTTTGTAGAAGCCTCACTGAGGTTTAGCAAAAAGAGTAAAGGGAACCAGTACAATAGTGTAAACCCTGTATTGTAAAGAAAAAACATCGAAGATGTTTTAGTGAATAAGAAGAACTAAAATTTTGTAATTTAACTATTTTGCCAAACAATTCAGAAATAATAGTTTGTTTTCTTTCTGCAACTAAAAGTGAATATATGTCTTAAAAATATACTCCAATAAACAAACAACCGTAAATCTTAACAAATAACATTATAATTTAAATTTTTATAAAATTAGAAATAACTAGTGCTGATTGTGTTGGGATGCCAACACAGAATGTCTCCCAAACGAACTCCCATTGCCACTATAATGTTCAGCATGTTGAAAACACCCCAAATACAAATTTTTACCGAGATAATGCAATGTCTTATATAATGACCCCATTTCCATGGAAACGGCAGCCATTTTGGAATGGTGGCCATTTTGAAAATTCCAAAAGTGGATTGCAAAACTTCAGGTAACCCTTAACATGTTCCCAAAGTTTCATATTGATTGGACATTGCATCTTAGAGAAAATGTGCGACAAGATTGAATGGAAAGGAAAAAGAAAGAAGAATAATAAATAAGTTCATTGGTTCTACCGAACAAATGAGAGGCTTTCCACTTATTGCATAAATGACCTTGACATTGACTTTGGCTATATGGAAATTGAATCTTCTTTTCAAAATAAACAAAAGAAAGAAAAACCATTCGTATATCCTTTGAAATAAAAAAGGTAAAAAAATAGGACGTTAATTGAGATAAATGACATTGACTACCAAGTGTTTGATTTTTGCATATTCAATGCTTTAAAAACAAATCATTTATTTGTATTTACCATTTTATACACACGAAAAAGCAGAATTTCCAAAAAATATTATTTGACCTTGACTGCTGTCAATATGACCTTGACCATGCTGAGGGTCAATAAAGGACCAACAGTGAAGGTCCTTTGTCAATATGTCTTAAAATTATGAAGAAATGCCTATTTATCATAAATATCCAAATTTATCAGATGACCTTGACCTTTTACCTTGTTTCTATTTTCAAGGTCAAGGGTCATAATGGTCTTTGGTGAAGTCCCCATGCCTCTACTATCAATAGTTAATAAGTTATCAATGAAAAAATAAATATCAATGCTTCTAATGGGAGATAACTCCTATAAGATGAAGTCAAATCCTTTTCCTTTAAATAGAAAAAAGTTGCGCATTTATGAGGCCGAGATTTTATCCGTTATAAGTTATAAGCTATCTTTTACCGTTTCAAAGAAATAGCGATGACAAGATAATGTCAAAATTTCAAACGTGACCTTGACCTTTGACCTTGTGTCCATTTTCAAGGTCAAGGTCAATGATGACTAATGATATCAGGTTTCATATAAATATCTGTCATAGTTACTAAGATAACGCTATATACACTATATTTAATTGATCCAGGGGAGATAACTCTTTCAAAAGTCAAATCATTTATAGTGACCTTTCAAGACCTTAATATGATACACATTTTGGTAAAAGATTTATTTCTGTATCTCTTATGGTTCAGGAGGAGAATCGCACACACCACAGTGTCAAAATTTAGAATGTGACCTTGACCTTTGACCTTGTGACCTTTTTCAAGGTCAAGGTCAATGATGACCAACTGTGAAATATCTAGTCTCTGTCAACTCTGGTTCATGAGTTACTATGGTACAAAATGTACTTCCAATAAATAAGGGGAAATAACTCCAACAAGGAGTCGTCAAAATACTTTGCGCGATATGTAACAAATTGTCGCAATCAATAGCTGAGCATTTTGCAACAACTTTCATTGCGAAATCTTTTACGGTTTCAAAGTTTGTCTGCACACAAGATTTTTATGACAGGGGAAATAACTCCGTAAAGAAAAAGTGTTCGGTGTGACAGGGTTAACTGCGAAAGCGTAATGTCTCATACATTCATAGTACAAAATGTCTTTACGACATGTCGCGAAACAAAATTTATAATGGGAAAAGAAAAAACTTGGCGGAAGAATAATAAGAATAAATATAGGTTCAATCGTTCTAAAGAACGATTAATAGGCTTTCCACTTCAAAAGAAGACCTTAAATAAATGACCTTGAAACCAAAAAGCTAAGAAACATACGTAATTTGTCTATAGCAATTAATAAGAACAAAAATTATTAAAAAACTATTTAGATATCTTTAAAAATAAGAAAGGTCATTAAATAGGACGTAAGAAAACTTGAATGACCTTGACAACTCATCTTTTAATCTACGTAAATATTACTTATAGGCAATAGCATTAAAAGAATAAGCCATTCAAAATACATAGTACCATGAAAAACATTTATAAAGGACTTTGACCTTGACTTTTACAGCATGACCTTGACCATGCTGAAGGTCAACAGTGATCAACATTGAAGATTTTATGCCAATATCTCTTAAAGTCATTAAGATATGACTACTTATAATATATACAAAAAATTAGAAAATGACCTTGACCTTTGACCTTGTATTTGTTTTCAAGGTCAAGGGTCCTAATGATCCATAGTGAAGACCCCATGCCTCTACTATCAATAGTTGATAAGTAATTAATGAAAAACTAATTATCAATGGTTGTAATGGGGGATAACTCCTATAAGATGAAGCCGGATCCTTTCCCTTTAAATAGAAAAAAGTTGCGCCTTTATGAGACCAATATTTTATCCATTATAACTTATAGCCTATCTTTTACCGTTTCAAAGTAATAGCGATGACAAGACAATGCCAAAATTTCAAACGTGACCTTGACCTTTGACCTTGTGTCCATTTTCAAGGTCAAGGTCAATGATGACCAATGATATAAGGTTTCATATATATATCTGTTATAGTTACTGAGATATAGTGATATAATGCAATTCACAATACATTTTATTGGTCTAGGGGAGATAACTCTTATAAAAATGTCAAATAAAAAAAGTGACGATTCAAGATCTCAATATGATACACATTTTGGTAAAGGTTTCAGTTCTCTATCTATTATAGTAAAGGAGGAGATCTGCACACAACCAAGGGTCAAAAATTAGAACATGACCTTGACCTTTGACCTTGTGACCTTTTTCAAGGTCAAGGTCAATGATGACCAACTGTGAAATATCTAGTCTATATCACCTCTGGTTCATGAGTTACAATGGTACAAATTGTACTTCCAATAAATAAGGGGAAATAACTCCTACAAGGAGTCGTCAAAATACTTTGCGCGATATGTAACAAATTGTCGCAATCCATAGCTGACCATTTTGCAACAACTTTTATTGCGAAATCTTTTACGGTTTCATAGTTTATCTGCACACAAGCTTTTCTGTAACAGGGGAGATAACTCCGTAAAGAACAAGTGTTCTGTGAGCCAGGGTTAACTGCGAAAGCGTAATGTCTCATACATCCATAGTACAAAATGTCTTTACGACATGTCGCGAAACAAAATTTATAATGGGAAAAGAAAACTTGGCGGAAAAAAAAGAATAATAATAATAAATATAGGTTCAATCGTTCTAAAGAACGATTAATAGGCTTTCCACTTCAAAAGAAGACCTTAAATAAATGACCTTGAAACCAAAAAGCTAAGAAACATACGTAATTTGTCTATAGCAATTAATAAGAACAAAAATTATTAAAAAACTATTTAGATATCTTTAAAAATAAGAAAGGTCATTAAATAGGATGTAAGAAAACTTGAATGACCTTGACACCTGATCTTTTAATCTACGTAAATATTACTTATAGGCAATAGCATTAAAAGAAGAAGCCATTCAAAATACATAGTACCATGAAAAACATTTATAAAGGACTTTGACCTTGACTTTTACAGCATGACCTTGACCATGCTGAAGGTCAACAGTGATCAACATTGAAGATTTTATGCCAATATCTCTTAAAGTCATTAAGATATGACTACTTATAATATATACAAAAAATTAGAAAATGACCTTGACCTTTGACCTTGTATTTGTTTTCAAGGTCAAGGGTCCTAATGATCCATAGTGAAGACCCCATGCCTCTACTATCAATAGTTGATAAGTAATTAATGAAAAACTAATTATCAACGGTTGTAATGGGGGATAACTCCTATAAGATGAAGCCGGATCCTTTCCCTCTAAATAGAAAAAAGTTGCGCCTTTATGAGACCAACATTTTATCCATTATAACTTATAGCCTATCTTTTACCGTTTCAAAGTAATAGCGATGACAAGACAATGCCAAAATTTCAAACGTGACCTTGACCTTTGACCTTGTGTCCATTTTCAAGGTCAAGGTCAATGATGACCAATGATATAAGGTTTCATATATATATCTGTTATAGTTACTGAGATACAGTGATATAATGCAATTCACAATACATTTTATTGGTCTAGGGGAGATAACTCTTATAAAAATGTCAAATAAAAAAAGTGACGATTCAAGATCTCAATATGATACACATTTTGGTAAAGGTTTCAGTTCTCTATCTATTATAGTAAAGGAGGAGATCTGCACACAACCAAGGGTCAAAAATTAGAACATGACCTTGACCTTTGACCTTGTGACCTTTTTCAAGGTCAAGGTCAATGATGACCAACTGTGAAATATCTAGTCTATATCACCTCTGGTTCATGAGTTACAATGGTACAAATTTTACTTCCAATAAATAAGGGGAAATAACTCTTACAAGGAGTCGTCAAAATACTTTGCGCGATATGTAACAAATTGTCGCAATCCATAGCTGACCATTTTGCAACAACTTTTATTGCGAAATCTTTTACGGTTTCATAGTTTATCTGCACACAAGCTTTTCTGTAACAGGGGAGATAACTCCGTAAAGAACAAGTGTTCGGTGTGACAGGGTCAACTGCGAAAGCGTAATGTCTCATACATCCATAGTACAAAATGTCTTTACGACATGTCGCGAAACAAAATTTATAATGGGAAAAGAAAACTTGGCGGAAAAAAAAGAATAATAAATATAGGTTCAATCGTTCTAAAGAACGATTAATAGGCTTTCCACTTCAAAAGAAGACCTTAAATAAATGACCTTGAAACCAAAAAGCTAAGAAACATATGTAATTTGTCTATGGCAATTAATAAGAACAAAAATTATTAAAAAACTATTTAGATATCTTTAAAAATAAGAAAGGTCATTAAATAGGACGTAAGAAAACTTGAATGACCTTGACAACTGATCTTTTAATCTACGTAAATATTACTTATAGGCTATAGCATTAAAAGAAGAAGCCATTCAAAATACATAGTACCATGAAAAACATTTATAAAGGACTTTGACCTTGACTTTTACAGCTTGACCTTGACCATGCTGAAGGTCAACAGTGATCAACATTGAAGATTTTATGCCAATATCTCTTAAAGTAATTAAGATATGACTACTTATAATATATACAAAAAAATAGAAAATGACCTTGACCTTTGACCTTGTATTTGTTTTCAAGGTCAAGGGTCATACTGGTCTTTAGTGAAGAACCAATGCCTCTACTATCAATAGTTGATAAGTAATTACTGAAAACCTAATTATCAGTGGTAGTAATGGGGGATAACTCCTATAAGATGAAGTCCGATCCTTTCCCTCCAAATGTAAAAAAGTTGCGCCTTAATGAGACCAACATTTTATCCATTATAACTTATAGCTTATCTTTTACCGTTTCAATGCAATAGCGATGACAAGACAATGTCAAAATTTCAAACGTGACCTTGACCTTTGACCTTGTGTCCATTTTCAAGGTCAAGGTCAATGATGACCAATGATATAAGGTTTCATATAAATATCTGTTATAGTAACTGAGAGATGGTGATATAATGTAATTCACAATATATTTTATTGGTCTAGGGGAGATAACTCTTATAAAAATGTCAAATAAAAAAAGTGACGATTCAAGATCTTAATATGATACACATTTTGGTAAAGGTTTCAGTTCTCTATCTATTATAGTAAAGGAGGAGATCTGCACACAACCAAGGGTCAAAAATTAGAACATGACCTTGACCTTTGACCTTGTGACCTTTTTCAAGGTCAAGGTCAATGATGACCAACTGTGAAATATCTAGTCTATATCACCTCTGGTTCATGAGTTACAATGGTACAAATTGTACTTCCAATAAATAAGGGGAAATAACTCCTACAAGGAGTCGTCAAAATACTTTGCGCGATATGTAACAAATTGTCGCAATCCATAGCTGACCATTTTGCAACAACTTTTATTGCGAAATCTTTTACGGTTTCATAGTTTATCTGCACACAAGCTTTTCTGTAACAGGGGAGATAACTCCGTAAAGAACAAGTGTTCGGTGAGCCAGGGTTAACTGCGAAAGCGTAATGTCTCATACATCCATAGTACAAAATGTCTTTACGACATGTCGCGAAACAAAATTTATAATGGGAAAAGAAAACTTGGCGGAAAAAAAAGAATAATAATAATAATAAACAGACAAATAACAGGAAGGCTTTCCACTCGGAAAGTGGAAAGCCTTAATAAACAGACAAATAACAGGAAGGCTTTCCACTCGGAAAGTGGAAAGCCTTAAATATAAGTTCATTGGTTCTACCGAACAAATGAGAGGCTTTCCACTTATTGCATAAATGACCTTGACATTGACTTTGGCTATATGGAAATTGAATCTTCTTTTCAAAATAAACAAAAAAAAGAAAAACCATTCGTATATCTTTGGAAATAAAAAAGGTAAAAAAATAGGACGTTAATTGTGATAAATGACCTTGACTACCAAGTGTTTGATATTTGCATATTCAATGCTTTAAAAACAAATCATTTACTTGTATTTACCATTTTATATACACGAAAAAGCAGAATTTCCAAAAAATATTATTTGACCTTGACTGCTGTCAATATGACCTTGACCATGCAGAGGGTCAATAAAGGACCAACAGTGAAGATCCTTTGTCAATATGTCTTATAATTATGAAGAAATGCGTATTTATCATAAATACCCAAATTTATAAGATGACCTTGACCTTTTACCTTGCTTCTATTTTCAAGGTCAAGGGTCATAATGGTCTTTGGTGAAGTCCCCATGCCTCTACTATCAATAGTTAATAAGTTATCAATGAAAAAGTAAATATCAATGGTTGTAATGGGAGATAACTCCTATAAGATGAAGTCAAATCCTTTTCCTTTAAATAGAAAAAAGTTGCGCATTTATGAGGCCGACATTTTATCCGTTATAAGTTATAAGCTATCTTTTACCGTTTCAAAGAAATAGCAATGACAAGATAATGTCAAAATTTCAAACGTGACCTTGACCTTTGACCTTGTGTCCATTTTCAAGGTCAAGGTCAATGATGACTAATGATATAAGGTTTCATATAAATATCTGTCATAGTTACTGAGATAACGCTATATACACTATATTTAATTGATCCAGGGGAGATAACTCTTTCAAAAGTCAAATCATTTATAGTGACCTTTCAAGACCTTAATATGATACACATTTTGGTAAAAGATTTATTTCTGTATCTCTTATGGTTCAGGAGGAGAATCGCACACACCACAGTGTCAAAATTTAGAATGTGACCTTGACCTTTGACCTTGTGACCTTTTTCAAGGTCAAGGTCAATGATGACCAACTGTGAAATATCTTGTCACTGTCATCTCTGGTTCATGAGTTACTATGGTACAAAATGTACTTCCAATAAATAAGGGGAAATAACTCCTACAAGGAGTCGTCGAAATACTTTGCGCGATATGTAACAAATTGTCGCGATCAATAGCTGAGCATTTTGCAACAACTTTCATTGCGAAATCTTTTACGGTTTAAAAGTTTATCTGCACACAAGATTTTTATGACAGGGGAAATAACTCCGTAAAGAAAAAGTGTTCGGTGTGACAGGGTTAACTGCGAAAGCGTAATGTCTCAAACATTCATTGTACAAAATGTCTTTACGACATGTCGCGAAACAAAATTTATAATAGGAAAAGAAAAAACTTGGCGGAAGAATAATAAGAATAATAAGAAACAGACAAAATGCAATAAGTCTTTCCACTGGAAAGTGGAAAGCCTTAATAATAATAAGAAACAGACAAAATGCAATAAGTCTTTCCACTGGAAAGTGGAAAGCCTTAATAAGAAGAAACCGGACAAAAACAATACGTCTCCAAAAACTTCGTTTGGGAGACATAATTATAAGTTGAAGCTACAGTAACATATTGAACTATTATAATAAACTTTTTTAAATCGACATTATAAATTATCCGTCAGTACATTTAAGCAATATTGTAGTCTTGAAAGAGATCGTTTAATCAATTTATGGTGTAGGCAAGTCACGATTAAAAAAAAACCTGTATTTAGCCAAAATATGAAGTTTGTTTGCTTGAATGATCTTTAATATAAAGTAACAGTTTGAATGAAAAGACTTACCCATTTACTGTCCGGCTCAGATACTGTCTGCTATATAAATGATCGAATTTAAAGATGCATTGATAAATCATTATATTTTGTTATTTATTTCGGATGTAATTAATGTAAAAAACAGGAAGATTATTTCCGACTTTTGTTGTTCTGTTTATTTATTTGGTATCATATCCGTTTACCGGAACAAGTGTATGTTTCTCGATATTTTTTCAATTGTGTGGTTTTTTTTTTGTGAAATTAATTTTTTATAACTGTTGTAGCCTTTGTAAATGAGTAGCAAAATGTTTTCTATGTCAACAGCTAGTTCTGCATATAGTGAAATCTCGTTTTTATATATTTGGAGAACATACCGTGTTAAAACCGTCTTTACAAAAATGTGTCACCAAGAACTGAAACTGACGACCTTACATGGCTATTACTTTATCTGTGTTGATCACGATCTCACATGTCGATGCAACAACCCATCTGTAATATATTTCTTATCCAAGTAAGAAATCATCCATTGTCTTCTTTTTCAGTAATTGACACTAAGAATACATTTCAGCAATACCTATTTCATTTTAGCCAGACAAAAAAGCAAAGAATTTATTGAATAAATAACAGTACGTCCACAATACACCTAAACCTCCTTAGAGACACATGTAACAAAATGGTGAGTCCCAAGGACTGCAACTACCTGTATACGCCGTTTTCAAGATAGGTAGTTAGATGTATCTTATCACGTGATTTATGGTATCACGTGATTTTATTTAGGGCACTTTCCTTTACGCACCGACTTTTAACATCGTGTGAACGGCATAAACGGAATAAAACTTGACTACCTTTCCATAAATTAATTTTTAGTGTTGGCTATGCACCCTGGCACAACACAGCAAGGGTTTCGTTTTGTATCCTCTTTCTTACGTCGTCCCATTTCGTAACAAACGTTGCCGTTGTAAACAAAAAGTGCCCTAAATTTTTTATGACGTCACGTTATCAACATTACAATTTCCACCTCCTTTAACGAGAGCGATTATATCTTGAAAACGACGTATTGAGACAATATGTGATGAAAATAAAATGTCATCAAAGATACGAAAGTTATACAATTTATTACATCATACGCGCGTTTCGTAAACACTTATTAGTGGCCGCGCTCAAGCAAATCATTTTGAAAGACATAAAAATTCAAACATATAGAAAAGCTTACTTCCAAACGTTATACCGAAAATAAGTTATGGACATCTATACTTTGCTCATAGAAAACATTAAAAGATTTCGATCGTCAGGGCGGTTCATTTAGACAACGATTTTATTACTGAATGGGGTCAGTACCGAAGTTTGACTATTTTGCTAGCGACACCCCTGGGACAAACAGTCCAACATCAGAGATATAATGGCTAACGTATAGGATAAGTTCAATCACCTGTCTTTGAAAACGATACACACTTTTTAGAATGCCACCAACCTATTAAGGATTAACTGTACCATGCTTTATAACCCTTTTTAGCATTGCTTATTTTACTTTATATTCAGCAGTGTTTTAACTATAGTCGCGCATTTTTATTGGTAGTGGATGCTCGAGTACCTGGTAAACACTGATAGCTGCACACAAGAACTGGTCTTTGTCAATTATGATTTTAAGGAACGTCGGAGGCCGAACGGTTATGGTTGTGCGTTCAAGCTATTACTACAGGTAGAGTGCCCTCGAGTCCCACCATCGCCCGCTTTTCTACCAGTGATCACAGTTTGCTGGAATTCGCACTCAAACTTGCTTCCTCGATGACCAGAAATTTAGTCTAACGTAACCTTAAGGTCTTGTTCTGGTCAGCTAAAATCACACGACTTTAAGGACCTATTGAATTCTCGCTTTCTAGAATTTATTAGTCGTGTTTCAAAACAAAGGGGTAACTCGCTTAGCTAATTTTCCGGTATTGGTTAAAATTCTACGTGCACCTCGATATAACACAATCTGTTCTAAAATAAAATGTCACCAAATATACCAATGTTATAAAATTTACTACTTATTAGTAAGAAAAATGTAATTAAACTCCTAATAACAAATTTAATTGGGTCACGTTTGTTTCTGTTGTCTTTGTAATGTTAAAAGTAGAAATATATAGTAACCAAAAACATTGGTTTTTGTTTACTTTTTTTCATTGGTTTTTAATCTCTTTTGTATCTGTTGAGACCTATGAAGAAACATGTAAACACTAACTACACAAAATACATATATGTTCAGCATGTTTGTTACTGTTTTTGTGTGTATTTCAGTAACATGAAGACGCCATGTCTAACTGCAGATACAATAACTTAATTGATGTGACATAGGTGTGTTTGCCATTTTGAGTAGAATACAGGGTTATGAATGGTACTGCTATTTCTAAAATGCGGCTACATGTATTCCAGCGAAAAGTAAGGGTAATTATTTATAGAGGTTTCCTCAGCGGCAATATAATTGTTGATGATGGAAACGAAACATATGTTGCTTTTTTTAAATTGAGTGAAAATCGGGAAAACTGCGATATCTAGTTAACTTATTGTATTATTGGTTTAAAGCTCTAAAAATATTTACTTTTAACGAAAGATGTAGGAACAAGGTTAACATAATAAGCGTCAATGTTTCGGTCTTTGTTGAGTTTTAATTGGTTTTGATGTCACTTTCAGCAATTTTCAGAATATTTAACCGTCCTGTCTTTATTGAGGGAGAAAGCTGGAAGACCTGGTTAAAATCCGAAACCTTCGTTGATTGATTGATTAATTGATTGATTGACGTTTAGTGGATTCTAGCAATCATAGAGCATGTTTGTTTCATAGTAACACATTACAAACACTAAATGCAACGTTAATTGTTTATTCAACTTCAGACTTATATGAAATTGTTGTAATATTGACCAATCGTTGTTAAATGTGGAGAATCTTGATGAAGAAGACTGACAGCTGTAGTTGTGTGGGCGTTTCCCGTTCTTCTACTGTTGAACCACGAATATCGGTACACGTACGACGCATGTTCTAGTTTTGGAAGAATTTCCCTCATGAATTCCAGCTGAGTATTTGTCGAAAGGGTGTGAGGACATGCAAATTCTGTTAGCCATATAGGTTTGTGGTATCTGTCCCACAACTGCTTCAGGTAACTCATTGTATGGTTGGCATTGCACCAATATGCATGTGTTGCTATATGATCCACCTTACAATCACTGCAATGCTGGAAAAATTGATCCAACCAATGGAAAGGATCAAGAGAACAATGTGTACACGGTGCGACTGCTGGACTTACCAATACTTTACCCTGTGCTTTGCTTTCTATGGTTTTCCAATGGATCGCTGCGTCGTGTGGTGTCATGTTGGCTTGTACTGCTATGTTTGGTTCATTAAATCCTAGTACATATTGTGCGTCATGGTAAAAATATATTGGCCCCGGTTTCCATCCCCAAATCATTGGAACATATCCCGATTTTACGGTATCCGAACAGTTTTTTGAGTGGTGTTCCCATGGTGACATATGATAGTCATACCTGCAAAATTAAGTTATAATCTTTAAAAAAAGAAACAACAACGAAGGACACTTTTCTTAATGTTTAAAAGTTAATAACACGCAACTTTAAAAAATGCATAGTACAATCAACAGTTAAAAGTTAGTTTGGAAGCGGGAGGTTTGGCATGCCATAAAATCTGGTTTAACCCACAATTTATTTTGAAATGCCTGTACTAAGTCAGGACCATTTCTGTATTTGCTTTATGTTGGTTGTTGGTTCTGGAGTTTGCAGGTTTCTCGGACTTTGATTTGTGGATTGTCTTTTTTGACAGTTTCATCGGTGTTCGGTATTTTGTCATCATCCTCATTTGAAAAGCCGAATTCAACCGTTGACTGAAGATAAACGTCATTGGTTTAATTCAAACAATAAAACAATAATCGTATAATTACCACCAATTTATGTTGGTGAAAGCTTCCTCATCTCCACACATATATGCATCACCACCAGAAACCGCTACACCCTTTTTATGTGATGCTTCGGAAATGACAAAGATGATCAACAGAATTAAAAGTCGCATCTTAAATATTGTCACAGTTAGTCCTGAAAAATAACACAAAAAGATACAAATGTTAACTAAAACTCAAATACTAATATTAAGACGACCCTTATTATGTTTATTTTGGATAAGGCGGGACATTTCAATACAAATCAACATTGATCTTAATTTTCAGTTTGATTATATATATTTTTTTATTTTCAGCTGTGCATTCATTAGCCACAGAACATTCCTGCGACCGCATTTGGCTATTGCTTATACCGGGATTTTTTGCTAATACAGTACAACAAGCGCGTTTCTTGTTGACTAATAATCCAAATTATAATTTGGTGAAATATAATCTAGTTTAAGGCTTACCCATTTTGAAATGTCCTCAAGTATTGTACAGATAAAGACATGAGAATGAGACAGGTTATCTGTTCTGGATATGTAATATAGGGCAGGTTAGTTTGTGGACCAATCATTAGAAGACGAACAGATGTTAACAACGTGAACATACAAATCTTTCATACTTATATTTTTATGTATTATTTAAATTGGCATCGGTGGTAGTGATTTTTCTACTTTTGACGTAGTCTGTCAACACTGAAGTTGCGGGTTCGAGTCCCAAGAGGAAATTTGTACTCGATTCCAGGATTGACAATTTAACTAATGGAGTTTTCGATCGGAACGTTAGCTTCCTCTGCCGATAAAAACTGAACTCATAGCTGAAAAATTGCTAAAAGTAAAGTTAAACACCATAAGAAGTTCCTATTACAACTTTTATTCAAAGATATTAATTGTAAACAGCAACGTACGCTACAAAATTACAAAATAAAACATATGATGCTAATAAAGTAAAATTCGTGAGAAACATAAAATGTCCAAATTAATTTACATTCTGTGTAATGAAAGAATGAAAAAAGCGATGCATTTTTTGAGAGCTTGGATAGACTAAATAATATAAATTTATGTAAAAGAGTATAATGTTGTACATTCATATAAAGGTGACCACCTATAGACTTTTTTTCGTTTTTTTATATTTGATTTCGGTACTAAAACCCTATACCAGCCACATCCCTGTTAAGGCACACATTGTCGCCGCCGACAATATATGTGCAAATATTTATTAGCATAAACTGTCGCCAGTTGCATAAATTGTCGCCGACGACAATATGTGCCGCAAGATGGGGGTCATTCGTTGTTCGGCGACAATACATGCCTTTGTCGGCGGGACAAAATTTTTATATCTGCTATAATAAATTTATCTAAATAAAATAATAAGATATTAGCAATCGGTATTTCGTGACAATTCGTATAAACTAAATTTCAATTTTTGTTCTGACAAGCAATCGAGACCTAAATTTAACTTCGGAGCTATTACATTTTATTCATCATTTTGAATAAAACTTTTCTAGAATTTATGTCAACAAAAATTGGCAAAGAATTTAATTTAAAATGTTTGTATTTCTTATTGTCCTTTGGAATGCTGAAGGTCTGTTGAAAAGAACGTGCACCAAACATGGCAAACATGTAATCAATCAGAATGTCATAGATTCTGTAAAGAAAAAACGTATTCGGCGTACAGAAATCAAGGGCAACAAAGACTATGACCCGAGATCATTATCCCAAGTTTCGAAATGAAATGTTGAAAACTATGAAAGTAATGAGCTTTTGGAGAAGTCGGGTAAAAAAAACCCTGATAATCAGAAGAAATCCAAGGAGGTCTTTACATTGAAAATGGGAAAGACCTTACACAAATAATAGTCATAATAATAATTGAACATGACAATGATCTTATGGATCATGAATGACTCGTATACACACTCAAGTAGGGGCCTCGGTGGCCGATTGGTCAAGGTAGTTCGTCTACTATTGATCACGTGGTCTGTCAACACTGAGATTGCGGGTTCGATTCTCACTGCAGGCAGGGTGTACTCGACTCCAATCTTAATTGACAAGGATTACCAGTTTTCCTACCGCAGGTCGGGGGTTTTCTCCGGGTACTCCGGCTTCCTCCCCCAATAAAAACTGGACGCCATGATATAGCTGAAAAATTGCTGAAAGTGGCGTTAAACACCATCAAACAAACAAACAAACACACTCAAGTTCAGATATTTATATATAGCATCTTTTGAAGATGACATCCATTATCTAATTCAAATGAGTATAATACACATCATTCGTGGCATCTTTAAGTAACAGAACAGAAAACCTAGTTTCTGGCAAATCGGAGCGTTTTTCAATTTTGGCGATTAAAAAAGACCACCTTAGAACTTCAACATGTTGGTCAAAAGGACATTTTCTTCTTCTTATATACCAATTTTTATTAAAATGCATAGATTTTTTGGGTTTGAAGAATTTTTTTTTATTTTGATTTCATTTTAAGTGGCCGCCATAATCAAATTCAACTTTTGATGGCAAACATACATTCGTAACATTTAATCCACCGGGAAACCGAGTGTCACGAGTCTTAATCTTATAAGATCAACTTGTCCAACCTAATACTTTTCATTTTTAAGTGGTCTTATTTAAGAAAACAGGGGAAAAATTATACCTGTGCCTACAATGTGTGCTGTAGATGCTGCATATATTGTCTCGAGAAGGAAAAAATCGGCCAGCGACCATATATGCAGAGGAGAATTTATGCTGTAGTATAAATTGCACATAATTGTCACCCTGCAAGTACTGTCGCCGGCGACAAAATATGTGCCGGGTGACAATATGGGCGATACAATCCCGCCATGGGCTGTTTTTGTCGATATTTAGTACCTCAATACTTGTATAGCATTAATATAAGCCATTATAAGGTGTAAAGATTGAACCCGATTCTTACAGAAGACGTCACCTGCACATTTCATAACACATTACTCGTTTGTTTCAGTTTGTTTTGTTTGAATGATGTTTAACGCCACTTTCATCAATTTTCCAGCTATCATAGCGTCCAGTTTTTATTGGGGGAGAATGCCAGAGTACCCGGAGAGAACCCCCGACCTTCGGTAGGAAAACTGGCAATCTTTGTCAATTAAGATTGAAGTCGAGTACAACCTGCCCACAGTGAGATTCAACCCCGTGATCTCAGTGTTGACAGACGTTTGTTTCAGAATTTTACCTCAAGTGTTAGTTTTTTATTATAATAAAATACGTTCATAACTACGTTTCATAATATCACTTGAGTTAAAAGATTTGTTTCGATTGTTGTACAAAAACATGTAAGGTTTGGTGGAGTCCACGGTCGTCGAGACCCTGCAATCAAGACTTTAGGAATACAGTTGGTTATGAGATATGTGCAATTTATGTTTGCGTTGATGTAGTATTTCTCCAATGTTAATGTATTTCTTCATTTTAATAAAAATTCTTACAGATGGCAAATTACGTGTCCGTTGCATTGTTCGCCTTGTTTCTATCACGTTGTCGGTCCCTTGAGTTAGTTAATTGTATATTTCTGTCATGCCATTATTTAAACGTTAAAAACGTAAAAGTATGGATAATTAGACAGCCATATATATTATATGTTTAGACTACTACTTTAAATGAAAAGATCCTGCTGCAGTGTTTGAAAACTCAGATGAACTTGTCATATTATCTCTTGTATTATTTGTATTGTTATTTATATGTTCTAGCTTACTGGAATAGTAAGGATGTGTAATAAAGGATAAAAAAGTCCTTAATATGTATTGTTCAACATATTTTTTACTTTACATTTTACCAATTATTCTGCCGAATTTGTAAATATTATGGGAAAGAAAAACACGTGGCAAAAGACCAATCGAAATAAATAAAGAAAACTTGTCTTACAAAGTCGTCTTTATATCCACCATAACTTTATTTTAAAAATCGTTATAATAATGCCCAAGCTCAGTAAGATGTGGACCATTCGCATCTAGAAGATTTGCTGCTGGAAAGATCCATCCATCACCATGTGTTCTACTGACAAACCAAGAGTAACGAAATACGTGTGGTGCAGCTTCTAGTCTGGGTAGGATTGCTTTCATGTAAGTCAGCTGATCATGCACAGTGTTTTTTTGTGGACAAGCGAATTCGGTCAGCCATATTGGTTTATGGAATTTGTCCCATAGCTGTTGCAAAAAGTGCATCGTAGTGTCAGGGTTACACCAGTACGCATGAGTGGCTATATGGTCTACTCGACAACCATGACAAGCTTGGAAAAATTGTTCCAACCAATGAATGGGGTCTGTTGAACCAGGGGCAACAGCAGGGCTCACCATAACTCGTCCACCAGCAGCTGCCTCAAGTTCTTTCCAGTGCGTTGCAGCATCCTGTGGTGACATATTGGCTTGCTGTTTAAAGTTTGGCTCGTTGAAACCAAGAACATAACCGGTTCCGCTTTGCAAATGAACCGGATAGTCAACGCCGTGGCGCCATGCCCAGACCATTGGTACGTATCCGGATTTTACACTGCCTGAGCAGTGTTTAGCGCTGTGTTGCCAAGGAGTAGAATGCCAGTCATACCTTTTCAAACAGAATATATATAACATTTTAAATAACTGAACTTAAACTCGGAGAAGTTAAAGGTGTAACAATAATTTGCCGTTATGCCGAAAACTGCTACATTTCAAGTAGGAAATCCTTAGAATTTAACAGATTTTCGAAGACTTGGATAGTAAATTTACATAATGACTGGGTCACTGAAATAGTCAATAATATTCTTGTCTGCTTACTAGGTGTGCCAAAAGGGGTAGTGATACCATTTGGTACTAACAGTCCATCAACAGAGGCGTCGACCAAGTAATTTCAAATAAATGTCATCTGAGCTCTGGTTAATAAAACTAGATATCAGTGAGATGGTACCCATCTCTGTGGGCCCCGCAGAGCTTAAGGTCAAGGTCAAAGGTCAACAACCTTGGTATGAAACACATCACCCTGATATTATCTACCCACATTCCAAACATCAAAAGCCTACCTGGAAAGATAAAAAAAATTACAGCTCGGACATGAATTTGTCATGCAGAAAGCAATAATGTGACCTTAAGGTCAAAGTTCAAGGTCAAAGGTGGTCAACCATGGTATGCGACACATTGCCTTGATATTATCTACCCACATTCCAAATATCGAAAGCCTTCCTCAAAAGATAAAAAAAGTTACAGCCTGCATGGACACGATTAGTTTCGGACGGATGGACGGACGGCGCGGCGGATAGACGGACAGACTGATCACTAATAATAATTATTTGGAACATATTACGAAATTTATACAAAATATATCCTTAGTCCGATATATATTATTATCTAAAAATTTCCAAGATGAAAACAGACAACGTACCACCAATTAATATTGGTAAATGCATCTTCATCACCACAGTGGTATGAGTTTCCTCCGTTAACGGCAACTCCTTTCTTCGTAGAAGCCTCGCTCAGGCTAAACAACACGAATACAGGAAACCAGTGGAATAATGCAGCTGTATTGTAAAATAAAACATTCAATCTATTTCAATCAATTTCAGCAAATATGTTTAAAAACGCTTTGAACAGCTTTTGTGGTTATTTTAGATTTAGGCCGAATTTTACTGCCGTTATAATCCGAAGTTAGTGTTGTGATTTTCGGATTAACGGCAGAATTAAGTCCTATTGCTCGTAATGTAGCAAATAAAAAATTCTAATTTCGGTCTATTTATACAAAATTCAAACATAATATTCATCTTCTTTACGTTATTCAAGCTTAAGACATTGCGAAACTAACGGGAAACGATCTCTATTGAAGAAATTTCTTTTTTCGTCTTTAAAGATGCACGTGGAAAATGCTATGTTGATCATTTTTCCGCGTATGGATAATGTGACCTTATTTTATTATAAACGTGCTAATGTCCATACTATAACAACCATTCCGTAGCAAGAATCTAGTAATTTACATATGTATTACCCAAGATGCAACACGCCATTCGATTTCGGGTTTCTCAATGTTTTTCATGTAGTAATCGTAATTAAAAAGAGACACGAATGTCAATACACACATCGTACAGCGGGCAGTTGCTATCATCACATATCAATAATGATCGATTTTAAACACGAAACCGATCAAAAATGGTGACATTGTCGAAAGATATCAAGATCGACCACGTCTGATTGTATATGCAACTTCTTTTGGACATCAAAGTGCCGGGAGTGATTCTGCTACTTTACGAGTAATGGGACTAAATTCGTACCCTCGCCAAAAAAAGAGCGAGGGTACGATTATTCGTTCTAAGGGTGGAAGACAAAAAATATAAAATATGTAAGAATGAGACTGAAAATGTTTGTTCAACAATCATTTTACATTTTCAATTAAATTATTGTGGTTGATATCCGTCATTTGTAATGATTGATTGATTGATTGATTGGATGTCTGCTTTACGTCCAGCGAGCAGTATTTCAGCTATATTCGGGACGGGTTCAAGTTAACAAACAATAAATCAACGGAAAATGAGGATAGGATGGGTCACAGGGAATACAATTTTGACTGCCACTGTAAAATTATGGAGTTTTGGGTAGGGGCGGAAAATTTAGCCTCTTGTAGCGGCTACAATGAGCCTACTCTTTTTCGAAAGGGTTCTTCATCGTGCAAGGAGCGTGGCATTCTCCAAACACGTTACCCACTACGGTTCGCGGTCAGGCTTTCCGTATTATGACCTGACAACCCCCTAACGAGAGGGTCTCCCCTATCCGCAAACCGGGGACGCGCTGGGCTGCTCTGTGGGTCGATAACTGGGAACCCTCCCAGTATGGTCCCAGGTCATTTATAATGACGTAATATTAGTGTTCTAACATACTTTTTGAAGAAATACTGGATCTTCTTCCGCGAGTAACATAAATTATCTGTCTTTTTGCGAGTGGAGCGCAGCCCTCCAACGATTGAAAAAAGCCATAAAAATTTCTATCAGGCGTGATTGATCACGCGGATTTTCTAAAAGGAATAAAACACCTTTTTTCTTTGTATACCAACAACCAAAATTATGATTGGTTATATATTCGACATCCAACCACAAGACGTATGATACAAGATCGTGGTCATTGCAACGTTTTTGTTTCGCGCGTTCTGATTGGATGCCACAACAAGTATAGATGAGTATAAGTATACAAGCTCATCTCGAATGTCATCTCAACCTGAAAGCCATTTACCGGAGAAATTTTCAGTATATCGTGATTTCATAATAAAATTGTAAAAGTGTTCTTTTCTATTCTGTTTTAATAATGCCACAAGTTTTGAAAGATAATTTCGACCTTCAAGTCTCAGTGTAGCCAGACTTACCCTTATCTAGGTAAAAATCAAGTAATATGTTTCTGTTAGTCATAGTACTAGTACTTACACATTTGTTTGTACTGCCCTTCTGATATAATGTAAGTAAACTAATCAGTAATAGAAGTTATGTGTCTACTTATAGCATAGAGTGTTCTGTCTTATCATTCCGTAGTACGGGTTCAGTATACAGACTGTTATACTCGACCTTTATTTAAATACATTGTACAATTTTAAGACGCATTATGTAATAAACCAGTAGTTGAAATTAATTATTTATATAAAAAAGGGTAATTAATTTTAAAATGGGACGATTACTTCCTACCCTACGTTATCTGTAAATTTAAATATATTTTATTTGTACAGTGAACTATCGTTACTACGACATTCGGTTTAATGGACTATTCGACACCCGACAGGATTTACAGTGGTTTTTGCTCTATAAAAATGGAATATTCCGTTTCCTGTGCATGATTTTTTACATGGGATAGAATCAAAATTAACGTATACATTACACTAAGGAAATCGCTATAACTGTTCGATTCAACCACAAGACCCTATCTTTTTTGTACGTATCATATGATTCATAGCAAAGCAACTTTTATGTGTTAGTGTTTTTTCTCTCTTGTACATCGTGGATTCTGCAATACAAATGGTACTGCGCAACAAATTTAGTCTGTATTTTCTCTACTAAATGAAAGACATTTTAGCATTATCAAATTGTACTTGTTACAAAAATGTATAATGTACGTAATGAAATTCGCTGAAACTGTCCGATTCAACTACTTCACAAATACACTATCACCATATCCATGTGATTCATAGCAAGTTTAAATCTAATTTTAAGTGTTTTTCTCTATTATTTATGTACTTAATAATTATAATATTATATTTTTGCTGTTTATTTTTTATGACATTAACCTCATTTATATTTTTATATTCACATTTATGACAAAGTGTTCGCAACTGAAATAAAATTTTACTTGGAACTGCCTGTTTGTTTTTAATATCTTAACAACGATAGTTTTTGGATAAGATGTTATTGCACAACTAAATGTGCATAATCACGTAAACAGTGTTACCTTAATAACTTAATATTGTTAATTTCACACTATTTCACTGATTTACCTTGTTAAAGGCTACGACTGAATGTTTTAAGAATGTTTATTATCTTGCACCTATTTTTACAGTCTGATTCGCTGACTAACTGACATACAACACTCCAACTGAGGATGTGTGTTACAATGTCCCCATGTGTTCAAGTAATATAAAAATGACTTAAACCCTTCTCCAATGTACATATTCATGGTATATATCATTGCTTCTTAGTCTGACAAATCAACAGCCAGTCGCGCATACAGGATTTACAATTATTGGTGCGCGCACCTAACGGGCGATGGGTCTGGAGCTGCCTAAGGCCCCCAAAGGATCCAGGGCAGTGCTGAAGAGATAGCTCTAATGGGTCATTTTAGATAGTGTTCGGACTGGTATTTTTCTTGTCAGATGCTTTTTATTTGAACATGTTGAAATTCTAGGTACATGGTCTTCATAAATATTCTTTTGATTTAACGCTTTAGTTCGTTACTTGTTATTACTATTTTTATGTATATTAGCTTAACCATTTAATTAGAGTGCCTTTCGTTCGATAAATGAAAATATAGAAACATTTACTGTAAGGAACTTGGAAACACTTTGAGATCGATTCCTTTTTTTATTGTTTTTGAACAAATACATATAAAACTGTTATTGATCATTTATCACCGGCGACTCATAAAAACTCGACGAAAATTAAATTACAACATAGCACCATAGACATAATGGAAGAAGATAATAACAAAAAACGAATGAGTCAGCGCCTGGTGCATTGGTGTGATTTCACATTCCTATTACTGTTGTTGCCTTTTCTCTGTTGGACTTTATGGGTATTTACACTGGTAAATATTACTGTAACATTTGATACAAAATAACGGGTGTGAAGTTAGCAGTGGGTTCGATATTTACAAAATAATGCTTATGTTACACTTGTTTTTCAATTAGAATTTTATTTGATTTAGTTCAAATTATGGAGAAAAACGTGCAACAATCGACATATATTTTTCTTTGCTTACACTCCCGTTCATTGATGCAATGCCGCTTTTTATTTTTCGGGTATCTTTGGTGGCGTTGGTCAGCAATAGCGCAAGAATGTAGATTTATATGCCTAGAAATAAAGTGAATGTTTAATGTCCATCAAGTAGGTTACATCCATGACGAAACTAGATCAGTTCTTATCTATCCCTAATAAGGGTCAATTAATGGAATTAAGTGTTGCCAAATTAAAGGAAGGGTAAATAAGAACTATGATTTGAACAGTTTGCCTCACAGTCGCTCCACTTTTTAAAAGCCTGCAGTCTTTAATCGTACTGATCGCGCTATACACTCCGAATTGTACGAACGTTGGTTACTATGTCTATATCCCGGTGATCGGTTTTATTATATATGTATACTTCTGCGATAGTTGTCTTTCAAACGAATTGAGAGGTTAGTAAGTCATGTCATGTGCATTCGGGGACGGAAACGCGTTATCTAACATGAATTTTGTAAGTAGTTCTAGTGCGAAGAAAGACAGGCGAATGAACGAGAATATTCATTCCCACATAATAAAATGATACCACAGTTAGAAAGGATAATGAAATATTATTTTTTGTCGCTTGTAACCTACATAAGATTAGCTTATACGTCCAGCGCAATATGACCATTCAAATTCTTGCCACATTGTATACAGTGGAAGCAAGCGTTCATCGTAATAATTTGTAGTAAAATAATAGGGTTTAAGAGTATAAATGTAAGCATTGTAACAACGACTTTGTAATAATATTTGAAAAGTTAAATTAAAGCTGTCAAACTGCAGCACTGTTTACAATTGTTACAAAGCATACATGTAATAGAATCTCCTTTTTGACATCTTGTGTCCCTTTATAGTTTAAGTAATAATGTCTTACAAAACTGATGTTTTCTAGCTTTTACTCACTTACATTGCCCCACAATGATGATAAATTAACAACGGATAATGGATCCTTCGTGTTGTTACGAATATTCTTGGTTTTCTAGGCCGTGTTGCACATAGTGCAAATAAAAGAGGAATGGTAGAATGTTTCCATATACATTGATCCTGTCCATAAATGGAACATTATTGCTGAATGCCCGTGGACCTGCCATTTTCAACAACATTCTTGAATTTAGGTACTTTTTGCACTTTTTTTTAACCCAAAGCTTTAAGTCTATTTAAACTTTTTGGTATGTCATATATATATACTCGACATTGAATATCCTGTTACGATTATTTATATATACTCGACATTGCATCTATTAACATAGATACATGATCGGAAATCGGTTGCGGAAATTCAAGACGATTCCACGAGGTTCGTACTTTTCCTTGCAACTTACATCTCGACGTCGACTGCACAAAATTTGATTTAAATTGCGTAAATCAACACAGTTAGTCTTTCTGCTCTTACCAATCACCCCAACTGGGTTCATTTTTTTCATTGTACGGTTCATGGGCCCATACCGTTCAAATTTTGTCAACCACTTTAACATTTATTTATACGAATCATTAAAGCTATAAAATATCGATTATGGGTTAACAAAAATCAACTCACTTCTTTCCATGGTCATCGGCTAGTATGATGCCTTCCGCCAAACTTGTACCATTTAAATGCGTGTTACGATTGTCTTTGCGTTTTAGCATGTTTTTTTTTTCATTGGCAATATTTGGATATTTTACACATTAGTATTAATCGTATCTTGATCCTGTGACTAGTATAAATAAGTTGATTTATAGGTTCCTGCTTGCTCTTAATCCGTATTGCTTTTTGAGATTGTCATTTTGCCTCTATAGGAAGTATTTTGAATACCTATTTGTCACCTGTTTGTTACGTTTGTAACACCTGTGCAGAGCTCCGTGTTAATTGGAGTGTTCCACTTCTTTTCTGATAAAGACCCAATTTAATGAAAAAAAGAAAGCGCATTGTAGATAAAACAAGAGGCAAAAGTATAGTTACTGTCTGAATTTATCGACCTGAAACAGTTAAAGAGTTTAAAGGCTATTATGTTTCCTGAAATTTTCTTTCTGTTTTACTTTGAATTAAAAACGTGTGTGTCCTCATAAAGTTATTTATTTTAACACAAAGAATGTGTGCAATTGTTTTGTACGATTTCATAAATAACGAAATAACAATTTGACGTTGTTAACGATTAAAGACTTGGACGTCATTTCGAGTTATGCAAGAGACAAATCATGTGTATTCAGCACTAACTACTCTGACAGAAGATAGAATTGCAAGGCAAATTCTAAATGAGTACAAAATGTATGTGAAGGACAAAAAACCTATCCAGGTTACTGGTGACGGAAATTGTCTCTTTGTCATTGGACATTGTTGGTAATGAATCTCTAGCACCAAGACTGTTTATCCACCACGAAATGGGTTCATGGACAAAACAGTGGGCATCTTAAATACAACATTTGAGCCACATACATATGTAACTAAAGATCCAATTGTCATACTATGGACAAGTTCCGGTTTTAATTTTAATAAAACCTGAACACCAGATCACTTTGTCCCATTAATGAACGACAGTAATGTCAACATATCTACCATAGAACTTGACAGTTTGGATGATTTTCCACCTTTAAATACTACAACAACTACTGGTCAGTCAAATGTATGTCCAACTATTTTTGATGCCACTGTTGAGTCCGAGAGAGAAAAATAGTTTTCATGCAATGATTCACTAGACTCAAGTATCAAGCATGATCCCATGTATGAAGTCAATATAGATAACTCTTTGAATATGACAAATGAAACTGATGCTGTGGTTGATACCAATTCAAACAATATTGATACGCCAGAAAAGGTCACCGAGTCGGAAGAAATTATTCGTAAATTATATCACAAAAATAATTTTTTAATTTTTTTTTTCATAATAAATATAACAAATATAACAAATAATCTTTTTTTCTTTCTTGTCGGTGAAATCTGCTTCTTGTCGGTAAAAAAATTCTTCTTGTCGGTAATTCTACCTTCTTGTCGGTTCTTGTCGGTATTAGATTAGACCATTTTGACGGCGTGGGCTAAAACGCGGAAATGAAAAACCGGAAACATAAAAACACCTATTAATTATAACTTAGATAGTAATTTAATTATCGACACCAATCAATTTTACTTATGTAAACATACTTTAATTAGGAGAAATCTGTTAAGTTTGATGAGTTTTTGATCGACTAGAAACGTTTCCGGTCAACTTTTCTATACTTTGTCATTGATCAATTTTTAAAAGTTATATATCATTTTGTAGCTAATGCTAAGGGCAACACGAGGCCCTATTCGCATTTTGACCGGGCTGTAAGGTCGATGAGAAATTATAGTTCAAAGTTGAAAGTTTGCACTTTTACTTTTCATATCAGGTATTTTCCGGCGAATTTTTCTATACTTTGTTTTCAGTAATATTTTATAAACTATATATCATTTTGAAGCTAAATAAATAATATTTATTAAACACTAAGAATTATTTTGCCGGGGTGAAGCATTTTGGAGATATCTTGGTTCTAATCTGAAAATTTGATATGTGCAAACTCGCAAAAAAACATTTCCGGTCAACTTTTAGGTACTTTATTAATAATTAATTGCATTAAACTGTATATCGCCATAAAGATCTTTTAAATATCTTCCAGAGGCAATTTTAATTTTTATTCTATGTTAACCCGTTAAAAAGTTATGAACAAAAATATAGGTGTTTTTACGTTTCCGGTTTTTCCATTTCCGAGTTTTAGTCCAACCCATTTGGACGACTCTTTGGTAAAGAAGTTATCTTAAGTCTTACTTCCGTCTTAACTTGGAAATCATGTTCACTTTTAATGATTTGTCCCTTTTTCGATGAATGCACTTAAATCCTTGCTTCAGAATGTAGTTAAAGTGAAAGCTCATTCTGCAGAAAGCAATAACACAACAAACAGTTCTTCATTACACTCATCAATAACAGCGAATGATACAAAACGGAAAAACGACGATTCACTTGAATCTGCAGTTGATCCAATGTCAGACTCGGATGGCGTGATGGTCACAACTCGGTTATCAGAAAACTGCAAGTCACGGGGGAATATACAGCTGATTTCAAATAACGACGAAGAATGCAAGATTTTACAAGAAACAATATTTGGTATGATAAATTTTTTGTACTTATGCTTCGAACCTACATGTATTTGGTTTGTCATGTAGAAACTGTACATTACGGTGTCTGTACGAATCAAACAATAATCGGCACTAGCTAATTACCGGTATTGATAATTGGGATGATTAATTAAATCAAGGACAGTTAGTATAGACTGTCCCTGATTTAATACATGTGTCGGAAATATCCTGTATGATTGATGATCCTGTATAATCCTTTGATTGTTTTACAATTAGCAATCTCTGTCATAATTGACACACGCCTTGTGGTAATTGTTTCTTTTGAAAAACCGTTAAATGCTTATTATAAATCATAAAACAACAAACTTTAATGAAAGCCAGTTGAAAACGAAAATAGAACCTTTGAAGATTGTTTATGTTGTTGTGAGAAGGAAAAAAGTCAAGATTTTGTTTTTATTACATTTTTTAAATCATGAAAATACATGTACTATGTTGGAGTAATTTTACAGCAAGCCAATGACATATCTATCATAAAACTTATAATTAACAATTTGTATATATGATTTCTACTTTTAAAAAGTGGAACGTGGGAATCCAAATCTGCTTACAAAAAAGTACATATTTTGTTAAACAATGTGTAGGAACCTTGGTCTCTTGTATGAAAAAGAAAAGCATATTTTGCAAAGAAATAAAAAAAGCATTCGTTCCTTGAGAGCCACAGCCAACTGACTCGACACTTTTTATATATAAAGATATATGCATCTATAAAGAGAAATAACAGTTACAAAAAAAGAGTCAGTTGGTTAAAAAAAATGCCAGGCTATTCCCAAGTTTATACTAAAATGGTAAATAACAATACACTACATGCACAACAAAACAAGGACAACAAAATTACACAATAAATCACAAAATCATTTTTTTAATTTCTTTTCATAATAATTACAAAAAATAATCTATTTCTCTTTTTTGACAGCGAAAAAATGCTTCTTGTTGGTAATTATACGTTCTTGTCAGTTCTTAAGTTGTGTATGATCATCTATTACTGCATGTCCTGCACGGGACAATCCTAATCAAATCAACACACGGCAATGCTATAGGCAATAAAATTAGAATTGTGGGCAGTACATATACATGTATATGTTTTCAAAGGATTTTTATAGTGTACAGTATTTAAGAAATCTATTATTGTAGGCAGGCCCTATGCAAATTATAACATGATCCGATCTTATATTTGTCTGAATTTGATAGTGAGCAATATAAAATGAAGATAAATATAAGCATTAAGGTCTCACCATGTTCTAAGTTGCACGGAGCGCATTTGCAATAATCTATTTCGATGATTCTAATAGGTCTAACAAACATTTTAAATTTCAAAGCATCTCTAAGAATATGCTTTCCATGGATGTTTTGGTTTTTGAAACTAAACAAGATATACCTAAAAACAGTACAGTGGATTCCTCTCAATTGAATAACCAATTCGTCAGAATAAAATGTGCAATCAACTGAAATAATGAATAAACAAAAATGACATTTAATTTTAAAATATAGTTTTCACTTCAATAGTCTAATTAAAAGCTTTGTTGATCCATGAACCATTTAGGTAACTTCTATATTATCTTAATTCTCGTAACAAAAAATATAATATGAAAAAATTTCAAACCATGCTTTTTATTAATTCTATGTCCATTTCTTGATAGTTTTATGCTATTATCAGTTTCTTAATATTTTTTTAAATGCAATAAACAGAAATTTGTAACATGGAGAGTATTGGAAAAAGTTAGGTGTTTAAAAATCTTATGCAGTTAAGAGAAATTAATTAGGGTAAAAGATATGCGATTAAGTGGAATCCACTGTATTTGAAGCAAATGAAAATATACAGTTGTATGCTTGTCATTTTATTGAATATATGTTTCTCTTACGCATAAAGATAATAAAATGTTTACAAAAATGTGCTTTTCAAGTTTAAATTTTTTCAGTTGAGCTTGTAATGACGTTGGAACTCTTACTGTGATGGACATCACAGTGGGCTCTGTGCTTATTAGCTAATGTGTTGTCAAAGCATATGCCATATTAGAATTCAGCATTAATAAAGCACCTTCAGACTTCTGTTATGTACTCTAATTGTATGTCAAATCCATTTTAGTTAGTTGATATGAACTTTTTTGTATTTGCACTGGTTGCACGCGGCCATCAAAGTTAGTAATGAAATCACGTGGATCAAAAATAAGATCATATTTGAAGTAATAACAGTTGTACTCTTGTACTTTCAAACATGTATAAGGTGTTTTATAAATATTGTAGGTAGAAATCATACATTTGGCCAGTTTACACATCAGATGTTATTGTGTATTTGGTAATATAACAAAGGTTGTTTAATTTTGTACATTTTAACATTTAAGACCTTATCAGAGGCATCATTGATCCAGAAAAACCAGAAACGTTAGAAGAGCTATATGTTGTGAAAGAAGAAGATGTATTTGTGTATAGGCATGATGAAGAATTCTGGATTAGACTTGAGTTCACCCCTACTGTACCTCACTGTTCATTGGCATCATTAATAGGTATTATATACACAGTAATTAATACAAATGTGTACATGTGTGTTAGTTTATGTGAATCTGTACATATACATGTATACATGTGTATATATTATATTTTGTTTATGCAAGCTTCTACTATATGTGCTTTCTTTATATGGTTTTATAATTCTTTCACATTTTGTTTAATTTAATACATGTACATGTACATGTAGTCCCACAGATTAAAGTCTTTTTATTTAGTACATAAAGATGCTTTGGACATCCAAACTTTTTATTATAAAACACTTTTTTGCTGAACTTTTGCAATTTCTAATGTCACGCTGTTGTGACCAAAAATGCATTTAGATGCAATGTTTACTCATACTTGCACATACATGTACATGTATGTTTATAACATGATAAATAAATGTCTACCTCAGACTATTTTAGGATATAGAACTCTTTCCAATTTACCATACAGTGAAGCCTTTTGATGACAAGTCCATAAATGTTTTTAAATGTTTCTTGTCAAGACATTTCCACATCTTGGTTTTGGTTAAGTAATGCACCTTTATAAATTTTAAATTTGAATGACAAATAAACAAGTAATTCTTCATCAGTATTGTTTTCTACATGATGTGTGTAATTCATTTTGAATAATAATCTTACGTTGTTGTGTAGTTCTTGCTGTATGGTGTGTTGTTGACTAAAAGAAATGATGTTAGAGTTATGCCTCTTTTACTTGAGCTGGAGAAAATCCATGTAGTTCATCTCATTTCAGGTTTATGCTTAAGAAGCAAGTTGGAAACCAGTTTACCTGATAAACATAAAGTAGGTAGTACTAAAAATAGAAATTGTGGTTTTGATTGTTTTACATATATGACAGTTTATTTGTACTGCTAAACATCCATTTGTCCAATTTTTTTTGTCTCAGAATGCATGGTGTATGTTTTTTTTAACTTGCTTGAAGTCCCATGCATGGTCCAGGCACTATCTTGAACAGCATAGGATGCAGTTGATACTAAGACTTAACTTGTATATGCAATCATATTTTAGATCCATGTAGATATAAGAGACTTGTTTACACATGTTAATTTTCCATGGATTTCACGGCATGGACATTCTTTTTATCGTTTCTTTAATAAAATGATTCCAAATGTTTTAAATATACTGTAGACAGGTGTTGCATGGACATACATGAATTTGTATTAGAAATGACTTTACAATATTTATTTGTATATACATTTACACATTTAAAATGAACATTAAAATGCATTATATGCCCTGATAGACCTTTCTCATGGAATTTCTTACCTGCTTATTTTACAGTATATTTTCATTTGTTCGATCTCTTCTTATTATCTCGTAATGATAGATAATTGTTTTCAGTTACGATTGACCATTTATCGCTTTTCAGGTAAAAAACCATACTCTACAACATAGTTGATGTTGTAAGTGATAAAATGGTCATAAAATATTAAAGAAAATATTTTATTTACAGTTTTTCATATTTGTTAAATCCTTCAAGCTTTAAAATACATTTTTTTGATCTAATAAAGAGCAGTAAAGATCATCCTCACAAGTCAGGGATTCTGTGTCCACATGTGTGCACGAAACCCTGACAAACTTAGCCAGGAAATTCCCTCGCTAGAAGATTTTCATATGACGTCAAACCTTCAAATATCAACAACTGAAATT
This sequence comes from Limnoperna fortunei, assembly GCA_944474755.1. Lineage (NCBI taxonomy): Eukaryota > Metazoa > Mollusca > Bivalvia > Mytilida > Modiolidae > Limnoperna > Limnoperna fortunei. The sequence continues at coordinate 18,504,635 of OX104116.1, read as the reverse complement.
GCTTGAAAGAAGCAAGTGTTTGGCAGTAGTCATTCTTACTCATGCTTGAGTGGGAAGAAAACGTAATGCAACTAATAAATAAAGCCGTAATAACAAACTATTAACACTACTGTTCAAAATACACTGACTTTCACATGGTCTATGCAACACATCCATTTGGTTTATTTACATTCAACATTCCCTAACCAAGCCGCAAATAAAAGCAAGCTTTTGATTGGCTACATCAAGGTATGATGTAGCCAATCAAAATAGTGACTTCTAGCTCAGGAATTTCCTAGGGTTTCGTAGACACATGAGGACACAGAAACCCTGACTTGTGAGGATGAGTAAAGATATACAAAATTGTATTTTAATGTGCTCTTGACCTCAAATGTTATCGCCTGATAGGATCAGAAAGAATTGATCACTTCAATTTTATTTCTTTTATAAATTAGTTAAATAACTTGATAATTTTAAATTTTGTTATGTTATATTACGTAATGTATATGTTAGAAAGACTTGTTCAGTTCAATTTTATCATATATATTTTGTTTTGTTTGAATTATTTCACGATTGATAGAGCAAGCTTCATATATTATTTTTTTTGCATTCATATCTTTATTTAAAAATGTAGATTGATTATAAGTTTGACTTGATTGATAATTTTCAATTTTATATCTTGGGTTATGTCAGAATTTATTTAAGCATTGAATTTTTGTTATGGAGTTTCTAATCTTCACATAATAGAATGTACTGGGTATTTGTTTTTATAGGAATTCATAAGATGATTTGATAATAATAATGAATTTTAAAATTTTGTATTACAAAATGCATGATGTTCCCCATGTTTATCATAATCAGCCCGATGATAAAGAAGTATTTTTTACGCGCTTGTAACGACTCATTTAGAAAGCCTTGATCGATAAAGTTCAGTATAATTTCTGGATTATTTCATAATTTATAGGGTAGGAAATGGAACCTTTATGTAGAAAATTAGTCAATCTTGAACATTAAATTTAATTTGCCTGGGTTTTGATTATTGACGATCCCAAACTCAGGCGCACACATGATTGGCCGAGAACGAGACGTGTTTGTGGTTTGGGGGGGGGGGTAAGAAATATTTCTGTTATGTAATTGTATATTAGATGTGCCTTGTTTATTTGCTAATTGCTAATTTATGACACTGAACTTTAATGAAAGGTAAAAATGAAAGACCATTTAGACTCGCATAATAAGCCAGCGAAAATGCTAATTTAGATTATGATTTTTATACGAAAATTAGATTTTAAAACGGGCATGTTATTTTAAAAAAATGATTTCTGAATCAGTGAAATGTCATTGACATTGGTAGGGATACTAAATTTCTTTATATCAAAAAAAGCACAAAAGATAAGGATTTTTTTTTAATCTAAGATTTACAAATTTTGATATAAGACTATTTTAAAGAAGAAAGTTATATTTAGATAATTATAGAATTAGATTAAACATACCTCTAGGATCGTATATAAAGTCCTTTAAACAAACAAAAAGTTAAAAAGCTAAATGAAATTTTGAAAAATGTATATAATAATACAATAGAAAAACAATTCAGTTACATTTGAATAAAGGTCATCAACGGTTTAAATAATTGAAAATAATTGTAGAAGTTAATAATCTCATAAATTGCTTTGCAAAAACAGAGACATATCATAACATGTCTCTGGCAAAAATAAGACTCTTCTTCAATTATTTATTTATTTTTTTGGTTTATTTTTAGGTCTGAAAATGAAGTTCTTAGCAATGTTTATGCACATGAACTTTAGTTTGACGTTTGAATGCATTTAATTGCAAATCTTTTGAAACAATTTTAATTACTGTAAAATTAAATCAATAGGAATTGTATTTTTCCTTGATCTTCCGAGGATGCCCAATGGAAGGACGCGATAACTGCAGATCTAACCCCCCCCCCCTTTTTACCCCACAGAACCATGTGACTATATGATTTTGAAAAGGTCAATGTATTGTTATTGTACGGTAAACATTTGTCTTTCCAACACTTTGCTTCTTTTATTAAAGTACTCTTCTCAAAGTTGAGATATTATAATGAAGATGATTATTTCTTGCCTTCCACAATTGTCTTTATTTATAACCCTTTACAGCATATGATGAAATTTTAAATAAAACAAATTGAAAAAAAAGCTATTAAACCAAATCGGATACACCTATAAAATAGAAATCGAACATCTCTGGATATGGGTGTAACACATATCTTTTCTTGTTAATATTGCAGACATATATCAATAATATATTTGTACATATACATTAAAATAACTGGTGTATAATATTTATATTTGTGTACAGGTAATTAGGAATGTAAAAAGTTTTTAACACATCTGTCAACTAGCTACAATAGGCATTAAAGGTGATTATCATATGTACTGATCAGTTTTAAATCCCATATACCTGTTCTCTAATAAATGCTTGTTTGACAAATTTGTCAGACATCTCAAATGTATGTGCTAATATGAGTTATCTCTCTTTTTCTTTGTTTTTGTTGATGTAGAGAAACCGTTTTTAGGCTTTAGAAAAAACAAGTTGTTACATCACTTAAACCTATAAAAACAATATGACTTTATGTATACAGTCTTGATAGATCTTAATATCATATCATACATGTAAGTATGATTTTTCCGAAGTGGGCTTCTACATGTTTTGTAGTGATGTAAATATACCTGAAAGTGTGTTAAGTCTCATTCAATCTAATCCTTATTCAATTAGATGATGTGTTACACTTCCAAGTTTCATTTGGAGTAACCAATGTTTTCAGCTAACAAACTTTGAAATGTATGTATGACTTAAAAATGCTGATGAGCAAAATGTCATTTTTAAATAAAAAATTTGTATATGTCCATGCTGCACTGTTCAAGAAAACACATTTTTAATACTCTGTTTCCTGGTTATTTTTCATGTCACTATCTTACATCTCCATTAATATTTCGCCACCTTCACTCAGCACGACAATTAAGCCTGGTCCAATATATGTAGTGTATTATGAATTTTGATTGCAAACACGTAAAATAATGAAATGTTGTAAATGCAATATATTTTAACTATTTTTTTATATCAAATTGTTTGCATATATTACATTGTAAAGATTAAAAATAAAATTACAACAATAAGGGAGATAATGAATAATCTATTAAGATGTATTTAAACAAACTGACAAAAAAACTGTTTTTATAAAAATTATCACTATCAAGTCATACCTATCTCATGTCTGTAATGACATCAACACATTTTAAACAAGAAAATTTGTAATATAGTAAAATGACTGTATGGTTACTTGATTTAAAGATCTCGCATAGCTGGAAAATTTGTAAGAATTGACCTGTATCCAGTATGAGCCATCATACTGCATAGTACAAAGAAGACACACGAAAAACAATGTTGAGATGGGTCGTTCTCTTTGAATTTAATAGCTGAGAAAATAAACACTTAGGTGACCAAAAATGTGCCATAGATACTTATCAACTATGTACTTGCTTAACAATCCATTCAGAAAAAAATGTTCATAATTCTAGAGTTTGGTGTACATATACATTTATATGATAATAAATTGTGAGAGCGGCAGAACATACATTGTGCTTTCACTCCCAGGGAGTGAAAGAGCTGAATTTATTTCACTGGGAACTCGTTGTATTTAATTGCTGTCAATATAATTGCATTATTTATTATATCACTGCTACATATAAGGGATAGTGGTTATACTGTTTTATTACATCACTGCTACCCATAACTTATAAGGGATAGTGGTTATACTGTTTTCAGTCAGTGTGTGTGATTGGCAATTTTTCATTACATTTTCCTCAGCAGTGATAAATGATACAATTCTGAATTGTGTCTGTAGCTTTGTTTGATCATGCAATTTTGTGGGATTGATTTTCAGACCTCTCCAACTCCTACTTCCTATTTACCTACTTAGTCAATTTTCAGCCATTGATAAACATTGTCTCCAACCATTTTCCATCACAACTTTCTCATCAATTATAAATGATATGAATCTGAATTGCCAGTAGCTTTATATAATCATGCCATAATGTGGCATTTGTTTTCAGACCCCTACTTTCTGTCGGTATAAAGTTAAAGAGCGGGTGTATCATCAGTAAGCATTAGCTCACAGTAATATTTGTTTTGTATTTCTTTTTTCTGATAGCTTGATATATACATTAAAGATGGAACACATTCCACGGCTGATGAAAGTAAGTTTTATAAGTATATTCAGTAAACAACAACTAGTTGACAAAATATTTGTAGTACAAATTCACTATGATTATGCTTTGATTGGTCACACAAGCCATTACTTTATAGTCAAATTTAAAGGATGATGTGTTATTGCTTTGTATTGTTTAACCATACATGTGCTGCATGTTCTTCTTGCATGTTTGGTAAGTACTAGTACATGTATAAAGTCATTCACGTGTATTAAAAAATTAAAAAACAAATATGCAGAAGATTTAAATATTTTAAGGACATTGATGAGAAAATGGAAAATGATTTTAAAAAAAAACAGGGGTGTCACGTTGTTAGGTATAATATGATTGAATTGTTTTGCAAAAGTAAATATGAATGATTTTCATGAGTTAAATACAAATATATTCGAGAGTTGCATTGATCAATGTCTGGCAGACAGTCAATAAGAAAATGGTGAAAAATGTCATGATGAGCAAATATATTAAAAACAAGTCCAGATATTGACTTAAACCAGCTGTATTCAGTCTGTTCCTTTGTAAACTGGAATCATAATCTGGGTAAATACATGTAGATGTTGATCCCTTGATGTTTGGCTGATTAGATTGTTGTGTTTACATGTGATAAAACATAAATGTGTTTGTTTACTTATTATCAATTTTAGGTCAAATTTTTTTTTTGCGAGTGAGTTCCATGCATACTATTGTAAAATGTTCATTGATAAAATATGGAGTGATTGTAAAGAATGCTTTAATGATCCCACGTTCAGAACATGCTTTTTGATCAAATATGGCCTTAAAAGGCAAAGTATTTGCATTGGGCTCAGGTTGGAATTTTTGTTGTTCATATCTTTAACATATTTGTTTAAGTGAGCTTATTATGTTTTCTTAATGCTTATTAGTCATAAATAAATTATTGTTGATCTTTAAAAAGTTTTTCTAGTACAGATTGATTATAGCAATTAAAGTTTATTTTACCCACAAATAAAACATGGAATAATTCCCCATCGTAACTTACAAATAACAAGAAAATTTCAAAATAATATTCTTATTCAAAATAATATTCTCATTCAAAATGTACTGCAGGTACAGTTATATATCATGGAGCACAAATGTTTAGTTACATTAATTTGTTGGGCAGATGTGTTCTTCACAGTCTGTGCTTGCACAGCTTCAGTAAATGGCTTCTTAGATTGAAGTTCCAATGACACAAGTATATTCTAAAGAAACAACAAAAATGCTTCCAGAATATGGACTGTTGGGGGATCACCAAGTTTTAAAATTGATAGCTCACAGTTCATAATTAGTATTGTTGATTACCAAAAAATAAGTTGCTGTTTGGCACAATAGAACCTCACAGCAATTCTTGTAACCCATTGGCCTGTGGGTTAAAGTTTTTTTTAGCATAAATATTTAACTAGACTCAAGTTCATGTAAGAAAAGAAACAAATTCTATTATTGAACAATCATGAAAAGCCATGAAAACCCAACTTTCTAGAATTGAAAAATGAATTCCATATTTGTGGAAATTTGCAGTTTTTGTAAACCAGTGAGTATTAACCACAAACTTGTAATAAATGACTAAAAAAATGATTGAATCATACAAAGAAATATGCATTGATCACAGAGCCTGAGGTATAAACACATTTAACTTCCTCAATAATTTCTCTAGTATGAAAACATTTAGATATCAGGTGGTTATTTAATATAAACAGCAATTTCCAGAACCCAAATACCATTAAATCAAATGATATGATTTTTAAAATAAAACAGCGAGGGTAAATATTTGAAGTGGTCATTCTTCATCTTATCATTCATAAGAACCTTAAAACATCTGGAAATTTACTTGGCCTATGGAATCTAAGCTGCATATTTTTTTTAAACTATAATCAACATGAATTCCAATCTAGAAATAATATATCAAACCTCATGATCAGATTTACATTTTTTAAACAATAATAATATTATCAAGAACATATTAGATTTAGATTTATGGTATCCAGGAAGTTGATGTAATCTAGGTGATAATGAACAAATTACCAGATTATAGATGCATATTGTTACAAGTCATTTACCTTTCTTGTGACAAGACCATGCTTTTATATCCATGTGCATACTTACATATGTCTACTGGGTATAGACCTACATGAATTGTCTACTGAGTATAGACCTACATGAATGTCTACTGGGTATAGACCTACATGAATTGTCTACTGGGTATAGACCTACATGAATTGTCTACTGGGTATAGACCTACATGAATTGTCTACTGGGTATAGACCTACATGAATTGTCTACTGAGTATAGACCTACATGAATTGTCTACAGGGTATAGACCTACATGAAATGTCTACAGGGTATAGACCTACATGAAATGTCTACTGAGTATAGACCTACATGAATTGTATACTGGGTATAGACCTACATGAATTGTCTACTGGGTATAGACCTACATGAATTGTCTACTGGGTATAGACCTACATGAATTGTCTACTGAGTATAGACCTACATGAATGTCTACTGGGTATAGACCTACATGAATTGTCTACTGGGTATAGACCTACATGAATTGTCTACTGAGTATAGACCTACATGAATTGTCTACTGGGTATAGACCTACATGAATTGTCTACAGGGTATAGACCTACATGAAATGTCTACTGAGTATAGACCTACATGAATTGTCTACTGGGTATAGACCTACATGAATTGTCTACTGGGTATAGACCTACATGAATTGTCTACTGGGTATAGACCTACATGAATTGTCTACTGGGTATAGACCTACAAGAATTGTCTACTGGGTATAGACCTACATGAATTGTCTACTGGGTATAGACCTACATGAATTGTCTACTGGGTATAGACCTACATGAATTGTCTACTGGGTATAGACCTTCATGAATGTCTACTGGGTATAGACCTACATGAATTGTCTACTGGGTATAGACCTACATGAATTGTCTACTGGGTATAGACCTACATGAATTGTCTACTGGGTATAGACCTACATGAATTGTCTACTGGGTATAGACCTACATGAATGTCTACTGGGTATAGACCTACATGAATTGTCTACTGGGTATAGACCTACATGAATTGTCTACTGGGTATAGACCTACATGAATTGTCTACTGGGTATAGACCTACATGAATTGTCTACTAGGTATAGACTAGCTACAATAATGTAGCTCCTTTTTTTATTATGGACGGAGCTACAAAGAGGTCCCATTACTCGTAATGGAGCAAAAACACTTTTGGGATTTACACATATTTTCCGCTATTTAACCTTTGTCTTTATTAAATAAATATGTTTTCTTTCCTCCGCCGTTCATCTGATATGTCTACAATGTCTAATTAAATAATTTTAACACTTTTTCGTAATCGTGTCATTGTTGACATAATTAAAATTGTGGAGTGTAGAATTTCGGAATCGTATCAGTAAAATTTGTAATAAGGGGACATAATCGTAATGCAAATGAATGCAGCTGAAATCATCCGGAATTTCAATTTTTACCAAATCGATTCCGATATTATCGAAATTATGCACTTCCGGAATTCATATTTTGTCATGATTATGAATAAAGTGATAAAACTAACGAATACGGTGTTGTGGAAATATCAGTTAAACTGCAAATACATAAAAAAGTATGTAGCAAACCAGGGAAACAGTTAAATTGCTTATAAAATGCATAAAACCACCGGGTGTGAATCACTCCCGGGCTGCTCCATTACGAGTAATGGGACCGCTTTGTAGCTCCGTCCATTAAAAAAAAAGGAGCTACATTATTGTAGCTAGGTATAGACCTACATGAATGTCTACTGGGTATAGACCTACATGAATTGTCTACTGGGTATAGACCTACATGAATTGTCTTGTATTTATACTGCATGACTATGATGGTAAATGTACCCAATTCCAGTACTAGTTCTGCTGCCCTTATTCAGGGCTATCATTGTTTTTTTACCCAAAATGAAATCCTGACATGACAATTGAGCTGAAAAACTTCTGAAAAGGACTATAAAACAAATAATCCATGATACATGTAACAAGGGCATGGAGGAAACTGGGAAACTGTACCAGTTGGCTGGTAATTGTTAAAGTATATGTTGAATTGCACCATAAAGTATCATATTGCTTGTAAATGACCTTCGGCAAAGTATACTCAGCTATAAATATTTTCTGAAACACAATGGTCTATTTAAATAACAACATTACTTGAACAGTAGTTTTTAACCTTCTAGCACAGTAGTGACCTTGGCATAAAAACATTCATGGTCAAAATCGGATTACTGTGTACCATCAATACATAATAGGACAACAGGTAATAAAACCTACCAATCAAACTTGGTGGACTTATTGTTTTTAATTTTAAGGGAATTTTAATTCTTTTACCAGACCTAATTTTCATACCATTTTATGTAGACCAGTGATACAAAATTCACAGTATGGTTTCATATAATGTGTAGAAGTGCAGTGAGGTTAAGAACTTGGCTGCCATTGCTATGGAAACTGAAAAATGCCACAAAACAAGACTTGCCAAACATTAATTTATAAGACTCTTCTACCACACTTAATTATAGATCTACAGAATACATTTCAAGAATCATGAACGCTGATTAGTAAACAATGATTAAATTATTATGAGACTATGGGATATGTTGTTGGAGGAACAAAACTGGGTGAGGTCTATATGTAGAGATATAGATATGAAATACTGCTTTTGATTTTTGACCCTTACCATAGTCACTAAGAGCATTAAACACCATCTTCATCCAATTTTATCAGTATACCATAACTAAAAGGTTGCCTGTCAATATAGCTACAATTGCCATCGGAATAAAAATAAATTCTTCATTCTTGGAAGGTTGTTTACCCTGAATAGATGTGAACTAATGTTAGGAAAGTTTCAAATGATCACCATTGTCATAGTAACAGAAATATCAATAATTAGTTTCCAAGTATTGGGATACCAGCTTCCTCCCCTATTAAAACTGGATGTTATGATATATCTGAAAAATTGCTGAAAGTGATGTGTAATGCTTTTCAAAATGCAAATGTTTGTATATGTATATTTTTGGTAGTTCTATCTAGCTATGGTTTTCTATGTGATATAATAATACTGTACATTAAAATGCATTTTCTCTATACATACATGTAGTATATATATTAAAATTTACCTTCAAAGGATGACTGATGTGAAGAAAGTGACATTGAAATTCTTGTATTAATTGAATGAGTTTTCAATCAGTCTGGATAGAAGGTTTCTGCAACTTTAATTTATTTTTAAAATGCAATTAATGCTTAATTATAAATGGACCCACAGTCCTCCCTAATTAACGACAACTCTGAGAACTAGTCGGAACTAGTACATTCTAGTTGATTCCAAGTTGGTTTATTCTTAAACCAAGAAAATGTTAGTTTTAACTGGTTTGCACCTATGGTTTAATGGCTGTAATAGGTTCTTGGTTAATTCATTCCCACCTGATACACATGTTGTGCAGTAAAATGGTTTTATGATAAACATTATGGGCATACATTACGTGAGAAGATTTTGTTATTTATTTTGAAATTTATTCTCATCGGATACATGCATTGTGCAGCCAAAGGATTTTATGATATAAATTATGGGGATTTGTTACATAAGAATATATTTTGAAATTCAATTCTGTTTTGAAAGGTAAAGGTTTACTTGTACTTTGTTTTGACATTTGATCCACCTGGGTTGGGCTACATGTAACGGATATAATGATACTTTAATATATATTTTTCATCTAATCAAGTGGAAACATTGTAACAAGTTGTTTAATTAAAGTTCTATTACATAAATCTGTATGGAACTTGTAACAAACATTGACAGGTACAGAAAAGAACAATAAGTCCCTACATCAGCTGTTTTTATAAGTATTTCCATCCTTTTTCTGGTACATGTACATTGTATTTTATTGCATTGATATTTTGTTTGTATATCCACACACCCAGAAACAGCATGCCAATGGCAAGTATTACTAAGCCATGGGTAGAAATGGCAGGGTATGGCAAATTTAGAATAAAAAAGCTAAAATCTGTTCAGCTGCAATACATTGACCTTATTCTGTTAGTTCATAGTAATTCAGTAAATAAATTAATAAGAGTAATTTCACATCAGTTTTGTTTATGAAGTCAGTAGGTGGCAGATTAGCTATGAGCCAGGAAAAGTTTACGCCCACCACTGGATATTTAAGCTTTGTGTATGAAATATTGATACAATTGCTATTGCTGTGGCCAACTTCAACGCCTTAACTTTTTAATTTCTCCAGACTAATTGGCATTGTATTTTATAATAGATAAATCTCAGATTAACTTTGAATTAAAAGAATAAATTGCCTATGGAGTTTTGTGATCCTTGAAAGTATACTTTTTAGCTAAAATAATGTAGGTCCTTTTTTACATTATTATAGCACACTGTAGACAGTCTCTTTCAATTTTACTTATGTCTACCTGTCCAGTAAATGCATTGACTTGCAAATGATTTCAAACAGCTCAAGGGGCCTCTACAGCCAGGGGAATTTTGTGTACTATTGATCACGTGGTCTGTCAACACTGAGGTTGCAGGTTTGAGTCTCACTGGGCTTAAGGTGTGCCCAGCTCCTATCTTCATTGACAATGATTGCTAGTTTTTCTACCGAAGGTAGGAGGTTTCTTAGGGTACCACAGCTTTTGCCCCCAGTAAAAACTGGACGCCATGATATAGCTGAAAAATTGTTGAAAGTGATGTTAAACATCATTCAAACAATCTAATTGCTCAACTGTCATGCAAGAAATTATGGTTTGCAGTCAGCAAACAGTTAAAATTTTGAAACTTTAAGCTTTGTTATTGTGGTATTACTAAATAATAATTTATTTTGCTCTCAATACAAGATGAGGCCAGTTTACTGTTTACCCTTGCTCACCTTTTGTCTTTCAGTTTGTCTGGCCGTATATTTTTTAGGACAATGTTGTGAATATAATTAATATGATATGTAGGTCATTGTTATAAGGGTAATATTGACGTGTTACCTCTGATTAATATCTTATCATGTTTGTACATTATTGTTCGGAACATGTGTTTTAGTTCTAGATTTACGACAGTTTAGTGTAAATTTCATCATTTTACATATAAGATAATTTCCTATCAAACATATTTGTTACCTGACCACAGGCAAAATCAGCTATGTAATTTTTTGGAACTTATGCTTGTCCTCCATGGGTCATTGTAAACTTCTTTTTGTCATTGTAAACTTTTATATTTTAACCTTCTCATTGGAACCACAAGACTAGTTAATTAGTCACAATTCAAACTTTTTTTTCAGGATAAAGCGTTGTTACAATTTTTTTTGTATGATATTGGGTGAAACAATTTTTATAATTAGCTAGAATACTTTATATTAGATTGGTTAAATGGCCTTTTCAAACATTATTACTGTTTGCCACAATGTCCTGTACTGTTTTAAATGTTGATATTCCCCTAAAGACTTATGTGTTTTACTTGGAGGGAGTCTCACTGTAGCATTTACGTTGGGGCCTCAGGTTCATTTTAACCTACACTGCACCTTGAACAAAGGCTTTAATATTATATTCATCCCTCTAGGTTTTATATGCAGTAGCATTTTCTTTCCTGTGTGGAATTCATGCATACCGGCTTATGAATCTTGGTATTTTACAACTTCTCTTTTATATTTGTATATTGCTAACATTCAATAATCTTTTGTGGGGTTAAAAACTTAATGTCCCTGACAAAAAGCAAAGTACTTCACAAATAGACCTTTTAAATACTTAAACTCAGTATTTTTCTATTAAAATTTGTACAGAGCCTGCATTCAATAGAGTTCAGAGATCTATTTAACAGACACTTTAATCTGTGACATCTCTTGTACACAATGTTTAAAATCTGTCTTGTTAGTTTCTTATGTGCCGACATTTCCTCCTTAATGCCAAACAAATGTGTAAAAATGTAAGAATTGTTTGGGGTTTTTTTTAAGCAAGTCCAAATTGTTTGAAAAACTCATCAAAATAAAGGTAGTTGTAGAAATATTTGAAGAATCTCATTCTGGACAGTTATATATAATTTGATTAAAAAATAAAGTAAATTAAAAAAAATTAATACACATTGTAGGTTTTACTTTTGAATATCTATTCTTTTGTACTTTGTAGACAGTTACTGCACCCTCAAAGAAATTATGTATTAATCTGCATAATTTATTTTATCATGATTTGTCATTATTGCTACAGGAAATAAAAATAATGTTAATCCTACTGCACGTCCACACATTGAATATTTTAAATAAAAGGTACAAGTGCAAAAAAAATTAATTGTTTCAAATGCAGTCCACTATCTGTAATATTTGTCTATGATCTTGATGCCCAACAGGTATGAATGACTTTCAAGATGTTGTTTCATCTTATCATCAAGATATCTCAGCTTTGTCATAGCACAATGACTATGAGGTGCAAATAAATCACTTGTACCCCCTATGAAGTCTGGGTCATCTGAAAAATGTTCAATTACAATTTATTGCAGACACTCTAGATATTAAGTTTGCATGGGAGCAAAAACTTTGGAGTTATTATTCCTATATTAAGCCTACTATTAAATTTCATGAAAGTAAGGTGGAGTTATAGTCGTATTTCATCTGTGTGAACATTAAACATTTTAAGACCAATGCAGTATGGATGATCCTTGAAGGGTTCCCTTGTAGGCATGTCTGCATACTCTGACCAAGATCCAGGCCACTGTAACTAAAAGTAGGATTGGTTTGTTTCATTAAAAGGTGTTTAATGCCACTTTGAGTAATTTTTCAACTACAGCTGTATATCATTGGTTCAAGCTTTTATCGTGGGAGGAAGCTGTAGAACTAGAAAAGTCGCTGTGCAAATTCTTTTTTCCTCAAAATTCGATACTTTTTTGCTGATTATTGCTGATTTTCCTGAAAATAGGATGACATAAAAATCCATTTTTATCCAGTTTTTGAAATCTATGTTCAGTGAGTCACATAATGTTCATTGATCAGCTAGGACTGTATTGAAGAAAAACAGGATATGTTTTACTTGATGCTTATATACACCTCCACTCCCCTCCCCTCCCCATTACAGGCAAACACACAATATGGCAGACGAAATTTGCTTTCTTTTATATGTTTTAAATAATTCGATATAATCCTGTTGTGCCTGTATCCCCCTTATGGTGATTTATGTCTTATTGTTGTAGTTAATAAACAGATTAATGACAAAGAGAGAATAGCGGCTGCAATGGAGAACCCTAATTTAAGAGACTTGGTGAACAGATGTATTACACACGATGGATGATGTTATAGCTGTGACTATGCCTCAAAGATGTGATGAATATTACTATCTAATTGTGTTATTAGAAAAAATTATGTCTTTAGTTGAAGGATTGATAATTTATGATTGCAGTTAAATACATAGACAATTTTTAATGTTGATTAACGTTAATTTATAAAATTCACTCAGTAATGTAATGTGATATATACAGAAAATTTCTGTTGATTTTTGATATGACATGCTGTCTCAACCACATTTTCACAAAATTTCTTGTGCCAAAGGCCAAACATGGTAATACACAAATATACTGGAAAACTTCCATCATGCAATCTAACATGCACTATATTCACTCGTTTTATCTAATGTCAAAACGGGACTTGTTTGTGACATAATGATATTGATGTGAACCATGGGAATTTGGCAAACTCAAATTCTGATTGGCTGCAAAAGATAACCCATGATGAGTACCGTTACTAAATCGACAAATAATTAGGGTGCACTAGCTGTAAAAATTTCACAGTTCATCAGGTAGACTTGCCATAACACATTCCGCCTTACACTGCGTTATGTGGAAAAACTATCCGCAGTTTTGGAATGAGTCTTGCCTTAACATATTTCCCACACTTAGTTCCAGAAAAAAATACATACCACAAGTCAATAGCTAGAACTGGTACCTGCTGTATTGACTGCAGTACCAGAAAACTTAAATGTAAATTATGAAGCTGTTCTGGTTCAATATAATCATTAGTATTGCCAAATGGTAAAAGACTAAATTATGTGGTATATGTAAATTATAAATAAATGTAAATTTTCTGTATTTAATATAAGATCATTTTATTTTTAACATAGAAGATGTCAGTAGACTTTATTAAAGTAAAGTAAAATATTAAAGGTCTGTATAAATTTATTTGATTTTTTTTACCTTTTACCTCTAATTTTATATGACTATTTCTTGAACATTTTTTATCTTTAAAGTACAAACTCCACAAACATTCAACAAAATTATGTTTTGATATCCGATAGATGTGATTGAGATGTTTACATCGATATATATGTAATTGATATTTTATTTATTGTTGTTTACTGTATAAAGTATCAGTAAACAGTTATATATCTGTTAAAATTTGTAAACAAAATTGTAAGACTTTGAACGATTGGGAATTTCTTGTGTTTTTCATTATGTTTTCATTCATTTCTTTTCAAACTCTTTATGTAAATTATTTCAAATTTGAGACATATAGGATCATCTAACACCGGTGGGAGGGCAAGACGGGAAAATCTCAGACACCCAAGTGAAAAGATTTCTGGTCTCCAACCAGGCTCTGCCAGTTGGAGACCAAAAGAAATCTTTCACGCGGGTGTCTGAGATTTTCTCGTCTAGTCCAACCACAGGTGTTTGATTCTATTTCTCACTAATTCGTTAAAAAAAATCCGGTTCTGCTCTATTGAAAGATGGCAACAAATAGAGTTATCTACCCTGAACGTAGTCTCCAGTGTACACATGTTGCGTCACCGTGTTGTTTTTATTGTTTACCGCTGTCATATTGTGGCATAAATTAGGTCATGGAAGCACAGATATGTTGTTTTTATGTTAATATTTAAAAATGCATAGTAAACTACCACAACAAAAGCAAATATTTTATAATTTTTATTGCTGAACCGAAGCAATCTCCACGCAAAGGATTCTGGGTATCATACGTCAACCACAATCACCTCTGCCATACCATTAGTTGACATTGTGAGAGATATCTCTCATGGATGATAAGTTTCGTGTACAAACGCAGAAATTTCAGTATAAAACTGTATCAAAAGTGTATAAAAAGACTATATAAAAATAAATAAGATCTTGTGTATTATTTTACAAACATCGTTCTTTGTTTACAAACGTCACGAGCAGACTACAAATGTAGTCCCGCAGTAAATGGAGGATGACGTGTGGCAGAGGTTATATCTGGGAACCAGTTATGTTCTCTGTGCCGGAGAGTGGAACCGAAGTTGACGTCATAATACATTTTTACGGGAAAAGGAGCGTGAAATCATTATCTCACCCATGGGTTGAGATAAGGATATCTCAACCGGCTAAAAATAGGTACCACGCTGTCTCATTAGTGAGAAAAAGTTATTACTTTATTTTTTTTTATGTCCCTGCAATGAATGTTGGGGTACATAGATATTTGGTCCGTTCGTTCATTCCTTCATCCATCCCATCATATATTTATCTTTGCATTTAAGTATTTTTTTATGAAGATGACTTAAGGTATCAGTCCCATAATTGAAATCACCGTTTAATTTCATTTTTCCACCAAAAAATACAGCTTTATTATACCCCCTGCAAACTTGTTTGGGGGGGTATATAGGAATCACCCTGTCTGTCTGTCCCTCTGTCCATCTGTTTGTCCGTCTGTCCACATGCCTTGTAAGCGCTTTTCATCCTAAAACGCTTGACAGATTTTGATGAAATTTTACATGAAGGAAATACATCATATGTAGATGTGCATGGAGAATTTTTGTCGCTGTCGGATATTATTCAGGGGAGATAATTAGACATGAAGCAATTAGCAAAGCGAGGGTATCCCTTTGTGAGCGTGCTCACAGTCCACACTTGTTAAATCAATGTATTGCTAAATAAGGTGACAAATTAAGTATATTGTTTTACTTTGAGTCAATTTTAACAGTTCTGAGCAAACAGTTTAGTTACTCAAATAGTATTTATGATGTTTGCCGAAAATTACCGAGGTCTGCTTCATTGAAAAACAAAGGACATCTGGAACACCAAATATGATCACGTGGTCAATTGTGGTCCAGATACCTTAACATTCCTGTTCAAAACTAGATACTGTACCCTTAAGTCTTTTTCTTTTGTGTAATTAATGAACATATTTCACAAAATTGTATCAAATTGATCCGGTATATTATTATTACTAAAGTTCAAGATCTCACACAAGAGTTAGGGCTTTGTTTTAAGAAATTTGTTTTGGTTTTTCTAATGTTAATGTTATTAGCCTACCTGACAGTAAAGGTCATATGAGCTAAATCACATCACTTGAGATGTATAACTATCGTTGCTGTCAGTCATAAACTTTTCATATTTAAATCTTCTGCTCATTAATCACCAGACCAATTGGAATCATACATGTAGTTCTTAGTGCTGATCAACTATTCAACATGGATGTCATAGCAATTGATGCATTCTGATTGGCATAAATGTAAAAAGTCTTCTTACTAACCACTAATCAGATTAAATTTTGTTGTTATGAAAATGTTTCTTAAGTGGTCTTTTAAAAACTTTGGTTTTTCGTTCTGATCCTAAATCCAAGATGGCCACCACCTTATAACATAATTTAACACAGGACTCTATGGGAAAAACTGAGAAACGTCCTTTTCATTAAACTAAATCATGCAGAAATGAAACCAAGGTATAATTTTAACTTTTTAGTTCTGATTAGAAATTCAAGGGGGTTTCCAGTGTTGTAAATGTGTTTTGAATGGATAAAATCTTCTTTTGACAAACTGCTTGAAAGATTGAAGTTTGATATTGTAAAATGTATCTCAGCTGTTCCTATACTAGTTTTGAGTTTTAAGTGTGATTATAAATCCAAGATTGCCTCCATATCGAAACCAAAATTAACACAGGACTTGATGAGAAATACATAAAAATAACTCTTTCTCAGAAACTGTTTCATTGATGTATTTAAAAATCAAAACTTGCCCAAAAAAATCGGGTCTCCTTAAAGGTTTTTGTCAGGTGAGCATTACAGCCTCTTGTTAGCCTCTGGTTTTGTGTAGCTGTACCAGTAATTCACAGTAGTGATGTTTCCAGGTAGAACTAGTGATAACAAGACTACTTTGAAACCTTTTATTACATGTACATATAAAATAGTGTACAAAGGTAATGTCTTCTGTTGTTTTACAGAACATGCAAAAGGAAATATTAATTAATCAACTGAAATCCATTGTTTGTATGTCAATAAATAGACTTTACAGTGATGTCTTCAATTACTGATGTTTCATACATCTGATTGCCAATGCATGCATTCCAGGATGTCAAACCTTTCTGAAAGGAGTAGCAGAATTTTTCTTATTCTCCTATGTTAAACTTTGCTCACAGTGATAGTCTTCTCTCCTTATGTTCCAATGTTAAATTATGATCACCGTGATAGTCATCTTGGATTAAAGAACTGCACACAAAAGAACTTTAAATTCATGAATTATTTTTAAATCAAGTTTTCAAACATTTTCTTAGATGAATTTTTCTGTAGAAATAAACTATATTGGGTGCTTCTTAACAAAGATTAAGTTTTTGGTGCTTATCAAATATTAAAGATGGCTGCCAGGGCCATTAATGCATTCTGATTGACTGAATTTAAAATTTTTTATCGAAAACCGCTTGGACGATTGATTTGAAATATTGCAGAAATATACCTTAGATGGTCCTCTGCAAAGTCTGAGTTTTTTGTGCTGATTCAAAATCCAGATGGCCACCACCGCAGGCCTTAGTTTAACATAGGACCCAAATTTTTTTTAGCATTTAACATCAAACTTTGCAAGAACAATCGTGTCTCTTAAAAGGTTTTTTTGTAATCAGTTGAGCGATACAAGCTCTTAAGAGCCTCTTGTCTGCATATATATCTAATACAAGGTTAATGAAAGAGGCACCAAGTCTTCAATTAAGACTCTCGTGACCTTTAACCTTTAAAAGAGATAAGGTCTATTGTCAAGGGAACATTTTAGATTTTGAATTTCACGGTGAAGTCATCACTTAGGATTTATTTACCATTACAATTGTAAATTATTGATTTTCGATATATAATTTATTAACTTACGATTATAGAGGCACCGTGTATTCATTAACCCACTTGAAATTTGACCTAGAAAATGGTTGATGGTCAAGGTCACATTTTAGACACGCTTGCGTGCACAACTTCTTTAAAGATGCAGAAAAAGCAACAAGTGCAAATGGCTGATTCCTTAAAGAGGTAACTTTCTCTCATTTGCTGGAAAAGGATTTTAAATCATTTGATGCGAGATATCTCCCGTTATAACTAAATTTTTGGTTTCCACATACATTTCAGCAACTATTTATGGTAGAGACATAGATTCTTTACAATTTACTATCATGACCTCGATAGAACACAAGTTCACGTTCTCGATTTTTAGCTCACCTGACCCAAAGGGTCATTGTGAGCTATTCTCATCACTTTGCGTCCGTCGTCGTCGTCGTCGTCGTCTTCTTCGTTGTCGTCGGCCGTAAACTTTTTACATTTTAATCTTCTTCTCCACAACCACTTGGCCAATTGGAACCAAACTTGGCAGGAATGTTTATTGGGTGGTTCTTAACAAAGTTTGAGTTTTTGGTGCTGATCAAATATGAAACATGGCTGCCAGGGCCATTAATGCGTTCTGATTGGCTGAAATTCAAAAATCTTCTTCTCATAAACTGCTTGGCAGATTGATTTGAAATATTGCAGAAATGTACCTTATGTGGTCCTCTACAAAGTTTGAGTTTTTTGTGCCGATCCAAAATCCAAGATGGCCGCCATCGCAGGACATAGTTTAACATAGGACCCTATAGGAAAAACATATAAACAACTTCTTCTATGAAACTGTTCGACACAATGAAGCCAAATTAATAAGGAAATGAAGGTTGCATAATTATCTTATTGTTTTGGGTTTTTCGAGCCAATTGCAAATTCAACATGGCTTCCAGGGCCATTAATGTGTTCTGATTGGCTGAAATTCAAAAATCTTCTTCTCATAAACTGCTTGGCAGATTGATTTGAAATATTGCAGAAATGTACCTTAGATGGTCCTCTACAAAGTTTGAGTTTTTTGTTCCGATCCAAAATCCAAGATGGCCGCCATCGCAGGACATAGTTTAACATAGGACCCTATAGGAAAAACATATAAACAACTTCTTCTATGAAACTGTTCCACACAATGAAGCCAAATTAATAAAGAAATGAAGGTTGCATAATTATCTTATTGTTTTGGGTTTTTCGAGCCAATTGCAAATTCAACATGGCTTCCAGGGCCATTAATGTGTTCTGATTGGCTGAAATTCAAAAATCTTCTTCTCATAACTGCTTGGCAGATTGATTTGAAATATTGCAGAAATGTACCTTAGATGGTCCTCTACAAAGTTTGAGTTTTTTGTGCCGATCCAAAATCCAAGATGGCCGCCATCGCAGGACATAGTTTAACATAGGACCCTATGGGAAAAACATATAAACAGCTTCTTCTATGAAACTGTTCCACACAATGAAGCCAAATTAATAAGGAAATGAAGGTTGCATAATTATCTTATTGTTTTGGGTTTTTCGAGCCAATTGCAAATTCAACATGGCTTCCAGGGCCATTAATGTGTTCTGATTGGCTGAAATTCAAAAATCTTCTTCTCATAAACTGCTTGGCAGATTGATTTGAAATATTGCAGAAATGTACCTTAGATGGTCCTCTACAAAGTTTGAGTTTTTTGTGCCGATCCAAAATCCAAGATGGCCGCCATCGCAGGACATAGTTTAACATAGGACCCTATGGGAAAAACATATAAACAACTTCTTCTATGAAACTGTTCGACACAATGAAGCCAAATTAATAAGGAAATGAAGGTTGCATAATTATCTTATTGTTTTGGGTTTTTCGAGCCAATTGCAAATTCAACATGGCTTCCAGGGCCATTAATGTGTTCTGATTGGCTGAAATTCAAAAATCTTCTTCTCATAAACTGCTTGGCAGATTGATTTGAAATATTGCAGAAATGTACCTTAGATGGTCCTCTACAAAGTTTGAGTTTTTTGTGCCGATCCAAAATCCAAGATGGCCGCCATCGCAGGACATAGTTTAACATAGGACCCTATAGGAAAAACATAAACAACTTCTTCTATGAAACTGTTCCACACAATGAAGCCAAATTAATAAAGAAATGAAGGTTGCATAATTATCTTATTGTTTTGGGTTTTTCGAGCCAATTGCAAATTCAACATGGCTTCCAGGGCCATTAATGTGTTCTGATTGGCTGAAATTCAAAAATCTTCTTCTCATAACTGCTTGGCAGATTGATTTGAAATATTGCAGAAATGTACCTTAGATGGTCCTCTACAAAGTTTGAGTTTTTTGTGCCGATCCAAAATCCAAGATGGCCGCCATCGCAGGACATAGTTTAACATAGGACCCTATGGGAAAAACATATAAACAACTTCTTCTATGAAACTGTTCGACACAATGAAGCCAAATTAATAAGGAAATGAAGGTTGCATAATTATCTTATTGTTTTGGGTTTTTCGAGCCAATTGCAAATTTAACATGGCTTCCAGGGCCGTTAATGTGTTCTGATTGGCTGAAATTCAAAAATCTTCTTCTCATAAACTGCTTGGCAGATTGATTTGAAATATAGCAGAAATGTACCTTTGATAGTCCTCTACAAAGTTTGAGTTTTTTGTGCCGATCCAAAATCCAAGATGGCCGCCATCGCAGGACATAGTTTAACATAGGACCCTATGGGAAAAACATATAAACAACTTCTTCTCTGAAACTGTTCCACACAATGAAGCCAAATTAATAAGGAAAGGAAGGTTGCATAATTATCTTATTATTTTGGGTTTTTCGAGCCAATTGCAAATTCAACATGGCTTCCAGGGCCATTAATGTGTTCTGATTGGCTGAAATTCAAAAATCTTCTCATAAACTGCTTGGCAGATTGATTTAAAATATAGCAGAAATGTACCTTATGTGGTCCTCTACAAGGTTTGAGTTTTTTGTTCCGATCCAAAATCCAAGATGGTCGCCATCACAGGACATAGTTTAACATAGGACCCTATGGGAAAAACATACAAACAACGTCTTCTCTGAAACTGTTCCACACAAATGAAGCCAAATTATGAAGAAATGATTAATGGATATTTATCTTATTATTTTGAGTTTTTTGAGCCAATTGCAAATTGAACATGGCTTCCAGGGCAACTAATGGGTTCTGATTGGCTGAAATTTCAAAAATCTTCTTTTTACAACCCGCTTAGCAGATTGATTTGAAATATTGCACAAATGTACCTTAGATGGTCCTCGTTTTTTGTGGCGATCTAAATTCCAAGAGGCCACCACGGTGGAACACAGCTTAACATAGGACCCTATGGGAAAACCATACAAACAGCTTCGTCTCTGAAACTCAGTTCCACACAATTTAACCAAATAATGCAGAAGTGTTAGTAATCTTATTATTTTAAGTATGTTTCGAGCCGATAGGAAATTCAACATGGCTGCTAGAGCTGCAAATGCGTTCTGACTGGCTGAGATTTTAAAATTCGTTTTCTCACAAACAGCTTGGCAGATTTTAGGATATGTGATATTGTATGGTTCTCTACCAATTTTGAGTTGTTTGTTTCGATCCAAAATACAAGATTGCTGCCACTATGGAACATCACTTAACATACTAACCTATGAAAAAACAAAAACTGCTTCTTCTCAGAAACACTCCTACTGCTGATTGTAAATTCAACATGGCAACATTCATAGAAACAGCATCTTCACATAAACTCTTTAGCATTTAATATCAAAATTTGCAAGAAAAGTATTGTCTTAAAAAGTTTTTTTGTAAGTCAGGTGAGCGATACAGGCTCTTAAGAGCCTCTAGTTTTTACTCTGCTTGTGTGTGTCGTTTAGAACAATTAATTGAATCGATCTGACTTTTAAGAGATCAATTGCAAAAAGGTCAATAAAGTTATGGGAAGCCAGGTGTTGTTCTTGAAACAATTGGATCGTTTCATTTATTCTTTCTTCATCTAATAAACCCATTTATACTAAAGACTGGTTAAACATT
The DNA here is from genome assembly GCA_944474755.1 of Limnoperna fortunei. Classification (NCBI taxonomy): domain Eukaryota; kingdom Metazoa; phylum Mollusca; class Bivalvia; order Mytilida; family Modiolidae; genus Limnoperna; species Limnoperna fortunei. Next base: position 18,482,317 of record OX104116.1, on the reverse strand, counting down.
AAGGTTTCGCAGTTCACCCGGGCATACTGAATCCTAACTAAGGTTATCTCCCTGATATTGAAACAAGATATTTTGCCAAATCACGATTTTTACGGCCATGTGGATTTGTTAATTGCTCCTAAACTTAGTTCTGTTGAGGACCATTTTCATATGGCAATACTCAACCAATTCATTGTTGTATGTTCCTTTTGAAAAAACGTATGACTGTAGACCTTCCAATGCCAGAAATAGTTGCCTTAAACCCAAACTGTTCCCGTAATGCCAAAACAACTGTAACCTGTCAGGATTTTTTTTTTAAATCGGATCGTGTGAGTCAACTTCCAGCTTTGCATCGTCTGAAACCCTTCCCCGGTCGCTTTGCTCGGTAAGTAGTAGCAAAGCAAGAACGCGACCGGACGTTAGTTTCCCACGATGCCAGCTTTGGTTCATGCTTACACATTATTGTTGTCAATTGACTCCTTATAATAGTTATTGCCCTTGTCGAAAATTTTGCATTGTTTTGTTCTTATCTTAAGCAATAAAATATACAAAAACCTGGTCCAGTAAAAATGATCAGTAAGACCAGCTCTGTGTCGAGCACTTTTTAACATAACTATCTCGAGAAGATAGCTATGTAATGTGCAAACCTTAATTTTTCTCTAACCACGTTTGTTAATTAGCCTACTAAACTTAAGGTCAGTTGACGAGAGATAACAGACCAAAGATACGGCATATACACGTGTGTATAATAACAACAACCAAACTATTCTACGTTTGGTCATTTCACCTTGACCAGGAAGTAAATATGGCAGAAAGTCGGCGGAAAAGTACCGAGTGTTATCATGAAAGTGAGATTATTGGATTAAAAAATTGTCTATTTAAAAGTTATTAAATGCATATCTAATCCCATTCAACAGCGTTGTTAGCACCAGTGGAATTTTATTTTATTAAAATTGTTAAGATGCTAACCGTCCAGCAGTAACCGACTTTGATATTTTTAAAGGTTCTGTGTATTTCCCCTGTTTTGTTTTAATTTGGTTAATTTCTTGATATATTTGTAGTTCTTTGTTTTGTATTTCTATTCGCGTTTTTCGGAATAACTTACCGGTTGGTTCTGTATTTTGAAGATATTTGTTTGATTTTACGTGAAAGTATTGCCTCTAACCTTTCCAACTACACAATATATACTGAGAACTGTGTTCTAGCTTAACATGCAAGTGTCGTAGTTAACATTTTGATAGAAATATTTTTTTGTGAAAATAAAGTTTTCAGCAAAAATTTTCCTCTTGCGTATTTACACAAGTTTATAACTTCCGTAATTGAATGTTTTGGAGAACTGCAAAACTTTTTTTTAAACTTGGTCACAATCATCCTTAGGGTTCCTTGTTTGAACTTTGTACCCAGGGAGTTGATCAATGCACAAAGATGGCCACAGCTACTCAAAATTGAACATGGATGTCAACGCATGTTTTTGTTCAATATTTCAAAAATGTAAAATCTGGAGAGAAAACCGTTACTTCAAATTGATCAGCACATTAAAATCTTCGATAGCTGCTATTGGTGTGAATTTTAGTGAAGATGCAGTGGCTTCTTGTATGAGTTATGGCCCTTCAATGAAGATTTTTGACCAAATTTTCAGTATTTACAATATAACTTGGAAACTATCAGAGCTATAGAGTGAAACTGTAAATTGCAAAATGATCAGCAATATAAGTCCTACAATTCACTTTTATTGGTCTGAAATTGTCTGATGACTCCTTATATGAGTTATTGGCCGTAATTGACAACTTTTTATGAAATTTTCCCCTTTTGTCCTGTAACTTAAAAACTATAACAGCTATATAGAATGAAACTGTTAATGGATAAAATCAGGGCAACCTTTGTCAGTATAATTAACTCGGCTATTTTTTTAATAGTTTTCACACAGGCACTTGGGGTCAGGATAATTTTTTTTATGGAATAAAAAGCAAATAAATGAATTTACAGTGTGTATTCACTCGTTTGGTAACTAGTCTGACATGTCTCATTGTGAAATATTGATCTAAGAAAAATAATATTTTTTTCTTTATTAAGTTCTTATATAATAAAAAAAAATATATTATTTTTCTTAGATCAATATTTCACAATGAGACATGTCAGACTAGTTACCAAACGAGTGAATACACACTGTAAATTCATTTATTTGCTTTTTATTCCATAAAAAAAAATTATCCTGACCCCAAGTGCCTGTGAGTTTTCATTGTAGTTGGACTTCTGCGATTTAATTACATGACAAATCATCAAAAGTCGTTTTATCATTCTACAATATTTTTTGTAAACATGTACTTTACATTAAATAATCCAACTATCGTTTCTTCTGGTTGTCTTCCTTATTCTCGGGATTTAAAATAAACAATATGGCGAAATGATAGGATTGTGCCATGCTTTGAAGGCATCAAGTACGAAAAAGAACAACTATGATGGCAGTTTAACTTTCCAAAAACTTCTCTGCTCCTTTTACAAATTTAGACTTATCAATTTTGAAAATTTAAAAATGAGAAAGCAATTGTAGCACGGTGATGCAGTCGTTTTTATCGTACCAAACCCAGAATAAAGATATTGATCTTGGACTTCGTTATCAATACATATTCTTATTTTTGGTCGGTGAAACCTTCCATTCTTTTATCATTTAGAAAAGATAAGAAGAATGGAAAGAGAAATTGAAGCAGCAAATTAGCAATTATGCACCAAGTAACAAAACAATTACAAATACTGGATTAAACATGAACATTGAGATATCAAGTACACAATAAATTACATAGATATCAAGTTCACAATAAATTATTTAATTCAATCTGTAAGTTTCATGAATAAAATTTATCGACAACTGTTAGAGTAATTTCTGTGTTAGAGAAAGGTTCATGTACATTCCTTATAGAGTATTAATAACTAGTAGGTTGATCAATTTTCCAGGGCTTAAGACAAGTGAAAATGTACAAACCTGGCATACAAAAAAGAAATGTGAATCATCTTCTATGTTGGTATTACAACTATATAGTGAACTGTCAGAAAGATATGAATGATTGTGGTTGTGAGATTTCATATGATGTCTACAAGACCTATTAAGTAATGGTCTGAAGGAATCTGTACGGAGAAGAAAATAAAAAAAAAAAACTCATAAAAGTAATTGAGGTACAAAATTTTGTCAGGAGAAATTTTGTGAACTTTTGTTATGGCAAGCAGTTTGTATACATTTTACTGATGCATTATAATTTTTATTTTATGGAAATTAAGAGTTAATAATGTATGGAATTGATATTAATTGGAACATTAATGCGATATCTCAGAAAAAAATGGTGGCAGATGGTGTTCTACAAATCGGTGCTTTATGCCTTTGTTGTTTTTATTTTTCCTTGTTGGTGGTTGTTTTGTGATTGTAATTCTTGTCAATGTTTGGTTTGTCTATGGGATTACCGTGGAAGTTGTATTTTGAATGCTCAACTTTTTAAATTTTGAAACGAGCGTTTAATGTATGCCATTGTAATTTTGACAAAATGTTCTGAGTTTTTTTTCAAATAGTTTTTAACAATACCTTTGTAGACATACTTTTTAAACAAGAAGTTTGTGGAACAATTATTGTGTTGAACTAGAAGTGTGTTGATATTATATATTTTTGTTTACTTTCAAATTAGATATTATAAAGGCTTTTTATGTGTTTAATCAATGAAATTGTTGTTATGTCTTAATTTTTGGAGTTCCATGCTAATGGAAAATTTTGAAAAAATAAAGAAAGCAAGTGTCAGATACATACGGAATAATCAAGATAGAAGTTATCTATTGACCAAGGTCAATTTATTTCGTTACAAGTACTGCAACGATTTATAGTAAATGTCAGGGTTAACATGGACGATCCATATAGATGTTATGACATACGTGTAAGATCGTGTAATTTGATCTTCTAACAACAACATAGTTTTATATAAAGAACTATAAATATGGTACATTGTCAGAAAATATCATGTTTACTAGGGATAGAAACGGGTAATGTTCTGCTGAACATGGTTTTTTTTTTGCCTATTGGCTTGTATCCGATTTTACATGTACATTTTAATTTTTCTTTTAATCCAAAACGACCATTTCCAGTTTCCATCTTTGTGGTATAAACAAAATAGAGAATAAATTGCAAACGACTCATGTTTGAAGAGAGTTATTTATATCTTAGTTTTAATTCCAGTTAAATATCCGCAGTCATAGATCGTCCGAACATGACTTCACTTAATAACCGATCAAACAATATACAATATTCTGACAGTGTCAGAAAATATAAAAACGTCACAAACAAATATTGTATTCGACAACAGTAAACCAGAACAGAATGCTAAATATCGTTAGAAGCAAGGACAAGCTAGGTACCGGGAGACTTTATTCAAAACAAAGCAAAAATTTATTCGGCTACCTTTCTTGTACAACAAATGTAACGGTTGCAAGATAAAGGTTTTTTCGCGTTGGAAGACTTAAATTATTTTGATTTTTATGCAAGTTTTTAAGTTTTGATAAATATATTTTCTCCCAAACAAGATTGTAGTTTATACAAGGGTAACAGTGTTATTAAAAATAAATGGATTTTTCTGCGAAAATGACGCTAAAATTATGTTCTTGATTTTTGGGGTCAAATTGACCATTGCTTTACGAACATTGAGACAAATTCTGGATTATAGTATTAAATGAGACATAAATGCATAGTATTCCATGGTCAAAAATGTGGGGGATCAAACATATTTTGTATACTCAACACTGATACGAACTGAGGGAATTATTTAATTCAAGTGAATCCAATCATGTATTAATTGGAACACCAAGCTCCTCGTTTTCATTCCATGCATACTAGTACTATAGCTGTGCAAGAAGCGCGCGCAAGTCAAAAAGTATGGAACGCCATAGGGACAGTCATTTGCACGTCGAAAATTTTTTGTTAATTGGTCTTAAATCGTTGTAACAAGCGACAGAAATTAGATGAAGCGAGACAAACGATCAACCATGCAAAACAAAGGCATCGATGGCCTTGTGGTTAAGGTAGCTCGTCTACTATTGATCACGTGGTATGTCAACACTGAGGTTGTGGGTTCGAGTTTTATTGCGGGCAGTGTGCGCTCGACTCAAATCTTAATGGACAAGGATTGCGAGTTTTCCTACAGAATGCCTGGTTTTCACCAGGTACTCTGGCTTCATCCGCCTTTCAGCTGAATTTTTCGGCTATATCATGACGTCTAGTCTTTATTGTCGGATGAAGCCATAATAAAGACTAGACGTCATGATATAGCCGAAAAATTGCTGAAAGCCACTTTCAGCAATTTTTCGGCTATATCATGACGTCTAGTCTTTATTGGCGGATGAAGCCAGAGTAAATTAAATCTAAGTTCAAAACCATTCAAACAAACAAAACAAACATATTAGGACCAATAATAACACCATCAAATATTCGACAGCAAACCTAAGTTTGGTGGCAATCCGTAAGTTAATGTATGATGGCTTACAATTGTATTTGTAAACTAGGATGAACAGGCAAATTATGACTCAATTATGTTAATTTCGTCCATAACCGGGTATGATATATTTTGATATTATTAAAAATTGTGCCAATGCTACTTTTTTGAGTTCATTGTTATCATATTTTAAGTAGCATATCTTTTTATCTTTTTTTAACGTGATAACTAAATTTATTTTACGTTTGATTTACAATAGTCACAGATAATCCAACTTTGGTCCGTTCTTCTTGTATGAAATTCTTCATATAGAATGCATCGCCCAATAAAGTGATACAGCACAAAAGTTCGACCGTGAAGTATGTGTGCATCATAGCCTAGCTTGTTCGAGCAGAAACCTTAAATCAAACAGTTAAAATGGTCCCAGATTTGAACCACCTTATCACACGGAACCTTATACATACTTGTATTCAGGATTTGCAAATATGCTTCGGGACTATTGCACTTAATTTTGATTAATATACGATATTATTTACATTTTTATTTTTAAATTTTTCCTGTACTTTTATAAGAGTTTCGTTTGATGAACATGTTGTTGTAATGGTGCATAAATTCTTCAGACAGTGGACAATCGACTTGAAGAGCTCTTCTGTTTATTTATAGGAGCAACTGGTTCAAACGTGTATTGGTTTAATACAAAATTAAAAGTACAAACACTCTGTGAAGCTAAAACTGATCTGATTGTTGGACCAGTTTAAAGTAATGTTTCATATAAAGAAAAATCTGATTCTTGTTAATAAAAGAAAAGAATGAAGGACTGATAATGATTTTCTAGGAAAAATGTAATTGAACACGAATCTTTAACTTAAATTTTTTTATGGGTTTGAAGTAATATATAACAAACAATTAATATAAATATCTGTTTATTTTAGTTGCTTTTATACAGCTTCAGTTTGAACTGTTCTAATGTCTATATGACACACCACTTGTTATCTTCCACCAAAACTGATCGTTTCTCATTTTTCAAATACAAAATATTTGTTATTAATTTTTTGTATCCGATTTGGACAAGGTTATCTTTATTTAATTATGCAACTTTCAATTTCGTAGTTGCAATGAATGGTATAAAACATAGACCGTTGCTGTTCGTTCGAAGCTTTGATGGGATCGTCAATGCATCTCTGCTATCTTACGGTTTTCGCAATAACAGCCTAATATATTTTTTTTGATTCTGAAAATTTTGATTATATTTTTAAAATCGCCTTTGTTACTGTGCATATGAAATAAACGGCTAACGATTTATTTTGTTTTCATAATTACAGATTTTGATGGGTTTTTTAAAACTCGTCTTTTACTATATCGGTTTCTGTAAATCGAATCTGACGTATTTTTGTTCTTTACAATCCTCGTTGACTGAGCTTTCATCGTTTTTTATTGCATAAATTTATCAGTAATAAATTAGTACATTCTATTGATTAACAACCTATCACCTGACATAGAGTTTTACAAGCTATAAAAGCCATCGGTCCGATTTCCTTATATGAACTGATAGATAAAAAAAGAAGAAAAACAGAAAAAACCATGCACAAATTATCAAGGGATTTACGATTCTTCAATGAAATTTAAACAGTATAGTTCATCGGAATATCACAAAACTTGAACAGCCATCGGGTCGTGATCTATAGCCAATAAACCAATTTGGCCCGAGCATTGAACATAACAAATAACAATATTTTTGTCAATGAAAAATTTGTTTTTCTGGAAGAGTCTGTTCACCTCAAGGCTGATTCAGGCTGTGGCATGGCAGGCCAAAACTCGATATTTACAATATGATAACATTTGTGTATTTTGTCACTTCAAACTGAAGAACGCAGGAGTTAGCACTGCTGTTTTTTGTATTCTTTCACTAAACCACATGGTTGTTTATATTCGAAGAGCTTCGATATCATTCTTCATTGTGAATTATGACCTGTATGTTGACTGGTTGCAGATTAAACACAATTTGCAAGTGTTTATGTGAACAAGACTGGGTTGAAGGTTCCAGATTCTACTTCGATAGAAATGCGAAACCATAATTTTCGGGATGCCTGAGATTGTGCAGCTTAATAATAAATAATTTCCTGTTTGTTTATCATTCGTTGTGGACCTAACCATAAGGTAAAATATGTATCCATTTTTAACATAACATCAGATTTGACTTTATGGATGCATCATTCATTCCTTAGATTTGTTTGTTTAAATAGTATTTTAAGATATTTTAAAAAATAGTTTTACTCTATCGTGAATGCCAGTTTTTGTTGGATGCAAATATTGGAATATCAGCCGAGAACAAGTGACCTTCGGAAGGAAAAAATGGTAATCCTCCTCAAGTATAGGGTTGTGACGGACACACCTTAACTGTAGCCGGGCTCGAACCAACAATCCCAGCGTTGATAGGCCGGTGGTTGCTATATTGTAGATAAGTAGTATTAAGGCCACTCGGATACCGGCGGCCCTCCTTTAGATGTCTTATATTATACCTTACACTACCCATCAAGAAACAAATACTATTTAGGAACATTTAACATTAAAATAAGGTATTATTTCTTTATAATTTTCAGGTATGAAACACCTGTAAGTAATTCATAATAATGTGAAATATTTATATTCTTACAAACTTAAATTAAAGAGTTATGTGTCTGAACCATGCTTTTGGATTTGTAATCATTTTCGAATTGATACAATTTTTTCTGGAAGAACCTAATTGTATTTAAAATGCAATTGCAACAGTTGAATTTTCGGTTGATGAATAAAACAACCATATTCTCTTCTATCGTATTATATTAAATCTTTTGATCGTACATGATGCAGATACCGATATTAAGAAGGCTATTCTGGTTGGCGACTGAACAATTTTGTACTTTTCTGTCTATTTTTAGGGTAACACAAGTTAACATTGGAGTGAATAGTATATTTGCTATGGTTAAGAAATCATGATATCGACCTATATAATTAAGTAATTGTATATTACATATTTGCGTTGTTCCTGTGATATTTACTTTACTGTTTATTTACACTTGTTTGACACACACACACACACACGCACATATACACATATTGTTATAAAACAGAAATCTATAGGTTAAAGTATGTCATTTTTGGGACCAGTACTGTAGATTGATCTCGGTTTTAATTGCGGAATATTGACAGATCAAAAACTGAAATTCCGATCATATTTATCAATGTAGGGTAAATATGACGTCGATGATAACTTTAGGGTCATATCCGATCAATTTTGACGTCACTGATCATTTGCTGGTATCACTGCATACATGTATATATATGGGCATAAACTGCTATATGGGCATAAACTAAGTTAAAACTTCTCATGTCTTTACATATAATCTATTTAACCTTTTTTTTCAATTTGACCCATACCACAATCTTATTTCATCACTTCCCCCTTTGGTCCCTTACCTCGTTTATTCAAAGGAATTAAAATCCTCTTTAATGCATTGGGTATCTATATTGATCATAAAAACTTTGTAACTTTTCGCGAGGAGTTACAATCAACGAAAGTTGGAAGTCTACTATTTTCAAAAGTCATGTCCTTGTTCATGACGTTCCTGTGGATTATTTCTCCAGTAAAAAAACAGACAATACTTGGAGTACTAATTGTTAAGGGACTTACAAAAGGCTGTTTAAACTTATTTCTGTCTTCAATCATATTTCAATACGTTCAGAATGAAAATAACACACCTACCTGAACACGGTGTTTTAATCCACCTCACCCGTTCTTTTGTGTTCCACCCTGTTCTATGTGTCCGAATACCCGCCGTGTTAATTATCAGAATTATATACGTTGCCTTTTCTTTATATAATGAAAACGTGTAAATGCTAATAAGTGCACAAAAAGACCTTTGTTGTGTTTGTATGGAACGTTTCGTATTTTCACTGGTCGACTGTGGTCTCGCCTACCCGATAGAGCAGGTCGAGTTATTATAGCATCATTAACTTAGCCATTATGGAAAACTATCAATATTGCAATGACACCTTAATGACTAACCAATCCAATGCCGGTATATCATATTAACAAGTAGTAGGCCAATATGGGATTGGAAAACCTTACGCAATTATACCTTTTTTGTCTAACCAGTCCAAAGTCATATTGGACGGGTAAATTAAATATTGGAATACTTTGGTATTTAGTATTGTAATGGCAGTTTCAGTCATATTACGTCATATGTACTATTGTTAGTAAAAAAATGATAAATTTAATTAGATGGGCATTTTTTTCTTATGCGAGAATTTGAAGTGTTCTTGTCACGTCTCTCCAGCTATATATGGTAACGACGTAACAATACTTTTTAAAATAAGAAATCAAATACTTAAAAAAAAGTTAATAATAGTTTATTTGATAAAAACTGGTAATTACTTTATCCAAAATTCTGCATAATATTAGGTATAGAAACTCTAATTTTTCTTCGTTAAATTATGGTGAACAATTAGAAAAAAAACAAGCGTTTAATCCAGTAGCAACAAAAAGAGTGACATGCGAAATTGTGAAACTTACAAAAAACACTGGACAACGGCAAAGTTCTCACAGATTGTATTTGTCCCTATAATCCGTGTGGTAAAAAAGTACTTCTGATTTCGAGTGTCATTTTATAGTACTGTGTGTTCAAATGGTAAATTTCTGCTAAACGATAGTCGTCAGTATCTGTGTTATGTTTACATTTTGTGACCAGGCTATCCACCCTAATCTCGGTCGGTATGTAGGACTGATATCGGAGTCTGCATTCGTCCTACTTGCCGTCTGTATATATAATCCGACATAATGTATAAGCCCCCTCATTTTATTTAAGCCTAAGTTCCATTTCGGATCTAATCCAACTGCAGCTGTTCTTGTAGTATTACTTTTTCTGGTAAGAAAAAACTCAATCCTTAATTTTATATGTATAATGTATTTTCTGACCTACAACACTGTTTATTAAAAATTAAAAATTTTAATAAATTATTTCCAGAAATGTTGGTCTCAAATCAACTAAATATTTTAAAAACACTGCTATAGTTTACTTCTCTCCTTTATGTATATGTCAGTAAAATGCATCAATTATTATTTTGTGAATGTAATTAATTCACTACATCAGTGCCATTCATATGCCCGTGTTCACTGAAAACAAGGCTTTATTAAAGCGAACAATATTTAACGGAATGGCAGTTTCATGTTGCATGCATATAAAAGATTTTAAGAATATACAATATTTGTTTCAATTTATTTACCGCAACGCTCAATATATGTACAGAGGTTATACTGAGCAACAGTTTAAGCATGAAATATTATTACCAATATATATATATATATATATATAATTTGACAGTGTTAAAAATCTAATTCAAACAGTGTTGGGCTTAATTTGTAGACGTATATATAAAAATTTGATATTAACCCTGTATTTCTGTTATATGGTTGTCACAATACTTAGACGTTTATAATATATATATATATATATTTTTATTTTTTTTTATTTATATTTATGCTTTTGACTGTTGTCCGCTTAGTATGCTTCCACATACCATTGTCATCTATAATTTTTCTAGTTTTTCGCAGTGTGACACATGTCATCTACTTTAATTCTAACCGGTTCAAACATGTAAATCCCATTTAGATCTGGAACAACGATGGTGTTGTTATGTCGGCCAATTCCTCCAATTGTAGTTCAACCGCCAAGCATTACATGGATGTTAAGCAACCATGTTATGCATTCAGTCAACCAAGTAAGCAGTACACATGATCACAATGTTTGGAAGTTGATTTGATGTTTGCTATATTAAAGCGAACAATATTTAACGGAATGTCTAGCGAGTCCAGCAAGCGGTATTGCAGACATCATTGTGGGTGGTAATAAGTAACAACACAATAAATCAATTCGTAAAATACATTATGTATGGGGAAAAGGGAAAACATTTTGAATGCCTCTGGAAACATGGGTATGGGAAGGCGCGAGGAATTAATACTTTTTTAAGTGCCAAAACAAGTCATAGATCTTATCGACATCTATAGAAGGGTCTTTATCGTGCAATGAGCGTGGCACTCTCCAAACACGTTGACCACTGTAGTCCGCCTTCTGGGAACGCGCTGAACAGCTCCGTGTGACGAGTATACTGTGAACCCTCCAAAGATCACAGTATATACACACACACACACACACACACACACACTCACTCACACACACACACACACGGAAAAGGTCCAGAGACAGTATATACATATAAAATAATAACTTGACATGCAAAGTTCTACCAATTTATCTTCTTTTACTTAAAAACATAAACAATTTTAAATAAAATTTGATAAATTTACAGTTTTTCTTGTTTAAAACATGTCAAGATGATTTTTTTTTGGGCGAGGCTAGTCCGACAAATCACAAAACTAACTTCGGATTATAACGGCAGTAAATTTCGGCCTAGCAGAACCTAAGAACACAATTGCACCTTTATCCGGCGAGTACTAAAAACTCGTTCGTTCTTTAAATGCCTTTGACGTCTCGTGAATCATTTCACACGTGACACGCAAAAATTTCTTGTATCATTACACTTAATTCAGAAGACTTTGCGGTTTCTTTGTAATAAAATTTAGCTGCGATCCGTGATGTCATCAAAAAGAATATTGTATGTTTTTCAAAAGGGCACAGAGGTACTATTGTATAAAAAAAGTTGTCAATGAATTTTCTTTCACAATAGAAATTTGTAACTGAAAATAATGGTCCTCTGGTTTTATTGTGGAATTATTTAATTTTTAGATTATTTAGATAAAATTTTAGCAACGAGAAAATATATATGCTTGACTATTTTTGTAACTATGCTTAGCAACTGACTTGGGGTGGCTTTACTTTAGGTCAATTAGACTATAGTGAATTATATTTGTCAAGGTATAGTCGCCCTTTGTCAATGTTGCGTTTGTACATATCCATCGTTAACCTCTAGCACTGGAGCAGTTTTTCCACGTGAGTTTTTCCATAGTGTTTTCTAGAGATGTATAATACGGTCGCTTAGCAGCCCCGGCACTATGCCTCGATCACTATTAACCACACAATAGAAAAAAACTGTTCCTTCCGATTAGGTCCTTGAAAGAATAACAACAATTGTCGAAAATGTTTAAATATTTAAATATTTCAAAATTGCAAACAACACGTGAATATTATATATTATCTGTGCAGCAAAAATCTTCATTATAAAGGCACATCCTCCTGGTATTCATCTGCTGAAAAATTACTCCGTGTATTTGATATAAAAGAGGATACATTTATCTATAAAAAAGATAAATTTGGCTCTATATTAATACAATCACTGAAAAAGAAATATTCATCAGATTGGAAAGAAGTAAATGAAAAGTTAAAAGATGGTAAACTAGTTACATATTTATCTTTAAAAACACACTTTGGAATAGAAAAATATCTAAGCATTGTAAAAAAATATGAATATAGAAAAGCTATTTGCAGATTTCGGGTATCATCACATAGATTAATGATAGAAACTGGTAGATATAACAAGATACCAAGAAATGACAGATTATGTAAGAAATGTAGTGAAAATAAAATTGAGGATGAAATACACTTTCTTCTTAAATGTCCTTTACTTAATGATAAAAGAGCAGAAATCATTAATCTTTCAAATTTTAAATCTAAACATTATAAACAATTATCTGACTCCGACAAATTGATATGGATCTTGAACAATGAAGATACAGATATTCTAAACAGTGTTGGAAAATTTTTAGTAGACAATATGCCCTAACTCATTTATTGTAATAAACAAAATAGGAATGTATGTCATATGTATTTATTTATATATACTAGTTTTACGTAATGTCTCTATTAATTTTGTATGCACTTTTACTGTAATGCAACTATCAATCAAGCAACTCTTTTTTGTGTAGTTTGTGTAAAAAATTTCATTTGCCTATTACGGGCCCTTAATTGGAAATAAAGAATTTGAATTTGAATTTGAATTTGAATTTATATTTGAATAGTTAATTTATGGCATAGGTAAAATTCCATGTTAATTACATATTATCAAAAGTATACAGTTTGATGTTAACGCATATACTTGTGTTGTGTTTATGTTGCATTATTTTTTATTTCTGTTTTAACATTTTGACAGGGTCGGTATAAACAATCGCGTTCACTTTGGTTCGAAGGTCAACTTAAAAACTTCGAAATCGATATCGTACGCCGATTTATTCTCGTCATTCTTAATAAGACTATATTCTACGGCAATTAAGGTTGAAAAAAACCGCTGAAATAAATAAAGTGTCTGCATGGATTTTATTAATCGTACAAATTCTTACTCAAAGTTGTCACATTTAGAATTCATTTTAATACAAATAAGCAACGCTTAATTCTTCCCCTCTAAATGAGAAACTTTATATGATGCTTCGTGATTCGGAGAAAAAGCAAACCCTTTCCTGAATTGCCTTTATTATAAACCGAACTTTCTTTTCCTTAGTAAATCATCTACATGCAATCACAAGCGTGTCAGTACTTTGTGATTTAAAGGCTTACTTCCGGAAAGGTGTGCTCGACTTTAACCTTAACTGGCAATCTTAACCAAAGGTCTAGGATTTCATCGGGTACTCCAGCTTCAATCCAAGTAAAAACAAATAACTTAGAAACTTTTGAAAGAGATGTCGAACTTCTTCAAACAAACAAAAAAATAAAAAATATTGCGTCTATGTTTAAAAAAATGACATTTGCATGTTTACCAGATTTCATGCAAATAAAATAAACCCGAATATACTAACGCAACTGCCAACGTTTATTTTATGTAACCAGAGACATGTAACTTAGTTTAGATGATAAGGATTGCCCTCTTAAATAGTAACGCAATCTGTAGGTTCAATATACATCTTTTAAATTATTCTTTTGAAATCTGGTTTTTAAGTCATTTTTATTTCCCCTAAATAATTTTTTAAAATCCATCTATCAAGGTTCATGTTAAACCTAGAATGATTTTACTATAGGATACAGTCTAAATGTTTAATTGTCATTTCCAAATCATTTAACAATAATATTGCTATGTTGAAGACAGGGCAGAGAGACTCAATTACATAAAAAAGGTGGTGTACACAAATGAATTAACAGATAGCAGAGAACAAAAATATGTATAAAAAAAGTTAACAGTGTTCTGACTATAAACAGCAACAGGGTTTTTATTTTATTATAACAGTTAACATCAATGTCAATTTTTAAGAAAACAGTTAACAGCTGAAAAACAGTTAACAGTTAACATACGTTTAAAAATGCCAAAAACACGTTGATCGTGCCCCGACACCCCTCCCCACCCCAGACAAGACATATTGTATCCTTTGTCTGTGATTGTCTTTAAATAGATTTTTTGTCACAGACAAAGTATATATAATTTAAACCAGGAACCTATAAATCAGAACTGGGTTTTTAGAGTAATTATTTTTGTTCTTTCACTAACTAAATCACGAACTAAATGCATATTATTGTTTTAAAAACCAAGTTAATGTGTAGCTGAGACATTTTTTGTAATCTGCAAGTGTTGTAAAGACAGAGCAGAAATAAGAGAAAATTCTAAGTTTTCTTTCCGCCTCCGCAAATATTTTAATTAATAATAGACAAATTTACCTGTTCACACCTGAAGAATTAATGAATCACGATCACGTGGTATCCTTATATGGAAACTGTCAGGTCAACCGGAAGTGCTAATTTCTATTTTACAACATTTGAAATATATTTCACACATTCAAAATGAAGACAAAAAGAAAGAAAATAACGTAAGTGAAATGAATAATGGTTAAAAGTTATTACAACTTTCAATGAGTTTATTCAAATTTCAGCATTTATTGTTGAAGTCGTGTTCAACAATATTATTGGTCCCATTCCATTCAAATTTTAAATTTAACGTATACTGTAGTATACATGTAATACACGTATGACTAACTTTTATTATGTGTCTCTGTTACAGCATACACATGATATATATTTATTTTATAATCTTATAAAAGTAAATAGTCTTCGACAGGGAATGAAATGCTTTGTTGCAGGGCGGTGATAAGTACATGTGGTCAGGTGGTTGCATTTCATAGTTTCAACCAAACCCTGTACCATCTGGTAAATTATCTCTGTCAAAGGTAAAAGGTTTAGCTTTTGTGTTATTATGTCATATAAATGTGTAATGGTTTAGCATGAAATAATGCTATTATCAAACCTGTGTCAGTGTGATCTCTGTATTGCCAACCAGCCCACTAAGCAAGTCTAAGAAGCCTCTGCCATCCAACTCTGTTTTAAAGTGAGGGCAGTGTTGGACTGATGAGGATACTCGGCTTAAAATATCAGGCTATGTACAACTAACCAAGTAACCAAAAGAAACAGGCTCATATATGTCCTTTGGCTTTAATGCAAAAAATAATTTGCTCTCACTTTTTTTCATCTAGAAAAAAACTTTATGTATGGCAAAGATGAATTATTCTATAAATCTAATATCCAGAAATGAATTCTGTACCATTGACCACCCCTGTTTACTTTTGGTGATATTGTTCGACTGCAGTAATTACATCCATTACCAGTTTTCTAATGAAGGTCATAGGTTTTTCTCCTTTTACTCTGGCTTCCTCTACCAATAAACACTTGTATAGCTAAAAAAAATTGCTGCAATTAATTTTTAATAGGCAAATACCTGCTAGGTAGACCTCCAGTTACAAATTAAATTCATGGATTTGTTTGTCAATATTCTTGGAGTGTTTATAACATGTATTTTAAGTGTGTTCATTGAAATTGAAGACTCAGACAAAAACTGCTAGTTCTTCTTCCTATATTGCTTATTTTTTTAAACCAAAATTGCCTTTTAAAATCTAAATTGATACCTGTTAAACAACATGATCACAATAATTATACTGGCTTCACATCTGTAAACTGCAATAAGTTTCTTATTCATTTTGCCTGATACCAGTGTTATAAACAGTGATCACATAAACTTGTAGGGGCCTCGGTGGCCCAGTGGTCAAGGTAGTTTGTCTACTATTGATCATGGGGTTTGTTAACACTGAGATTGCGGGTTCCATTCTCACTGCAGGCAGGCTGTACTCGACTCTTACATGTATGTTACTTGACAAGGATTGCCAGTTTTCCTACTGCAGGTTGGGGGTTTTCTGAAAAATTATTGAAAGTGGCGTTAAACACCATCAAACAAAAACAACAACAACATAAACTAGTATCATTTCTGACCAAACTGTTTATTGTTAATGAAGTTTTAATTTAAGTTATTTTACTGGACTGCTTACCATAGATCAAGAAATATGTAAAACCATATACACTTGTGTACATGTCGCTGCCATTGGCATTGACAGGCAACCAGTTTTACAGACATGTAGTTGGTATGATAACTGCCATTACCTGTGCAGCTGTTTCATGAAAATCTGCATTTAGACACACTTAGTGATGTTTTTTTTTAGTAGCTGGTAGACCTATTACTATTAATATTATTACCAAGAAGATACATGTTCCAACACAAATACAACTTCATGTTGTTGTCACATGCTACAAAACATGTTTTGTGGTTAAAAAGATATCACAAGACATGTGACATTTAGACATGCAAAACTTCATTTCATGATTTAATAAAAAATACAACTTTTATGATAGTTGAGTTATTAACATTTATAGTTTTGCTAGTACAATTTATATCATTATTAGAAAAAACATACTATATGTAAATTTTGGGTCCACACATGTCTTGCCTCTTCCTTTATTATTTTCACCACTTGGATCTAAACAAGATAAACATGTACATGAAAATAGTCACTAATTTTGCATAAATGTGGATCATTTTATCTTTAAAAGTGTAATGTTCAATGCCATCTAATGCCCTTCATGCACCTACTAATGAGATTTAGGTACATTGTACTTTCTTACACGTAGAGAAACTAAAAATAGCAACAAAATTGAACAAGAAAAGTGTTAAAATCATTTTAATTTTTTATTATTTTGTTTGACTTCCATGTTACAGATTAAAATGTCTATAATTTTTTTTTATTTTGTTTGCCTTGCATGTGACAGATTTATATGTTTGCTCATCATTGACCACAGGAAGGTGAATGAGTCAGAATTAGCATTCCATACTTATACTTATTGTGTAAAGCTCTATAAGTGGTGAGGGCAATTTATATCAATTTTATGTAAAAAGAAATAACTGAATTTTGTTACTAAGAAGTATAAAAAATATTAAAAAGCAATAAGATATGTGGAGAGATGTTGACTGAATGACATTATGTACACTTGTAGTCTGGAAAGTACCATATAGACAATGGTCTAATATTTATAGGCAGTTTAATGTGTTGTTTGCATCTTTCTGACTATTGACGTGAATTAAGTTAGTTTTTAAACTGGAACAGTTTCCTATTATATGGCCATGCTTACTTTTTTTTATAAAGCTCAGATAGTTTCCAGGTAAATATAACTTTGTGAAATATCGGAAAGGTAAATTCTCTGTTGGCAACTCATCCATGTCCAATATATATATGATGAAAGATTTTTTTGCTGAACAAAGAAGACAGGTTTAAGTATACTAATACCGTGTCAAGGACGTCCTACCCCAGACATTTAACTATAATAGTATATTTTATTTACAGAATAGTTTATTCAGTCTAAATATCATTTACTATATATAAAAGCCATTTGAAAATGGATTTTAAAATATTCACCATTTTATATTTGCCTTTCATTAAAATGTTGTATTGTTAAATTGTCAATCTAACAAGAATAGAACATTTTTAGATTTTTGAAATTTTGCATGACCTATCATGTGATTAATATGTCTCTGCTTAAATGAGAATTCGTTTATTTTGGGAGTTTATGAATAATAAATTGACAGAAAAAAGAATATTATTTGAATACCAGTACAAGAAAATATCTTGCTTGGTGCAGAGTTTCTGAAAAATATTATCTTCTGATAATTGTACTGAATTACATTTTTTTTATTCCACATAATACTTGTATTTCTTTTTTATTATTTTGAGGAATTATAAGGAACCTGACTGTGATAGATTTTCAACAAAACTAAACTAGGGTAGATAACTCTAACTAGCTTTGTGCTTGAATGATCGTCATGATCATTAATCCCTTAGGGTATTTGTTTATTGTCTGACTAATTCCTTTGTCCAAAGTCCTTAAATTTCACTGTACCCCCAGGTATTTAAACTCAATCAAGCCACACAAAGGATTGGTGCTCAGTCCAAATGGGTGATAATGTTATCAGCAAATCATTATTGGTCATATTGATAAAAGTACTTGATGTTGGGAATTTATTAATAAGAAACTGACAAGAAATAAATTAACAGAAAGTCACTTGGACCTTATATTTGAATGAATATTAATGCTTTGTCTAGCCTGAGTGCAATGTTCAGGTATGTTACAAATATACATGTACATACACACACATGTACTTGTATATGTGTGCCAGTGAAAGTGTGTATGTTATTTTCATCTTTGATGACATTTTCCAATTTAAACATGTATGCAAATAGAAAAAAAAGTGTATTACTGTTCATTTCAAATGTAAAATAGGTTTGTAAAGACCTTTCTGGTTACCAACATGTAACATTTTATGGTTATAACCCCTAGCTAGTGATAGACATAGGCATTCTTTTTGTTGTATTATTATATAAAAATATATCCACATATGTCCAACCAAAAAAATAATTATAAAAAGTGTTAATTTTATCATTTATTAAAAAAATGAAATTGATTTAAATAAACAGTTATTCAATATCCATGGGATAAGTATCGGTAGTGTAACATACTCTAAGCTTATTGTCTTTCTAAAATTGTATGTTAATAATGGTAAGAACATACATGTATGTACACTTTGTCATATAGGCAAGATAGAAAATTGTGTTCAAGATGAAAGGCTAAGGGAAACATTATTCTCTGGAATATTTTTGTTTTCATTTTAGCCCCATGTTTTGTTTACTTTCTATCAAATTGCAGTTAGCATGGTTTTGAATGTGCAGTGCAGATCATATTATCAAAAATGTATTGTAGACTTGCACTAAAAATAGCTTTAGGAAAAATTCATAAATTTTATGATATTTAGATCTTTATATTGTTTTACCTATTGTAATGTAAATGTAGAAATTGAAGCCCATGGTGTATATGGTGTATATTCGTTGATGTCATAATCAGCTGTTTAATGAAAGGGTCTGATGCACATGGATGAACTTCTATATAAAGAGGCTTCACATTATATGTATCTCCAGTGCTAAGTGCTGGTTAGTCTTGGACTTATTAATTTCTGTAGTGCTTTGCAGCCATTGTAACATTTATAAACACAAGGTAACAAATTTCAATTAGAATTTATACCAAATTGGTTAAATGTTTCTTCAGATTTTTTTTTTATAAAATTAAAAAAATATGTTGGTCTGTGAATTTAAATAAAAATTTATACCAACTTTGTTAAATTTTATTTAAAAAAATGAAAAAAATATGTTGGTGAGCGAGTGTACTTTTTGTCATCTGGAAGTTTTTTTTTCAAAATGACTTTTAAAACTGGACGGTTATTGATATTTCAAAATAATTTATATATTATCAACATCAATGTTGTCTTACCTGACAGAACAGTTGTTTTTTGCATTAAAGCATTGACCATATAAGGCTTACACTATTTACTGAGCCTTGCATTTTCATACAGAATCAATATCCTCAACATCTACCTAAATTTTGTAAAAACATGTTGTTTGACTTGTAATAAATTTGTTAAGAATTGAGGTTTAATCCAATTTTTATTCTGCAGACATATAAGACCAGTTAGGACCAGTTTGATAGTTTTTTTAGTTCTTTATTGACAGCTTAATGAAGATTGTTTTGATATTTTGTCAGCAAATCTTCTAATTTTTCCAAATTAGCAAATAATCTTATTGAAACTAACAGGACAAATAATTGCTTCATTAACAGATTTGAGATGAAAATGAAATAAAAACCAATGTTTTCGGTTATTGCAAGATAAATATTCAGTTTTGAACATTTTGTTTACGTTTTATCAGCAGTTGTGTGGGAACAGGAAACATTTGTCTTTATTTTTTACATCTACATCTACATATACTAACAAAAAGCTATTAAAAGGCGATTATCACATTAGGAAGTGAGATACATGCTTGTTCTGATTTTCAAAACACATCCCACCCAGTTTAATACAATGTGATCATGTTTTATTCTAAATTCATTGCAAAATACAAGATATTTGAGGTACATGTACATTAAATTAACCATGAAGACAAACAACTTGCATTGGTAATTCTTTTTTAATGAAAACATTACACTGACATTGTGTCTGGAGACAGACACCTAAAGTTTCATTGTATTCAGTGCACAAATAAGTATTTTATTTTCCCATGTCAGATTATGATATAGAGCCTATTTTGTAATTTATGCACACTGGATAAAGGTTTATAATCAGTGCTTGGAGAGTGAACAGCTGCTTCTTGGGGTAAGGCTGCATTGAAATGACATTATATTTATTCAATGCTCTATAATATTTTTTAAAATTTTTTTGTAAATTGGATAGTAATTATATTTACTAAGATTAAGAAAAATAAGAAGATGATTTCTCAGGTTTTTTTGTTTTTTTTTTAAATAAATTTTTGATATTTTTTGTTGTTTTGTTTCAGTTGAAAGAACGTTTCCTTTAAATGATAAAATAAATCAGAATAATTCTAAACCAAGACAGTATAGGTTTTATATATATGTAAAAGCTCTCAGGACATGTATAGTTGTAGACAAATTTATGCCTTTTCCTTGTCAACATATATGTACAGCACACATTGACTTTGTCATCCCAGATATACATGTACTGTATTGCACTGATGTTTCCTTGGACTTATCTTCATGAAATATGATCACTTTACCCTATAATTTTTATTCCTTTGATCAGAAACTTGCAGGGGATGGTGTATGTCACAAAATATCATAAATTATAATAGGTATAATTGTTCAAAATGTCATATATTAAATATTACATTTACTCTATTATATTTTTTTATGTTTTTCGCCAAACACAAGTTCACCTTGTTAGGATAGAAAATATGAAACTGGTTTTGACCAGCAAAGTTAATTTACAACAGTAAAGTGGTATCTTAAATCTAATAAAATAAAATTAATTTCCTTTCATGATAAATCATAAATTATGTCTTGTATAAAGGAACATCTAATGTCAAATTGTGTCATACTTGTTCAAGATACATGCAGAACACAGATGTCTGTTAACAGCTCAATTAGTCAGAAGACATTGCAAACATGCACAGTTGTGAACTTGTTCTTTAAATACATCCTTGTTCCTTAGTTATACCTAAAAGAGGAATACATTTATTTGTATGTACATGTACAATTTTTGTTCATTTTTTTTTTTTGTTGTTTTTATACTTTATAATTGAAATTTAAGGTATTTTTATTTTTTTCTGTATTTTGTCGACTTATTCTTTCAAACACTACTGGATGATAAGAAAGTTAACCAATGAATATAAATGTCACAGTTGTCACATGACACTTTTCTTTTTTTATTCACAGGACTTGTAGACACTTACCAGATTTAGATGAGGCCAAAACTTTCCAGCACGATGAAGGAGCGTAGGCTGTCTGCTTCCCTGTCACAGGAAAATCCCATAATGGATTTCGAAAACCCATTTACACCTATTCAAAAGAACTATAATCAGGACATTATAAGACAGTCTCATGCCACACAGTTGTTGGTTGGTGTGACATCATTTGAAATTTTTAGAAACAGAGTACCAAAGAAAGTTAAACTTCTTGATGTAAAGTTGTCTTTCTCATATCAACAGGATTATCAAACGGAAACAGTTCTGTTAGAAAAGCAGTTAGTGCGTAAAGGCAAAAAGTGGACATGGCCAATGCCAAAAGGACAAAGTTCCATGATGGTATTCCCATATGCCCCAGGAGATCGTGTCAATTTAAACTTTGGAATGATAGTTTTTAAAACCAAAAAGTTGAGCATGTTTAGCTCAGAAACTGTAACTACACCAGTGGGCAATGTTACTGACTGTTTTGTACTTGCAAAAAACCAAGGTGTTGGAATTGGTCTTCCTATTGACACTTACATTTCAAACCATGTGCGACTGAACTTCAGTCTTGATGGATATGCACATCATATGACAATTAAATTAAAACTAGGATTGATAGAAGAAAGAAAAGGAGATCCTTCTCTCTGGCTCAGACCAATCTCTGTTGATAAACCATTCCGAAGTTCACAGACACTGTTGGAGATGCTTGGTGATCCAAGCAGCTTTCCTCCAAAAGTAAAAGACAGTGAAGAAGAGCTGGTTAAACACAGAAGTTTTATTGCCAGTTCGCAAAGGTTAGTATTTGACTATGATGTTGCTAAGCCATTAGAATTTTATTTTAATATATGTACTGTGCACAGTATAAGGTACTTCTTTCTTTTTACTTACTTATATTGTTGTCAATGTTTTTTTGAACGATTGTCAAATTATTATTTTTTCGTCACCTCTGTCAGCCGAGTAACAGAATTTGTGACTATTTATCCTGTTTTCGAATGTTTATATAACCCTTGTGCTAGAGTTACCTCCAATTTGATCAGATATTAAGTAGGTAGAAACTTTCTTTAAAACTTATAAATGGCCACTAAAAAAGATTATGAGTTTTAGTAGCATCTGTATTATCATCTGTCTGTAGAGTTGATTTGTAGGTAATTTATTGATCGACATGTAGTTCACTGATAATTTTCACATTTAACCAATATAGTAGTTCCTGTGAAAAATAAATGTTCAGATTGATAATGGGTTTCATGGCCCCTACCATTCCTGATAAAAAGGGGTCAAACTTTTTTTATAGATTTTTGTATTTTTAAACCTATTCAGTTGTATTTTTTCAATTTTTTACCTAATAAAGGACATGTGCTTTTTGTCTCATGCCATTAAAAGTTCTCTATATTTTACTGTTTTTAGTCAAATGTGCCCTTTGGTCATAATAAAAGACTGAATACCAATTTTCCAACTTTTTTATTTTGATGCAAATTTTGATTCATTGATTATACATGTATTTTTCCATAATAATCATATACATAAAATCTCAAAGTTAAATGATATCTTAATGCAGAATATTCATATGTTGTTTTTTTTTTGTCATAAGAATGGTGAATTATCTGAGATCTGCAGTTTTAGAGTGTTGGGCAGTGAGACCATGTTCAGGTTCATCAGAGTTGCCATCAGGCATTCAGATCCGAATGGTGACCTCAAACAAGCCGATAGCCTGTATAATACCAGTGGTAGAAAAGATGGAAACAGCTCCTGATGTATGTATATAAACCTAATTAATTTGACAGAAATTAAGACATTCCTTTAGACTATTACTGCAAATAAATTCTATTACATGTATAAGCATTGGTAGAAAAGGCCAATTATACCTATGTATATAATCCACACAGATTTATTTTTACATGAAAACTAAAACTACAGTTAACATTTTGTTATATACCTCTAGAACCAACAATAAATAAGTGAAAATTTGTACAACAGTTCGCTAATTTTATTGTAAAGACTGTATATAATCATCAATTTTTTTTTAATAATTATCAAGTCACAAGTGTCTGTGTTAACCAATGGGTGTTTCATTTTGAACGTGTACACAAATACACTTTGTGTAATTGATCACAATTTTTTCCATAGACAGCTGTTTAAAACAGACCGATGTCATGATCACAATGTATGTAGGTAGGGGTCAATTCGTCTCGTTTTCAGGACACTTTGCTGAATATTATGTTGTATTAGTACATGTAATATCTTTTATACATTTAAATTATCTAAATGCTAAATGCTAAATGGCCTAGTCCCCTAAGCAATTTGAGGCGATGGGTAGTATTATTGTACATTTAAAGAGGGGTATTAAATAACAGGCAGACATTAAAAATCATTAGAGACAGACAATAATGGATAGGTTTATTGTGTATTACAGCCTTGACACGATTAGATCCTTAAAAAACGGCTAGGGTCACATTTGTTATACAATGTACATGTGATCTCGTATATGAACTAAAGTTATCACATTCTTGTTTGCTTGGTGTTAATTTCACAAGTATCACTTTTTTTCAACCTTTTTTTTTCCCCTACTCTTTTTTTCTAAGCACCTCTTTAAAATCTATCTCTGCCATGCCTTAATAAATCTGGTGTTAACAATTGCACAAAATGCACTTCAGTAATCTGTTAAATGTAATCCTTTAAAACTGTTGTGTAATTTGTGTGGGCCCTTTTTATTAAAAGTGACCATTCTAATATATTATAAATCTTAGGGTGTCCTGTATGTCTGTTCTTTTTCAATGGAGCAGACCTCATTAATGTTAGGCAAACATCGGAAATAAGATTTGAGTAACTAACTTTTTTTCTCAAAACTGTTAACATTGACTCTAAGTAAAACAATATATTTAATTTGTATCATTAATTAGTAATACCATGATGTAATGAAGCTGTATTTCTTGGTTGAAAAATAAAAATTAAACGATAACTTCAATTATGGGCCGGATACCTTAAAAAATAGTGGAGATTAATATTGTGTACCAGGTAACATAGATTTTTGTTAAAATTATAAAAACAATTTTAACCAACAAAAGTAAATAATTACAAATGTATAAAGACTTTTAATAACTCCTGTTACACATGTTTAAGCATGACAATGTTGCCTAAAGCCATTTTGAATTTAGTGTATTGACTTCTTTGATGGAATTAAAAAGCTTGACAGTAAAAAGTTTTTATATATGTAATTGAAATTAAATTTTGTATTTGGAAATCTATGTTATGGAATCAAATTTGCTATATAACCTTGACCATTAATGAAATATACCATAAAACAGGGACTATAGGTCACTTAAACCATTTCTTATATAGACAAAATATACATGACCAGTAGTTAACCTTGATAGAAGAAATGGTTTTTCCATGATAGTAACAGCTGATGCCAAGGGTTTTTTGTTTTGTTAACAAGAATGACCTTTGCATTTGCGTAAATGTCGGTGTATTGTAAATGACATTTTTGTTTACTTTCGCACGCTCATTATGTTTTATACAAGTGAAAACCATCCTCACACATCTATCATGGATAATACTACTTGAAACAGCCATCTTAGGATTATTTATGACGTAAATTTTAGTCTTGCAACAAAACTGTGAATATGGATACTAGATAATTTATTATTCTGTTTACCTGGTATGAAAATACATGTGCCAGTACAACTATTATTTATTTCATAACTAACAATAATTTTTTTTCATTTCGTTTGAAGCATCTGTAAAAGTTTAATTCTTTTTTTTTATCCCATTTTTTTACAACGTCTGAAACCCAAAGCGAGAACGTGAAGGGATGTGGCTCTCCGACGATGATTTTTTTTAATTCCAACAGTGGGTTTTGTTTTTTTTTCCCCCATGTTTTGGCCTTACCAAAAAATATGAAAACTTAAATTGTGTAAATTGCTGACCAAGCTCAATCGGCACACTTCTCATTTTTCCTTTGGAATACAATTTTGATTTTTATCATTCAATAAACCTTGACATATGAATAAAAAATAAAGGATATCAAATGGCATTAATTTTATATTATACAATTACACACTTTAATATAGGTCGTTATCATAATTTCTCAACCAGAGAAAAGTCAGGGTTGAGAAATCCTGATATTGAAGTCAGTAACTGTTTTATTATTTGTACATGAATAAAACAAATAAATCTTCATCATAGCAAAATCTGTTAACAGTAGACATAGTGATTGTTGTTGACAATTCTATTCATGTAATAAAGTCCTATAAACACTTATATTTTAATCTTAAATGAATCTTTTGCAAAATTTGAATTAGATTAGTTTTTTATTGGCAATTTTTTATCATGTGGGACCAGTATTGATCAAGGAGACTCCATACATGTAACTTTCTCTCCCACTAAAACGTATCACCTTATCATTAAACGTGTCATCATGGCATTAAAACAAATACAATCAGTACAACGCCTGGTCAACAAGGTTAAATAGAAGATGGTGGTCAAACTAATCTTGTATTGGGGTATTGATTAAAAAAGGATAGGCCATTGACAAGTCCAAGTCCAGTGTGATGTAAAGGGTTATTATTGTTTTGAATATTTTTAGCAGTGTTGGTTATGCAACTAATATAAACACAATTTCTTGATTCTAAAATAAGATTTAAATTTACATATTTTAACATGAGGGAAGTGTTTGTAAAAAAAAAAAATCAAGATGTGAAAGATAATATACCAAGTCAGTTTATAGATGCATAAATTATGTACAAGACAGATTGAATTGGACCTGTTTATTATTATCTTGATCCAGTCTATTATGTTAATGAGGAAGTCCATTATAGGTGTATAAGTTATGAAGAAACAACAGGATTAAATTGGACTATATTAACCTGTTAATTATTTTAATAGGCTTATTTTAACCCATAAATGAAGTGATTAAAATAATTAAATAAGATAATGTTTTTGTTGTAATCGGACAAAGGTCAGGGTGTGGTTGATCCCAACCTTTATTGACCATGATTGCCAGTTTTCCTGATAAAGCTTGTAGGTTCTCACATCCCCATTAAAACTGGACACTATAGCTGAAATTTATATTAAGTGGCATTAAATCTTATGCATACTTTCAGCAGTTTTTCAGCTATATCACAGTAAGTCTAGAACATGATTCTAGAAATAGGTGAGAAAGATGAATTTATTGGACATCTGCTAACTTGTAAGAAATTAAGTGATATATAGCTTCCTGTTTTGTGATTTGACAAGCCTACACATAATAAACAGTTTTATGGTGACCATCTTATTATGTCCTGTTACATCAGGAGAGACATTGATGTCTATATATATCCCAGTTTATGATACCTTTATTTATTAACTGTATAATTTTACTGCCCTTATTAGATAGAATATGTAAACACATAAATGTAAATTATCTATCAGATTATTACTGGGGTTAATACCTTAACATGTTGGTAATTGATTTGTATGGGAGAAGGCAGTGGAAGGAGTAAATTTCTTTTATTTTTTACGAAAAAGAAGGAATGAAATTTGTAAAAAAAATATTTCTTTTAATAAGAATAAATGAAATTTGTAAATTTCTTTGCTTATTTTCAAATAAGAATTAATGAAATTTGTAGAACAGCATAAAGAGAGTTTCCCATTTAACAACAGGAAGATTACATATTGAAGTTAGTTGTGTAGGAGATTTAATTGATAGCTTAATATGTCTAGTGAGTAATATTGCTGGGCCAGATTTGAATTGTAACCATGCATATAAGAGATAATTCCCTAAATGATTGATTACTTTCCTTCTTGGCCATGTTCTAACCAGTGGTGACAAGTACATGTAAACATTCATGTTTGTGGTCAGCAAATGATTCATTCTGTAAAGTAATGAGCACATGTAAATAACTACATATTTCAAATCTTCTTTCTAAAGGGAAGAAGATAAATTATCTTAGTTAATTAATGCTAATTACATTAAAATTAATTAGACACATATTAGAAAATTTACATATTTACATGTCAAAGCTCTTTGTATTGCAACTAAATGTACATGTAGACATCACTACATGTACCAGGAACTTTGATCAATTTAATTTTCATATTTCATAGTTCTAATAACACTAGTAATTTGAGATTATACTAATTTCTTAAAGTAGACTATCTTTCCTCTAACGTTAGTAAACGGGAATCAACAATTCAAGCCGACATTTTTTTAAATTACCATATATATGAAACTATAATTATAGTGTTTATCTTGGAATATGTGTATAAACATCCACAATATAAATCTTATGGTTGGAGCCTTAATTAAGAAACATAACAAGTAATTTTGTGGAAAATTTCAATAAATCAGAAACATGTCCTGAATAAGTGACCTTAAATTAGTTCCAGTTGACCTGAGACGTGCCCTGAATAAGGTTTCTATATATACCCGTTAGGTAACTTTCTCCACCAGCTACATGTACATGTAATCTTTTTTATGTCTTAAAAGCATAATTTAGACAACAAAGTGTAAATAACTACTGCCCCTTGGGCATTTATGGACAATTAAGATCTATTTTAAGTAAGGCTGAAAATAATAGTCGACTGTTTAGATAAGTGTTTTTGCTGACCAAGGACAGGTCAAAACAAAGGGATCCAGGCCAAGTTAAATATGCTCGGACAAGATTATACAAATTGAGCTTATCAACTTTTTATTTAAACCAGTAATTGAAATTACAAAAGCATCCCAATTTTTCTCATAATTTACACTCTTCTGGTATTCTTAAATTTTTCCGTCAATTTGCAAGGTTACTAGAAGAGTTTTTTGTTACAGATTGTCAGATCATTTAGGTAATCAGTTTAACAAAAATTTAAAAAGTAATTTAAACTGGTATTAAAGAACTCATGATTAAGTACACTGTATTGTGTCAGAGACTGTAACGTTATGTTACATTTATGTGTCAATCAGTTAATGGAGAGAACTTTTGATAAGAAAATATGAATTTAGTCTACATGATGTTAGGATAAATGAGAAGTCTACTTAGGAGCAATAGTCAGGGTAAGATAAAAAGGAATTTTAAATTTTACAAGTCATTGTACATGTATAAGTTTTTTGGCTTTTTTTACAATAATGAGGACTATACTTTTGTTCTTTGAACTAGTTACACAACTTGACCTTCAGTTAACCTTCAAAAGTTTTTATGTAGGTTTATTACAGGTATAATCCCTGTAATCAATAAACAACAATAATCAATAAAATTCAAATAATTCGTACAAGTTTTTGTGCACTGTACTAATTTAAATGCCTCCGGTAACTAGACCTTGTTGCACTGTTAAGGTTTTAGTTATTTTTGCTGAGTGTGAAGTTTTTAACCAGATCGAGGACAAAGCCTATTGTTGTCGCTTACGTAACAGTAATACCTGCTAAATTGATCAAAATATAATACATTTTATGGTAAAAAATTATGCAAAAACAGATTCTTTTGAAGTTTTCATTTAAATATTTTAGTATTTTTGGCAGGCTATGATTTGTGCAGGTTTAGGTAATGAAATGGAAGATTAAAACGTGAGAAAATTACGTGTTTTTCAATCAGATTTTATAGTTCAGATGTCTCGGAAGATGTATATTGTTAGAAGTCATTAAAAATACATGTATAAAGGCATTTAGCATTTATGCCACACCACGAAAGTTGGGGAACATGTGTTTCATTCATTTTGTTCTTCTATCTATCTGCCCACTTCAGGTTTACCTTTAATTTGTGTTGAAGCTTTGGTTTAATGAAAATGACTGCACATCTTCATGAAACTTGATGTACAGTAATATAACAACATGATGAGATCTGTACACTGGTAAAATTCTGTAGGGATGTGCCAAATATTTATGCTTGAGTGAACTTAGCAACCCCAATATTTGGGCGAGGAGACAAATTGCTTTTTTCAGTTTGCAATATTAGTGAAAATAAACAAAGATGTTTGATCTTAAGCTAAAGTATTTTGGGTGAGGGGATATTAAAATCTATATTGCAGGGGTCACCACACTCTAAAAAAGTAGGGAGAAGTGACTTCTCCCTGGCAGCAAAACAGGGAGAAGTCAGGCCCTGATAGGGAGACTTCAGGAGACACTAGGGAGAAGTCAGGGGGACCGTACAAATAAGTAATTTCGCAGTAGTTACATACATTTTTCATTATTTACATCAATTTCCAGGATTATTTCTCTTGTGTTTTAAAACCATAACACACTTAGATTCAGTTTTTTCTTTCTTTTTCATTATTATTCATGGTATGCAATATCAAACAGTACATAACCTTTATCATTTATCAAAGTTGTACTGATCCAAATTGCTTCACAGGGACACCCATCTACAGAACTTATCATGATGTCAATAATTACTATACATCTTTATTCTTTCAAGTAAAGCTCAAATACTTATCAAAGAAAATTGTTAAAGTACATTCTCTTTGAAAGAACTGAAGTTTGAAACCAATTAAAAGTGTTTGTTTATCAAAAATATTACGATTTTTAATTATGGGCCGTTGTACATTACTTTTCTTCGTAGTTCACTTCCGGTAATTAGTCACATCCGGTAAATAAACAAATGGCGCGTAATACATTTGAAAGACGTAAATCGTTTGAAAATATGTTAAATACGCATATTGTTTGCCGTTTTTTATTGGAATTACACATTCACTGATAAATTGGTAGTCAGAGTGAAGTATTTGGACCAGATTTACAAGTATCTTATGCGAACCATCGGGCGACTTAAGGGAAATGACAGGGCGACTTCGACTTCGCTTTTGAGGCGCCTTAGGGCGACTTCAGGTCCTAGTGGGGCGACTTTGTCGCCCACTTCGCCCAGTGTGGTGAGCCCTGATATTGTAATTTAATATAAATACTGAAAAGGAATGATTATTGATTAAAGATGCAGAGAACTATAGGATTTTTAAATTCTGCTAGTTAAAGAAATACAAATTACTTGCAATAAGTTTTATTTACAAATAAATTTTATGTGCAGTATCTACTTACTATTAGTGTCACTGATGGACTTTAAAGCTTGCTTTAATTTTAAAATAATATGTTTTTGTTTTTTTTTCCATTAGTTTTTTTCCTTCTTTTTACCAGAGTTTTAAACTTGTCTGCATATATATTATGCTGGTATAAAAGTTATCAAATTGCTAAATATTTCCCCAGTAGAGAAGCCACTGCTTACTTGTGTGGACCACCTGAGTGCACCCATGGATTTTATTGTTTTATTGGGTTTGGGCTCCTTTTTTCTGTTTTTATGTTTTTTGGTTTTTGTGTTGCGCTGTGTATGTTTGTCTATATCCAGATTTGTAACTTTCTCTTGACTTTTGGCTGTTGTTCGGGTCGGTTTTATTTCCTATTTATTTACAATTCCTATGCCATTAGTCAAGGTGGTGCTTGGATAAAAATCATTGGATTGAATTTTTTTTTATAAGACTGGTTTCAGCTGTTCTTTGCTTATATGTTTGGATAAAGTTATACATCACTTTAAGCAATTTTTAGCCATATTATATTGTACGTGTTTTTTGAGAGGCGAGAAAGCTAGAGTAGGCAGTGAAAACCCTGAACCTTCGACAGGAAAACTAGCAATTTTACAAGTAAGGTTTGTTGATCATACGCTTCATGAACTCACACCACTCTTTATTACACTAAACTGTTTAGTACCAAAAAAAGCAAGAGTACTTCAGGAAACCACTGACCATGGTGTGGGGTCTAATAATTGCAGACGAGATGAAGTAGTTTGTTTAGATTTAGATTACATTACAGAAGGTTCCAGTTGATTCAGATATTTATTAGTACATGCTGAGAAATACAATTATGACAGCAAATTTTTACTATTAGTTACAGCTTACCATAACCGTGCATAATTTTTCTCTTTTCAGGGTACACCACACCTTAGATTGGCATTGCTAGTTATATGCGGGTCCAAACCCTACTGTTTGTGTTCAGCAAAGTGGAGAAGTTCTGGTAAATAAAGTTAATCTTATGCCTATTCAATATGTTAAAAATATTTATTTTTAATCCATGCTTTAAAAGTGATAAGCTTAAATAATAATTGCTGAACTGATTGGTGCTAAATGTTGGCATATTGATCATCTGTCTTATTGTGACAGTTTCAGAGACTAAACTGACTGGAACTTGATAAAGAACAAACCATTGCATATTTCCAGAAAATATTTTTTATAAAGTTGAAATGAAATATTAGCAGTACCATGAAACAAATCACTGTGTCCTACTAATCAGAGCATTGATTGCTGTTCTTTGCTGTAAAATATGCATACAAATTAAAAGAATGCTCAAAGTATTATTGTGAATAGACATGTCCAAGGGATGCTTTTATGAATGTTAATGTTATCTTTTTGTTTTTTAGATAAGTTTGATTTCAAGGTTCATTTTTATGAAACTGATGAAACATGGGGACAGAGAATAAGGTGGAACTCAAGAGACTTTATGGACATTGACCATATCATCATGAACAGTACAGGGCACCAGTATTTCTTCAAATCAGGTCATGACACAGCTTTACAGGACATTTGTATCGGACTCTGTCTTAAACTGTTGCATAGGTTTAGCACTGAGACTCTTCCTTGGAAAAAAGAGATGCTGACTCCACTATCAGAGATTGACTTACAAATGGAGAGTAGCTTGGAAGCGTATACCCCAGAATCCTTATCTTACAAACCATGCAATCCATTGGATAGCTGTCTGAGAACCATTCCTGAGTTCTTGGTCAAACATAATTTGTCATTATACTGTGATATGGAAGCTAGACTCAATGAAATGGAGAAGAAAGACATTGGAAGATTGGTTGAGCAGCCAAAATTACGTAGGATCAATAGTGCTAGTAGTTATGGGGACACGTTCCAAGGTTACATCAAGAATGAACATAAAAGTGCAAAGAAAAACCTTAACAAATATAACAAGGAGAATCGAGGCAGTGAAGGGGACATTACTACGTCTGGTTTTGTTGAAGACTTTACTGGTTACTCATATTCACGGACAGCATCAGTCAGTAATCACGAGTCATATCACGAATCTGTGATTGACTGAAAAACTGATTGGTCCACAGTTCTTATATTCTCTACTAGAGATGTGCATGGAAGATACACCCCATAGTATTATAAATGCACATTGGAAAAAGTCCCAACAAAATTTTCCATTGGAAAATGTGGGAGAAGGACAGTGCTGCTTCCGATATCATAATGGTCTCGGAGGCTTAATATATCTGAGGTTCCTTAAAGGGTTTATGTTACTATGTATTTTAAATTTCTTAAGTTCTCATGAAATGGGAAACTATACCCTGCTTTATCATCTGCATTTATTTGTGTCATTGTGAGAGATATGTAGATTAAGTCACAAATTGTAGCATCTTACAAATAACAAACAATTCCAGTCTTATCTGGTCAAAACTTTTTAGGCAGGAAAAACATCCGTAGGTGGTATACTGCAACTGATTGAAACGTTCTGTTATGTATGCAAATTAGACTTTCTGTAAGTTACAAGCAATAGATTTTATGTACAAATAATTGTTAAAATATGTGCCTTGATACAGCTGTGGCATCATTTGCATATGTACAAGGAAATATTGTTTTTTGTGTTTCTTTTTGTAACAAATTCGTGTTTTTATTAATGTATATTACTGGAATAAAAATTTCCATCAATATTCACTTGTATTTCATCTAGTGTTAGATGATGCTGTGGCAAAATTAAAATTTAAAAGTAAAGTGGCATTTTTAGTGCATCCAAAATAGTGCTTTTAAGGAATCTCATTTTTTTAAACAGTATTCTGAAAATGAAACTTTTAACAGAATTAAATTTAACTTATTTTCATTCAATAAAGGTCGTATTAATTTACAGAGACCTAATGTTTCTTAGATATAAAATTTGTAATAAGTTGCATTATTGGATTATTGACAATTACTTTTCTGTTTAAGAAGAGTATGTATTTAAAAGGAACCTAAAATTTTGTAATTTTCTAAAATTTAACATACTATGTCTATCAGATTTCGCATTTCGTGTCATCATACATGATAGGCTACACTTTTATTGTACAAGTTTTTTTTAAATATAAATTATATATCGTAAAACGAGAAAAGATCAAAACAAATATTAGATTTGTGATGGTTGAATACATTATACTACATGTAGCTTAAATAAAAAATATTGACTTGAGATAAACAAAGGTTCCTTTCAAGTTTATATTTACTTATATTGTTTATGTGACATAACTTTGGTTGACCTGAACATAGATTATAAAGCGTAATGATATACAACTGTAAAATGAGTTTATTCTAACATACATTGTACTCAATTCTTAGTTATATATTATTAATAAATTTGATTTTATTGGAAATCTGTGTAAATGTAAACACCTGCTTTTAGAAATTACATACTGTTTATTTTTCAATGTAATATACACAACACTAGAGTTTATGACAAATTATAACATAAATATGATGTATATTTATAGAGATCGTGTAATCATTTGACAAGGTAGTTTGGTTCATTCATCCAGAATCGATAAATCTATATCATATGGTCGGTTCAAATTTATGTGACCAGATTGTTAATATGGTAATGGAAAGTCAAATTAATATTACTTAAAACTGTACTGGAAATGTCATGAAAGTGAAACAATGGATGCCTCTTTGCTAATAAAAATGTTGGTGTTGACATATTTATTGTACAAATGTTTCTATGCTGTACTATTGAAACAATGTTTATGTTGATTATAATTTCAACATGTGTTTTATATCAAAATGATATTGTATAATCTTTCAAGCAAGTTATATTGTTTTTAGGTTTTAAAAACCTAAGGGTTTGTATTCTTGTCCTTTTTTCGTCCTTGGTCCACAACTACTCATTTACAAGAATATTTATTGAAAAAATTAATCTCCTGATAATTTAATGTGATTTTTATGTTATTTCAGTGATCAGTACTTTTAGCAAGTGTGCAATATATTTTTTTCCTTCTTGTAAATGATATGTTCCAATATTAAATGTAAGTTTTGTTTTTTATTTGCAAATTGAATTGACGAATCATGTGCATATAAATACTGGCTTAACACTGTATTGATTGCTAATTTCATATAATTAATTTCATGCTTATTTCTTAAGGATACATAACCTTATCAGTATTATACTACAATAGGAATCTTAATTTATAAAATTAATCATTGTTTTATTTTTGATAGATTGAATGCATTTATTTGTTAATCCAATCAGCATAATTATCTTCTATTTTTGATAATCTGATAAAGGTAAGAAAATAAAATAAATGTACTTGAATTTTGAATTGATTGTTGGATGAATGTATTACAAGGAATTCATTTCCAAACTGTGTAGTCCCATGAGATTTTTGGCCGCATTTGTCTCATTATTTGCATATATGTATATATATGTAGTCCCATTTTCTTCAGCATCATCAATTTCAAGAATTTTTTAAACAAATATAGGTTAAGATGTGATGAAAAAAATAATTAAAAACCTCAAACAGACAAATGTACATCAAACATTTTGACAGACACCTCTGACCAAAATGAATGTAAAGTTAATTTTATATTGGACAAACAAGGTAACCTTTCTCACTTCATAAATTCCATCATGGACAGAACTAATTTGTTTTCAAAACATGTAACGTCAGAGACAGTATTTAATGTAGTATGTCAGAAGGTTTATATTATATTGTTTTCGGCTGTTTTTGTAGTTTGCAGGGATAATTATGATCTTTTTTAAATGATTCATATTAAATTGTCACTCGGACTTGTACACCATTCCAAAAATAGATGACAAACGACTATGTATTTTCATATAATGTCAAGAGTCACTTTTTACCTTTTTTCTGATAATCAGTTTTATATGCTACATTCCAAGAAATACTTGATATTAATTTAATTACTTTTGTTAGTAACAAAAAACAACTTTTTGTAAAGTGAATACAAATGGGTAATACAACCAGCTTACGAAATAATTGAAGCATATGCATACATTATGAAATAAGCCCATAGAAACACCAAGTTAAGGTCAAGAATTTAGACTTTTAATGTCATAAACATGTTACGTCAATCAGTTACATAATGCATAGGATATATCAATCTCTCTTTCCTTTATAGATCAATTCAACTTTAAAAGCTATAAATTTATGCTAATATATTATAATTTTTTTGCTGATGTAACAAGGTTGTTTAGTAATTTAATCACAAATCATCTGATACATTATGCAGGAGTTGTATATCTTTTTATTGTACCCCATTTGCATATTATAGCCATCTTTCTGTCAAACCAGTAAACCGGTGGTTGACATTACATACTGCTTGTATTATAAGATAGATCATTCACACTCCTAATATTGTCTTCCATTTAAAAACTGAAGCAGTGAATATATAAAATGTCAGATAATTAATCATACCAATTAATACAGTAGTTGACGGAAATTAAACAAAATAATTCAGGGAATTACCTTAAATGACTTTCTACATGTTAGATCAGTTTGCCAAGATGGCCGTTTTAAGTAATTAGTTTTTTTGTAAAGGTAAACAATCATTTATGAAGCAATGGTATGTAATTTGTAATGTTTGTACAAATATTCAATATAAAAAATGGGCATACACCACTTTTCAATTATTTGTCTTTAGTTAAAATGTTTTCTTGGCTTGGTAAATATTTTATTTTCTTGGAAACAGGATTTTGAGGGCTAGGTTTATGTAATAAATCAGTTAAGAGATGTAATTTATCCACATCCTTATGTAACATATTGTTTACTCAGTTATGTTCATTTTTTATACAGAGTTTTATCATGTAGCTTTAACAAGTTCATGGCATTAAAATTTGTCAAATTTCAAGTGTTATTTCTTTTTAATTTCCTGCAGTGTTGCAATAATGCAAACTTTTATTGTGATGGTCCAGATAGTAAAGCGTCATCATGTCATCAAAAGAATAATTGACATAGAATATTATTATAATCAATATCATTTGATAACAGTTTTTCAGTTGATCGTGGTTACTATGAATGGTGATTTTTTGCTAAATAAATTTATGCAATGTATCACAGACCAAAGCAGTGATTACTCAAATTGGACATGGGTTGCTGCGACCCAGCTTCAGACTGGACTCTTTAACAGTAAACAAATCATAAACTAATTCAAAAACCATGGAATTTGACTAGGGGAGACAACTTTCGTTTTATTGAAAATGACACAACCATGTTAGTTGCATATTAAACAACTCGTAAAACCTACCAGTTGAATTTATAAACTTTAGTCACATACATAAAAGAAGACCTACAACACCATTATGAGACAATTCAGCAGAGGAGACAGAAAGCGAAAATTATGCCATGCTTTGATCTCAAATGTACCTTATTCTGTAGTATCTCAAACTTGAAAGAAGTCTGTTCGTAAATATACTGGTTTCACAAAATAACCGACTATGCCCAGTCTTATTTTGTTATGGTTATGTTCAAGACTTGCGACCTGTTTTTTTTCTTTTAGAAAACAGGATACTAAGCTTGGGGTCAGGTCACGTGGTCACGACTATTGATCTTGGATTGGTACGTCAACACTTGAATTGTGAGTTCAGCATGGTGTGCTGGATTCCAACCTTAATTGACATGATTGACTGTTTTCCTGCTGATAGTAGGGTAGAACGAATTGTCGTACTCTCGCTTTTTTGGCGAGGTTAATCCGACAAATCATAAAGATAACTTCGGATCATTACGGCAGTTATTCGGCCTAATTGTCGGGAGTTCTAACTAGATACTCTGACTCCGTAATGCAGCTTACGAGTTGTTGAAAGTGCGTAAAACTTGAAACAAACAAACAAAAAGACTAAACATGAAGTTATAGCCGCAATGTAGAAGCGTATATACACAGCAACGTAAAGCTGTAAGAGAATAATAGAAAAACTAACATTGAACACTGAAAGGCAGAACCCATACATGTGTGCCTTAGTGCCTGCCTATTTAAGTCGACAATTGCTTTTTTTTGTAATCTAAATAAAGCTATTGACTTAGAACTTTATATGGTTACCCAGCTGTACAGATTTGTTCCTCACTGTCCAATGTAAAGCGTTTCTGTAAATCAATGTCAGCCACGGGTAAACGACGATGTAAGTAAGTAAAATTGTATTATGTTATTGACTATACACAATTTTCCTACGTGGACCACACTCAGTCATCATGGATCCCGTGTGATAGATGAGCTGTCCAAAATTTTTGAATTATTTTGATTTAAATATTTGTATAGATAGACATATTTTAGTTTATATTGATTATGCACTCCTTACGCTTAGCATTTGGGCATACCATGAACCCTAAAGGCAGGAATGTCAAGCAACGTGAATTCGGGTAACTAATCTATATATATAGCAGTATGTTCGTGACAAGAGTGAGCGATGTTTTTCTTTGTTGACAATTTACTATTGGTATGTTTTTGATCTATATCGGGTTTGCTCTGATTTCATGCAAGAATGGAGTAACAGTCTGAAGTTAAAAATATAATTCCACTTTGCCTCATATATTACTAAGCTAGATCTAATAAATTCAGCATGCTTTGCAAAATACCAAGCAACCATTCTAATGTGCGTCGTTTGGCATGAATAGTTTCGAGGGGGTGGACAGGGGGGTACCTTTCTCCCTCCCCACAGCTCCTTTCTCCCTCCCCTCAGCTCCTTTCTCCCTCCCCTCTACTCCTTTCTCCCTCCCCTCGGCTCCTTTCTCCCTCCCCTCTTTACACTTCTCCCTCTTTAAAACACTCTAGCAATAGAAAAGATCACTAAATTTTGACTCAAAACTGATATAAATTTTGGACATGAAGCATATTTAACGGCTTTTACAAACAAAGCATGACTCATGACACATTATCAAATGAATTTAATTGGTGTATGTGCCCTTTGGTAAAAAAATATGAGGATCATAAACTGTGACCGGTAGATTATGAAACCATGACACTGAAACCTAATAGCAACCATACAGCCAGACCTGTTGTCCACATAGACCCATGGTCCACCCAAACTTGTAGTCCACACAGATCTCTAGTCCATACAACCCATAGTCCATACATACCTATGTCCATACAGACTTTTTTTCCACATAGATTTATAATCCAATTACATTTCTAGTACACCAACACCCGTAGTCCACACAGACCTAAATGTTCAGAAAATAATATAGTGTATTCATAACTACAATCAATCGTTGTTTTTATGGTCTCTTGTAAATGTCTCGGTGTAGTTTGAATAAGAAACACGTTAGACTTTTTTTAATTAACAATCTTGTATTTTTAAACTTTTAGAAAACTGTGTTCACTATCATGTAAGATTAACATTATTCTACACTTTATTTACACTCAGCATTTAATAGTTTTACAGGGGCCTCGGTGGCCGAGTGATCAATGTAGTTCGTCTACTATTTATCACGTGGTCTGTCAACACTGAGATTGCGGGTTCGATTCTCACTGCAGGCAAAGTGTATTCGACTCCAATCTTAATTGACAAGGATTGCCAGATAACTCCAAAAAAGAATTCATTTGACAATCTTGGACCAAACGAGTTATTTGTAGCCCTTGTCCAATCTAATTAAAATTAAATCTTTCACTTGCCTCCCTTTTTGTTATTGGTCGCTGCGTTGTAACACGCAGAGACCATAGCAACAAGGGGGAGAGCAAGTGAAAGATTTAATTTTAATTAGAGTGGCCCTTGCCTTACAGATCATTTTTGCAATTTAGAGTATCACTCTGATTTTGGGCTATAGTATGGTTTAGTAAGGCGGGCAGGGGAAATTGGGTATCTTTTCTATCAACTCCTCCTACAGTTTTCAACCCAGATCTCTGAAACTTCACATAACGATTGCACATGTATTGAATTTGTTGACATGTTATTATGGAAGTGTTCCAGCATGTTTCTTAATTTTCCAGAGCTTGGAACTTGGTCATTTTTAGCACATTTACAGAAGACAGTACATATATTGTATAACCAACTCCTACAGTTTTCAGTCTAGAACTGTAAATTTCACAGAAGGATTGCAAATGTATTGAAGTTGTACACCTGTTATTATTGTTCGAGGCTTTTGGGACTTGGGAACTTTGTGATTTGCATTGTCTTGCTGATCATTTTTGCAAT
Source organism: Limnoperna fortunei (assembly GCA_944474755.1). Taxonomy (NCBI): domain Eukaryota; kingdom Metazoa; phylum Mollusca; class Bivalvia; order Mytilida; family Modiolidae; genus Limnoperna; species Limnoperna fortunei. The sequence goes on along the minus strand of OX104116.1, from coordinate 18,442,212 downwards.
TTACAATATCAATCTGCCGTTTTATTTTTCAAGTTATACTGTCAAAACTGTCAGTTTTCTATAAAAAATTGTAACTTAATGTCCATAACTCCTACAGGCAGTTAAACAAAACGTCTGAAATTGAAAAAGATTGAATGTGCTGATCATTTTAATGTAACAGGTTTTTTTCTGTAGCTATATAACATTGTGAGATATTGGCCAAAACATGTGTTGACACATGTTCTTCAACTTGCACTTGTTAAAAAATAGTTCAGATTAGGGCAGCTCTCAGATACATAAACCAGTGTACTGTATTTCTTTTCTATAAATCGTGAATTTTTGGTACTGATCCTAAAACAAAGATGGCCACAACACTGGAACATAGAACTCCAGAGGCACTAAAAAATAGCAGGTTTCAGAAACTATTTCACTTTTTTTAAATCAAATTATGCAGGACTGATATCAGGGTAATTTTCTGCCATTGTAAAATGCATTGTGGCTACTAGAGCCATTGATGTTCTGATTGGCGGAAATTAAAATGAATCTTGCTCTGAAAAATCTGAGTAGCAAATATAATTGTGATACTGTATAAATTTTAAGATTTTGGCGCAGATCCTAAATTCAAGATGGCCACACATTTTGTGTAATGTTCATGTCGATTAAACTAAAGTTTTTGTAATGAGTATAATGTGAGCGTTACAGGCTTTCCATGTTTTTTTAACAAGTGTAATTATGAATATAACATAGTAAATAATTTTTGGTTCGGGACCTTTAATGGATGACGAAAGTGTTAATACACTTGTATTTTTAGTTGTGGATCAAAATTCCGTCTTTTTGGTAACCAATATAATTGAATAATTAGAAACTAAAAATATTTAACCAAGATTTCCCTCATAAATCGTGTTGTCAATTGTAACAAGAAAAGCAAGACCAGGTCATTTGGACAGTCAAAGCCTTTATTCCATTATTTTCCTGATATTTGCCATGAGTGTTAGATACCCAAAATCTAGTATGGTGACGTAATCATTAATCTGAATTACTGTGAATAACGGGATATACCTATAAAAGATGCCGTATTTTAATGTTTTTTATTTGTATAAAACTGTTAAATTGAAAAATAAACACTTTTCCAAGAATGCGTTTTTTCTTAATTTCAAATGTTGCCTCTTTTCAATTGGTTTTCGGGTATTGTGAAAACCATGTTTAGTAACGTACGTTTGATACGAACACATTTGTGTAATTTTTTTACCGATTTATTACGACTTTCGACGTATTTGCCGCACTTTAAATTCACACACTGAAAAATATAATATCATTTTAGATATGCGTTTTTTTTCTCAATAATTTTTCCATGAATTTTTTAGAGTATAACATATATTTTTGTCAGATTTACACGAGTTTATCTATTTCTATAGTCGTTTCGTTAGCGCGACTTTTTTTAAACGATGTTATTATAAACAAAGTTGCATGAACATATTATAAATATATTCGATAATGAAAATATTAATGCGCAAAACGTATATGTGTGCGAATTTAAATACAATTTGAGCAATAACTGGCTATATTTATTGTGGACAAAGACATACAAATCTAGATATAAAACCCTCTTTTAAGGTGCACGACGTAATATTTAACGTAACGTCAAAAAGCTCAAAAGACGCTACGTTTAGGGCACCAATAACGTGCGCTACGTCTTATTGAAATTGTTACAATTTTCAATGTAAAAGAATTAACAAAATCATTTGCTTTAAAATCTACCGGTATTACGTACTACATGCAATAAAACACTACCAGTGCAAACTGCGCTTTGATTAATATATGTTTTACATACATGGATCAAACTCATGGATACAAAGCTAAAACTAGGTACTCTAAGTGGTGTCAGAGAAGATTGTTTAAAAAGTTAACAACGGACAGATAACAGATGACAGACACCTAGTCAATAAGTGATCACAATATAGAAAAGGGACAGACATACGCTTTAGGAAAAACCTTACTGCATACTTGCATAGTGAAAATTCTGAGCATTTGGATGCAATTTATCTCTTTACTGGAGTTTTATGAAAATAATTTTAGTCTTTTTCAATTAAATCAATGAATTGGCACTTATTAAATGATTTTCAGGTGCGAATTAAAGAATATATTTGTACTAGTACTGCCTCCCTCTTTTTTGATTTTTTCCTTTCTCCCTCCCTTCTACTCCTTTCTCCCCCTCTCTCCCTGTCTCCCACTACCCTGTCCACCCTCTCAGTTTCGGCTACGTGCAATTTGAACAACGGCGACGAGTCTTAGCAGATCTTGAATTGAGCAAAACGATAGAAAGTAGAACTTAATCATACAAAACAAAATATTGTACACCTTTATTAAATAATGTCGTAGAAATAAGAAAAATGTTTAATTATATACAAGAGCATAAATGCTATACACACGTTTCGTAGTTTTTGTCTAATAACCCGCGAGTCCGCACTTCTCAGACTGGTCCGTTACATTATCGATAGTTAAATTATAGTCTACGGATTTTAAGTCATCGCCAAGTCTCGAACTTAAAATTCCATAATTTAACATCTCGATTGGAGAAATTCGATAATTCCCTCGTACTATATTTTTGTATCTTTCGTGTATGTCTGGTTGTTGGACTGACATGTTTAGGGGGCAGAACTGGTTTTGTACTGTTATGTTTGTAATTGTAAATAAAGGAAAAGACATTATTGTATTTCTTATGATTATTAAGGTCTAGCAAGCTTTGTTTCTATCTGGTTTTAGAGTGGACATCTTTCTCCCATAGGGTCCTATGCTAAACTATAAGTCCTGCGGTTGCGGCCACTTTGAATTTCCAATAAACTTTATAGAGTACCATCCAAACAATATTGCTAGCAAGTTTTGTTTCGATTGATTAACCGTTTTAGAGCAGAAGTCTTTTAAACATTCCTTTCCCTTAGGGTCTAGAGTTAAAATTCCTGCATTAGCAGCCATTTTGAATTTCCGATTGGCATAAAAAAACTTCATCTAAAAGAGGACCATCCAAATACTATTGATAGCAATTAAGTTATCTTTCCATTTCAGTTAACCGGTTTTAAAGAGGAACCCTTTTTAAAACACTTTTTAGCATCGGGTCCTATGTTAAACCAAGTCCTGCGGTGGCGGCCATTTTGAAAATTTCAATCGGCATAAATTCATTAACTTTATAGATGACCATCCACACAATATTGGTTGTATATTTTGTTGATTGGTTAACCAGTTTCAGAGAAGAAGCCTTTAAAAAAAATTCTCACAGTATCCTATGTTAAAATCAGTCCTGCGGTGGAAGCCATTTAGAATTTTCTATCGGCATAAACACAAATTTATAGAGGACCATTCAAACAATATTGGTAGTAAGTTTTGTTTTGATAGGTTAACCGGTTTCAGAGAAAAAACATTTTTAAACTCAGCCCCCTCCCTAGAGTCCTTTGTTAAAATGTCCCAAGTTGGCGACTATATAAATAGTTTTCAGAATAAAACCATAAAATTTGTAAAAATCCATCCAATGACAACGAACGAATTTAATAATATAGTGTGATGACACTAGTTGCCCTGAAGTGTCAGGTGATCGAGCTAATTAAAAAGAAGGGGGGGGGGGGGGAGATCTTTTCTGTAAATGTGTTTTGGGGCATTTTTAGGTGTGTTAACTGTTTTTAAGCTTACCTGACCTGAAGGGTCATGTGAGCTATTGCCATCACTTGGCGTCCGTCGTCGTCAGTCGTCGTCGATAACTTTTCTTTAAAAATCTTCTACAAAACCACTGAAGGGATTGCTTTGAAACTTTGCACACATCATCAGTAAAATATCTTCTACCAAGTTTGCACAAAGCATGGCCTCAGACCAACCAACATGACCGCCATGGCTAAAATAGATACAGTTTTTGGCTTATAGTTCAAAAAGTATAACAGATACAGGAAAACCGAAGAGACCTTCCTTCTTCAGCATCAAAACCTCTACAAATCACATCATTGGTTCAAAGTTGTACAATGACTTCTTGTAGGAGTTATTGCCCTTAAATTGTAGAAATAGATTAATTTTGTCATGTTTGCCTTAACATCTTGAAAATTATAAGAACTAGAGAAAAATGTTAGCATTTCTTAATCGCTCTGCTCTATGAGAGCTACAAAAATGGCTTAGGGTCAAGATTGTCTGATTAACCGTTTAAGAGTTATTCCCCTTGAACTGTTTTTTTAATCGGTTTAAATTGAATTTTAAAAATCTTCTAATCTGAAGTGAAACTACTGAAAGTACTGCTTTGAAACTTTGTACACATGTCCTCTACCAAGTTTGCACAAACCATGGCCGCAGATTAACCAACATGGCCGTCATGGCTAAAAATAGAACCGGGGAGAGGGTCAAAATACAGTGTTTGGCTTATAGTTTAAAAAAATTAACAGATACAGCTAGGAAACCCGAAGAGACATGCCTTCATCAGCATCGAAAGCTCTAAGAAACACTCCATTGGGTAGAAGTTGTATGATGACTCCTTGTATGAGTTATTGCCCTTTAATTGTCGAAATTGAAATTTTTTGCCATTTTTGCCTCAAAATCTTGAAAATTATTAGAACTAGAGATGAAGTTAGCATTGCTTAATTGTTCTGCTCTATGCGATCTACAAAAAATGGCTTAGGGTCAAGAATGTCTGATAAACCGTTTAGGAATTATTCTCCTTGAACATTTTTTTAATGAATTTTAATGGTTTTAAAAAAATCTTTTCCTCTTTAACCAATAGAAGGACTGCTTTGAAACATTGCACACACTGCACCAAAATATCCAGGTACTTTTCAAATCTGTTTGAAAAATTTGTTTTTTTCTATATATATCTTTATTTTCGTTCTGATATTGATGCAAATAGAACAACACATATTTTTAACGCTCATTTCGAACATTAGTTCAGGGAGTCAATTTTTATTAATTATTTTTCAAAAAGCACGTGTGAAGTGACGACATGTATTTAAATCTCTCAAGCACCATTAGTAAAAGGTTTAGCGTAAACTGTTCTTAAAAGGTACAATGCTTAGCTATCCTACATATAAATTGCAAACAACAGTTCTATACTTTAATATCCATAAGATGAGTAATGCAGCAAAGAGACGGTTAGCTAAACTTGTTTTATTAATTAATATTGAATTTACGATTGCAATTTAATTTCATATTAAACATTTCTGTAGATAATTAGTGTATTTTAGACTTATCTTTACATGTTTCGAGCGTTGACCAGCTATTATCTATATATTATTTATGAGTATATTTATGTTAACACGTAGTCGTATCATCCTTCGTTGATAGCCTTGTTAAAAAGTTAAAGTGATCCCCGTAAGAACCCCTATTTATTTTAATGTATTGCTCCGGCAATACACACAACAGAGGCTCGAGAAGAGGGTACAAAATGGCGGCTGGAGAAAAATTGACTATACTTGCTCATGTTTTTTACTAACTTTTGAGTTAGCAGTATGGAAAGTAGCGATTATGTCAGCTTTACAACAAAGGTATTAGTTCAATTAAGAAACAATTTTCGCTATCTTTTACTAGATATACGAATATAGCACTAGACATTGACCCACTTTCACAAATATGCCAGACCCTTACGAGGTAACACCACCAATATAATTTTCCCTGCTGCATGCCAACCGTTGTTTAATATTGAGAGGATTTAGAACTTATATCGAGATTTAGCTTAAAATAAAATGAAAGAGTGCTAGGAGTGACCTGGGAACTTATACTGTCCGACACACAGAAATATTGTGGTATTAATAGCCAAGTTAAATTGGGATATTAACTTGCAAGTGTAATGGGGCTCTTGCAGGAAAAAATAGTATATCATCTGAGCAAAATCCTTATATGCTGTTATGTGTGATGTATTATTGTCCTATATATTTACCAAAATAAAGAGTTAATTTGTAATAATTCTAATATGAGTTGCATATTTAGAAATGTTACATTTATTTGGTTGGTCTATTGGTTGGTCTAGATTACTTCCCGTTTTAAACAAAATTTATATTATTTTGATAAATGAAGTTGACTCAATTTATTTTAGGACAAATGATGTTGACCAAAATATTTTTAGCATAATCAATTTAAACAAAGATGGCAGCATCCAATATCGATGGTGATGTCAAATTATTTTTATTATAAATTGACGTTAATATTAAATTTAAAACTGTGTTCGATAAAGAAAATAAAGTTATAGATTCAATTAAAGACTTAAGTTGTATATATTAAAATCGAAAGATGGTTTATTGAATAACATTTGGTACCTAAAAACAACGGTCAACGATCCCTGCTACCAAAAAAAAAAAAACCAAGAAACATGCAATTTTAAAGAATTATAAGGATTGAACACCGTTTTCAATGGATTTATCGGTATATCAACAAGACCAACTCACTCACAAACATATCATAAAAGTCCTTCGGACTTTTGAGACATTTACAGTGAATAAAAAGAATTAGTAAAACAACAACCATAAAGAAATGGATCCACAAAAAACATTTTTAAACACTATTTAAACAAATTTCAAAGAACCACTAAGAATCGTTCAGACTCATTGTTTAGGACCTTAATACTTGCTTTCTTTTACATTAATTTTTTATCCTGAAAAAAGTTTATTTAAAAAAGCAATTAGTTTTGAGAGTATGAGGGAATAATAATGATGCTGCTTGTTAAATAGAGATGAATGGTGTTAACTAATATTTCAGTCAGTTAATACAAAAAAGCTTTCAAATTGTAGGGGAGGGTCTTGTTATAATCATTAAAAAAATATTTCCGTTCATATAAAAGCAAGTACACATACAGAAATGCAGAGATAGATGTCCAAAAAAAAAATATCTTAACTACGTGTAATGCAATGATCAACCAGGAAGGAAAATGTTAAGTTAACTGATGAAATAATAATAGGTATCTGTTTATAGACTGTCTATTTAAGGAAGTAGAGGCCATCTATTATATCATAATAAAAACAAAAAGTAAATTGGCTCACAATAAAAGAAATTTGCTTTGTTAGTTAATAAAGTTAAATGTTCAAAATAAATTTAGAATGTTTATTTTTACATGTTATATACATTATTTTAATTACAGCTTAAAGAATTTGAGATAACTGGTGAAATACTGGTATGAAAATGCCATTATATATGCTGATGTACTGCAATCTTATTTGTATGTTAAACAATGCAAATAAAAAACAAATTAACAATACTTGTGAAGCATATGATACCAATATTGTGTTCAATTTACAATATACAGAATACCCCATACTCTTTGAATTATTCCTAAACATCCATGAAGGTAATCTATGATTATGCAGAAGAAATTACATTGTTTTGAACCAAATCATTTGATTACAGTTGGAATGTATGAAACAAAATTTAGATTATACATGTTATTTACTTCATTACAATCTGGAGCAAACTAGTGCCCTAAACTTATTGATATTCTCTTCTACAAAACAGGATTTTATTTTAAAAATATTGATATTACAAGGTATATATTTTTACAGAAAAAGACAGTATCATAAATCAATGTTGAAAACCATTAATAAATTTATTGAACCTTTCTCAGGGAAAATATCCCAACATTTTATGTCTGAATATTTTGTATTTGCAGTTAAAAGAGGCAGAGAAAATTTTCCTTAGGCTTTCTCAAGAGGAAAAAGAAAAGGCTTTCAAAACATTACTCACTTTTAAAGCTAGATGTTCAGAACTATTTTCAAACCAAACAGATACTGCTCACAAACAGCCACCCTCTAAGCCAGCACCAAAGAAAAAACCCACATCATTAACTAAAGTTGTCAAGAAAGACGATGATGGTACAGAAGTTTTTGTCAGAGACTTTCTTAGTGATCTTGTTTCTGAAGCTGTTAATTTGGTGGAGGACAAAGATAAAGTGTGGCCATCAAGAAGGTTAAGAAAGAGGAAATCCTCTTCTTTTCAGGAGGTTAATAATGATAATAATGAAAATGAGATAAGTGATGCTCCTTCTCCAATAGGGTGGGAAGATACAGCAGACGACACTGATGATTATGATTTCAGTAAGTCAACAGCCTTGTCGTCTGCAAAAAGAAAAAGAAAGCAGAAATTTCCTCGGCGATCTGCAGCAACGGAGGAAAATTTCAAAATTGATAATGGTTTTGATGAAGGAATGGTTGATAACAATTCTTTTATTTTAAGAATTGTGAAAGAGGCTGTAGAATTATCTGAAATGCTTACTGAACAGACACAAAATGCTGATGCCAAAAATGGAAAAAAGGGTAAAGTTAGGGCAAAAAAGAGACTGAAGAGAAATGGCAGAGGACGTCCAAGAAAGAGAATGTTATACCAGTGTAATGACTGCAGTGAATCGTTTACTCAAAGCATTTCTTACATTGAACATGTAACAAGTCATGGTCATATGCCTTGTTCTTGTAGAGCATGTATGGGAGAATTTGCTACTGCAGCAGAATATGACAACCATAAATGTAACCCAACAGAGAGTAAAAGTTGTAAACTCTGTCGAAAAGGCAATTCTAGATTTATTTCTCAGAAATTGCTTAGAGACCATATGAAATCATTTCATGGTTTGGAATTAATGTCACGAAATTACCCCTGTAGATATTGTGAAAAGTCATTTACCACAAAACTTTGGTTGCATCATCACTTTAAAAAACATGCAGAGGGTAAAGAAGTTTGTTTGAGATGTGGTGAATTTTTTGATGATTCAAGTACATTACAGAAACACCAAAAAACACATGAAAAAGAAGTTCATTATAAATGTGTTAAATGTGATGCCGTATTTTATCATGCAAGACAATATGACCAACACTTACAAGGACATTTGCAACGTGAATGCAGTCTCTGTGATGCTACCTTCCAGTCACGTTCCCAGCTCGGACGACATTGCCAGGCAGAGCACAGCATCAGTTTAATTGACATGATTAAGTCAAAGTATTCCTGTGATGAGTGTGATAAATCCTTTGAGAGGCCGAGTGCTTTAGTAGTACATCAGAGACTTCACACAGGTATTTCTGTAAATTAATTATTCAGCAAACTGAAATCCTTAAAGGTGCAGGCAGAATATTTTCACCAAAAATCAAAATGTGACCTTTTAAGTTTTGATTTTTATGTTGAGCTTTTCAAGAAAATAATTTGTCAGAAGACATTTTTAAAAAAGTGACATGTATGTATGTAAATTGTATTAAAGTAGTACAACAATCTCTTTTTTCTTATCAATGGGAGATAACTCTACTTTTTTTAAATGTTCATTGTCCATGATCATCACTTTTTGATTCCTCTTTAGCTATACTAAATGTGCTGAATTTGACTTTTCCCAGACAATTTACCATATTTAAAAATATGCACTTGGTCAGCATTCTGTTAAAATTTCACCTAACTTTAATTGCATATATAGGACAAAATGCTGAACCAGTAGCTCAAATGGTGTAAAAATCTACTTTCAATTTCAGTCCAAATATAGTGCATATCCTAATTGACTCTCAACATTTTTATTTTCAATTAATTATAATTTAATTACAATTATATTAATTTCCTGAAATATTCAGCTCCAGAAATATCAAACTTATTCTGGCTTCATGTATGGTTCAAATTCTATTGGCAGCAGTGAACTGATCAGATTGGGTTGGTCTGGTATCTTTGCACCATGGCTGTAATTTTTTGGCATTATGAGGACAAAATGTATGGCGAAATATGAGTAAGATGTGTGATTTTTTTTTTAATACGGTAAAAGTATTTTTCTTTCTACAGTATTGTATTTCCTTGTTTATATTTCAGGGGAACGGCCAGTTGAATGTAAACCATGTCAACAGTTTTTCAGAACAAACAAAGCTTTAGCCAAGCACAGGCAGACATACACACATTCTATAAAGGCAGGAGAGAAAGTGAAAGAGAGGAAATTCTTGTGCTCAGAATGTGGCAAAGCTTACTTCAGGTCTGTACAGTGTATCACTCTGCTATCTTTTCCCACAAAACAAAAAATTGAAAAGGAATTATTATTGTTTAACTGATACTAGTACCAATACTCACAAGTCAAATTTTGTTTTTACTAGTAAATTGTCAATGGTCAACAACAGTGGTAATATCTGAATAAATTTAAGAGTATTTTATTTTTGTCCTTAGAAAATTTTCTTTTTCTTTAATGATAACAAATATATGAATAATATCATTGTCTGTAATAGTATGCTTTATTTAATACAAATATGAAAGCTTTATTTTCATTGGCACATATATACAAAATAAAGCTTTCATATTCCCATTAAATAATGCAGGTAAATATTGATTAAAATAATTAAAATAATCTTTTTGTGGTTGAAATCACATATGATTTTTGGTGTAAGTTTTTATTTATTAAATGTTTAATGGATGGTAATGGATTTAACTCGATATCTGTTCAGTTAATCATGGCTACCATTTACACCAACTGGGGAAAAAAATGTAGCTTTGACTGTTAAAACACAGGAAAAGATAAATGATTTAGAATACAATGATTACATATTAAGGCAAAATTAAAGAAAACACTTGAATTGTAGTACAAGTATGTAAAAAATCTTGATTGCTTGAACCGTTTTTTTTGTAGAAAACATGCTTTACAGCGCCACATGCGGTATCATACAGGGGAGAAACCACACACATGTCAACATTGTGGTTACCAGTGTCGTGAGGCAAACAATCTTAAACGACATCTATCTCTTCACTTTGAGGCTGAGAGGAATTTTGTTTGCGAGTTATGTGGAGCAGCATTTCATGCAAAGAAAACTCTTGAAATGCACCATGCATATAAACACAGTGATGTAAGGCAGTTTTCATGCAGTCTTTGTTCATTAACTTTCAAAGCAAAGAATGCTCTGAAACGTCATTACAAGGTACATTCCACAGAAAAAGAACACAAATGTTGGTGTGGGACTGCATTTAAGAGGATGTACAACTTACGAAGACATCTTAATGCTGTGCATGGTGCAGATACTATATTACCTCCAGTAAGAAGAGTTCAGCCCTTAGATCAACCACATAAAGCTCCAATATCTAAAACAGACTTGCAAAATCCCAAGGTAGTTGCTGAAAAGAAAGATAAAGCACAAAAAACTCGTCGAAAACCATATCAGTCAATGCCGAGAGAGATACCAACCTCGGATATGTATCCATCAATTGCACCAGCATCATCATCTATTGCTGAAGAAATAAGTGAGGGTTTAAAATTTACATCAATGCTAATGAATGCTGAAAATCAACATAATATGAATAGTCTACAACATATTGAACACTGTTATAGTGTTCAACAACAACAACAACAACAGCAACAACAGTCACCTCCAACACCTGTACCTTCACCACACAGGCAACACAATATTATGAGACAACAACAGCCTACACCCAGTTCACAACAACACGAACCTTCACAGCATATGATGGGTGCAGATGGTCATCAAAGAATGAGGTATAACACTACCCATGAAGGACAAGTTTACACAAGTGTGATGGACAGACCAGCGCCATTGCCACATAATATTGACCATAATGATCCATTTATGCAGCACATGAACACATCATTGGGAAATCCTAATTTTATTCCACAGGCTGTGGCATATTCTACCATTATGAGAGAATATGGATCCCAGTTTCCATTTCTCCCTGATGGATCTAATTACCATAACTATGTAAATAAAGCAGTATAGGATTTATTTAATATTGTCATATTTTAGCTTTTTTTGATACCGTATCTGGCTGTGTATTGTACTCACTGGTGTATTGTGGCACCCAATCCAAGGTTCTTGAATAATTTGACTTAAAGCTATTCAACTTCTTGTTTATTATACTCACCCAGGCTAATCTTTGTTCTTTTACTTAAAAAATGAGTCTTATACACAACTGGTTACAGCACCTAAGACTGATTTCGCATATTTAACTTTTCAAGTGTCCCACATTTAAACAGGATTTAGAATTTTGTGTGTGTTTATGATTTGATATATGAAAGTTATGCTGATACATGTGAAAGAGAAAGGCAATAAAAAGATAAATACAAATCTGTACCCTGTGACTTGAGTAAAACATCATGACTTATAGATTTGTACATGAATGAAGTAAACAGTTTAATTAACAAAAGAATTGACTTGTGTTTGTTTTGAAAAATATGTAAATATCTTCTATGTATAACCAAATACTAGTAACTAACTTCCCAAGACATAATGTTATGTACTCTATAAGAAATCCAATAAGTTTCTGTATTACATGTATATAATTATACCATTATGTTACATAGAGTCCTATGCAGTTGTAATATAATTTTGTTAGTGCATACTGTTGAGATTTGTTGTTTTTTAAACCTATTTTGCTATGGTGTATTGCTTGTTAAGAATGTTTTGAACCTTTCAAGCATTGAGATACCGGTAGGAATTCATAAATTGTGTATTTAGTCCGTAGGTTCATTGGAATTGTACATCTATTTATTGAATTAATTACCATACATGGTTATCTATTTTTACATTGCATTATTACATAACATGCACTTATCATCTATATTGTAGCACACATGCATTTAGCTGTACAAACATACATGGATCTTAGTGGCCATGTGGTCAAGGTAGTTAGTCATCGACTATTGATCACTGGCTGTCAACACTCCAGTCTCACTTTAGATTAGGTATTCTTGACTCCAGCCTTGATTGATAAGGATAGCTAGTTAGCTCACCTGACTCGAAGGGTCATGTGAGCTATTGCCATCACTTGTTGTCCGTCGTCGTTAGTTGTCGTCGTTACCTTTTCTTTAAAAATTTTCTTCTCCAAAACCACTGAAGGGATTACTTTGAAACTTTGCACACATCATCAGTAAAATGTCCTCTACCAAGTTTGCACAAATCATGGCCTCAGAACAACCAACATGGTCGCCATGGCTAAAAATAGAACAGGAAGGTCAAAATACTGTTTTTGGCTTATAGATCAAAAAGTTTAACAGATACAGGAAAACTGAAGAGACCTTCCTTCTTCAGCATCAAAAGCTCTACAAAACACTCCATTGTTGTATGACGACTCCTTGTACGAGTTATTGCCCTTATATATTGTCGAAATTGATGATTTTTGTCTCGCCTGCGACGAAAGTCGCTGGAGGCGAGACATATTATGGAAATCCGGCGGCGGCGGCGTAAACACTTCACATCTTGCTTCATATCTTTGTAAGCCCAAGCCCTAGGTCCATCAAATTTGGTCCAGAGGTAGCTTATAATGAGTACTTGCCAGTCAGTCACCTGTCACCTGACCTTGACCTCAATTTCACGGTTCAGCGACTACGTTAAAATTTTTGGGTTACGACAGTTCCTCTGTAACTACGCATGGTAGGGTGACAATATTTGGTGTATAGGTTGCTGATGACTGTCTGGTAGGTGTCACCTGACTTTGACCTCAATTTCACGGTCCAGCGACTACGTTTAAGTTTTTGGATTACGACAGTTCCTCTGTAACTACGCATGATAGGATGACAATATTTGGTGTATAGGTTGCTGATGACTAGTACATGACTGTCTGGTAGGTGTCACCTGACCTTGACCTCAATTTCTCAGTCCAGCGACTACGTTAAAGTTTTTGGGCTACGACAGTTCCTCTGTAACTACGCATGGTAGGATGACAATATTTGGTGTATAGGTTGCTGATGACTAGTACATGACTGTCTGGTAGGTGTCACCTGACCTTGACCTCAATTTCACGGTCCAGCGACTACATTAAAGTTTTTGGGTTACGACAGTTCCTCTGTAACTACACATGGTAGGATGACAATATTTGGTGTATAGGTTGCTGATGACTAGTACATGACTGTCTGGTAGGTGTCACCTGACCTTGACCTCAATTTCCCGGTCCAGTGACTACATTAAAGTTTTTGGGTTACGATAGTTCCTCTAACTACGCATGGTAGGATGACAATATTTTGTATATAGGTTGCTGATGAATAGTACATGACTGTCTGGTAGGTTCCACCTGACCTTGACCTCAATTTCACGGTCCAGCGACTACATTAAAGTTTTTGGGTTACGGCTGTTCCCCTGTAACTATGCAGGGTATGGTGACAATATTTTGTATACAGGCCGCTGCTGATATTTAATGCTATTTACGTAATGCTTATGACGAACTTTATTTTCGTTACTGATGCGGAATGCAGGCGAGACGTTTTTCTGTGTCCACACTTGTTTGGCATTTTTGTCGTAAAATCTTGAAAATTATTAGAACTAGAGAAAAAGTTAGCCTTGCTTAATTGTTCTGCTCTTTGAGAGGTACAAAAATGACTTTAGAGTCAAGATTGTCTGATGAACTGTTTAGAAATTATTCTCCTTGAACATTTTTATGCCCTCGGGAGGACATGTTGGGGGCATTAAATTTTACTCATGTCCGTCCGTCTGTCTGTCTGTACGTACGTCCGTACGAATTTCCATCAACCTTTTTCAGAAATCATACATGAGAACAATTTGAAATTCGGCAGGGTGGTTCAGTATCGCAAGTTGTACATCCTAATCAACTTTCAGACCTGTTGGACAACTACTTCCTGTTTGGTATTTCATTTAGCGGGGGCATTTTTGTCCCATGGACACATTCTTCCATTTTTTTAATTTTAATTGATTTAAAAAAAATCTATTAACCAATGAAAGGACTGCTTAGAAACATTGCACACATCATCTTTAGGATGTCCTCTACCAAAATTGTGCAAATCATGACAGCTGACTACCTACATAGCTACGTTGGCTTAAAATAGAAAGGGTGGGGGGGTAGTTGATAGTTAAAAAAGTATAACAGGTACGCAAATTTGAAGTGAATTTCCCTACTAAGCATCAAAAGCTCCTCCTTATAGAAGTTATTTCCCTTAAAAGGTAAAAAAAATTAAGGATTTTTGCAGAAGTGTTGGGCAATTCCTTATATGAAAGAAGAGCTGGATAAAAAAGTGTTGTTTGGTTTCAGGTTCAGGTGAGCGATACAGGCTCCTGGGAGCCTCTAGTTTTTCTTATGGTCTGGCTTTCACTCATACCATATTGTTAAGTTGGTAGAAAATTTAATACATGTATATTTATATTTTCATAATATTTTTGTGCCAATTAGAATCTTCCAAATAGATTTTTAGTAAGAAGTAATTTGTGTTGTTATACTCATTTTTTGTTTACTTATAATATTAGCAGTTTTAATGGCAATATTTGTATTGCTGATATGCATGTTACACCCCACCCCCCTCCCCACCCCCCTTTCCAAAGGCAATAGAGTATAGTATGCAGATTCCTTGAATATTTATTGTTCTCTCGGTTTCGTCAATCACAAGAGTGGTTGTTACAATAGAACTAAAAAAACAAGTTGCATTAAAAACCAATTCGACTTCAATTATTTGGGTCTTAATAAAATGACATTTAGATATTTTATTTGGCTTTCTTTTATTTAAGTGTGTTCTTGATTATCACTAATGCTTAAATCTTGTGATTTTACTAGATTAAATTTCTAACATGTTTCTTTGAAACATCTGATATACATGTATTTTCCAAAGTATGTAATATGTTGATGCTGCTGTTGAGTTGGAGGTCTATATGTCAGTTAGAAACTTCACAAGACAATGAGTAACTCGACGGGTGTCTAATTAGAGGCAGGCACTGCTTACTCGTCCGGAGCACCTGAGTGCACCCATGGTTTTTATTGGGTTCGGGTTACTCTCTTTCTGTATTTTATGTTTTTGATTTTTGTGTTGTGTTTGTCTATATCCGGATTTGTAACTGTCCCTTGGTTTTTGGCTCTTGTTGTTCGGTCGGTTTTCTTTGCTACTTTTTTTTTTTTTTTTCACATGAATTTGTTTTCAGCCAAAATCCCAGAAAGTCCATATTTCAAACTTATCATTTTAGACTTGGCATTGAAAGTTTAGTCATCTAATTAATCCAGACTCTCTGTAAATAAAGAGCAATACCATAAGCATTGCCTGTATATACATAGATCACAGACCTTGTGTAAATATAAAATTGTGCCATAATAGCATTTATGCTTCTTGATGTATTTAACATATAATGCAGATTATGCAAACTCGTAAGGTTCTTGTTCGTGTAAATAAAATTACCTTTTCATATTTGCATGTGAAATATTTATATAAAGGCCAGCTGTGATTGTGAATGGCTATACCAGACTAATGTCAAGATTAAATTTTAGAATAGTAATAAAATATTTAAAGATATTATTTATATCTGCTGTTTTATAGCAACATTTTAATTGAGCCAGTAAAACAAGATTTTACAGTTTGTGTACAAACATCTGAATGAAACAGATGTGTGATAGTGTAATGTGTAAAGCATATATCATTTTTTTTGTAACAGTAAAACCTCAGATTGATATCTACAACTACAGTATGTTCATTTATGTTTAACTTCAGTGCACATAATCATGTATTTTGTTAGCAGGAAATGTCTTGTACTTGTGCTTTCACTGTTCAGTAAGTACATTGATTGAACAGATGCTTATGACATTAACTTTTGATTGATCTGAGATTATGTGCAGTCAGATTTGATATACAAGCACTGCATATCTCTACAAGACTGACTTGAGGCACCCATAAATTGTACCATTTGTTTGATATTTTGATATTACATATAACAAATAACAAGACAAATTATATGTTACTACTTTGAACTATAACCCTGTTTCTAGAAACTTGTGATTTTTTATGTTGTCCAATGGGTTTTTACATTAGTCATATAATTCTTACAACACAAAGATATTCAAACTTCATTCTTAAATTAGTGTATGTTCATACTCCTATTTGTCCATAATTACCGATTAATTAAGTGCAAAGTTATAAGAGACTCAGTTATATAAATGAACACATTACGCAACAGTACATAGACAAAATTGTTATTGTCATAACTTGGAGTTAGCATTAACAAATAAGTCTGTGGATGTCACACAAAAAATGTTATGTATTTTTATGTATTGATTATAATGGTTTTATTAAAGTTCAGATACTACAAGCATTTTTTTCCCCAAGTTGTTTTGTTATATTTTATTTTACAAATAAAAGTAATTTTTGTCAATACTTATTTTAGATGGTTTTAAATATTTGTTGATGTTTGTTTTGTTGTTTTTTAATAAAAAATAGATTTGTGATTTATATAATGAATATTTAGTGCTATATTTAGATGCTTTAAAATATGTGTGCGAGGTCAATTGCTTGAAAATAAACAAGTATTAATATATGATCTTTTCCACTTATTGGCTCCTGCCAATGTAAGAAAAATGTTTTAATTTGTACATCACAACCATAACAACAAAGTTTTGCTGGATAAAGAAATAGTATGATTTCTCACAAGATAATGTAACATCAGGTCTACATTTAAATTGGTATCAGTTGAAGTCAAAGACAGTCCCTGACATTAGATTGATTCAATCCCTCCGATAGTAAAATACACATGTAGATTATTTTATTCATGAAACGGATTATACATGAAACAACACTGAAATCAACAGTCTGGTTCTTTTTGTCATTTCAATTTGTAAATTTTGGCATTTTTGTCTTTTTCTCTGAAACCACTGTGTCATTAATACCAGAGTTAGTAACAATGGTCACATTTGTCTTGTTCAAAAATTGTTTTTTATTTTCACCTTAAATTCTAAATGGTCAGCACTGCACAATTTTGTTTAAATGGTTTACAAGCTTCTCATAAATTGTAAAAACTGCAAAGCTAATTGAAACCTTGTTTATGAATGTTTATTTGATGGTTTTATTAAGTGTATGTTTTTTGTTTCAATTGGAAATCCACTGCAGATCTCAATTTAACATGGAACATTACAGAAAAAATGACAAAAATGACTTCTCTGAAGCAGGTCAACTTGAATGAAATAAAATTCATTGAATGGTCCTCTAGCTAAAATTAAAAATGGCTGCCACTGCACGGCCTAGTTTGATATAGGACCTCATAGGAAAAGTGTTTAAATGCATTTTCATACTCTTCTAAGATGACTTAAGATTTGATTTAACATAGAAACATGGTTAAAAAGTTAATTGGATGGTACTTTAAAAATTTTATGTTGTCATAAAATGGCAACCACACAGACTTGTTGACTTGAGAAAAAACTAGTTCATTGCTAATACAAACTCTAATTTAAAGTTGTGAAAGATGGTTGAACACTAGCTGTGATCCAGTAAGGAGAGAAATTGAAACTAAAATAGACACAAAATTTAGAACCATCCATCTGTACTGGCAGAATCCGACTTTAACAAAGGTAGGATGTATTCATGTCTTCTTGTAGACTCCTTTAATCGCCTTGTGCTCTCCATAATTTTAAGTACAGGTTCCACAGAATTTGTATTGTTCAATTAATAGATTTTCATTAAATAAATAGTTTATGGTGTCATTCTTGAGTACGATTTGCAATAAAGATATTTTTAATGGCCATGTCTTATGCATTACTCCTGTAAAATTGAACTTTAACTGTATTTTCAGAGATTTTTTGCACAAGAACCATTACGCTATGCAGCTATGTTCGTTAGAGAATAACCTGATAAATACTGAATGGATTTACTTCAATTTGATATTCAGGTCTACCAAGTAGAAGAACAAAAACCATACCTTTTCCTGAGCCACTAATTTAGTTATCTCCCTTAATTTTCTGTCCCTACCACCAATTTAAAAATTTAGAGAATTGTAGAATGAACTGTTCATCCACTGCTCTATTATTATCTAAGGTGTACTTCTGAGAGCATCCATAGGTTCAATATCCTTAAGTTGTGCTTAAACAGATAAATAATTTTTTTTTTTTGCAACCACAATGCATATTATCCTTGTAGATAAATTCTGAACAAGCTTTTTAAATTTAGGATAATATAAAATGTTTTTAATCTGCCCCACTGGTTTGTAAAAAGGTGAAACGAGACAAGCCAACACCTAACAGAAACTCGAAAGACTAGACATCCAATATTTTGAGGACTTTGGTCATACCAGTTAAAGAAAAGCCTGGAACAAGGCATTAACAATTTTATTTCAATAAGTTTTCAAATAAACAATAATAAATAAACAAGTATGTACACAAGTAAATCACAACAATATTAAATGTAAAGTTGCATATTATAATCTTAGCGTTGTATTGGCTTACTGGTAATGTGGACAACCACACAGAAAACTGTGTTGTGTACAAATTTATAATATGTTAAAGCTATCACATTTGTTTATTTGCTGTTACACTGGTTACCAGCATTACGAATTAATTACAGGTTGACCCATTGTAAAAGGAATATGTTTATAAAGGAAACCAACGTGGGTGCAACTTGAGAAACTGCAAGAATCTGTTTCTCTTTAAAATCCACTTGTTGATTAGAAAACATTCATTAAATCAGTTAATCTTTCTTTTTCTTTAACTTCCATAAATCTCATTCAAACCAGTTTAACTGCATTTTTAAATGTTTAAAGGTATATTTCTTCCATAGTTGAATATTTAAAATGACCGGTTGATATAAAACTTCAGGACATTTCGAATAATAAATGGGTAACTTTTTAATGTAAAAATGACTTGCACACTATTTTATGTTGAAAACTTTCTTGTACTACTGAATCTACTTTTTAAAACTACTAAATAAAATTAAGCATGTATTACCATTAGCAAAAAAAAAAGTTCACAAAGAGCTATTCCTTCAAAATTTTAATTTGTAACATAACCTTGACAGGAAATTATTTATGTATACATTAAGCTACAAAATGGATGAAAATCGACCCATAGTATTAGTGATAATGGCAAGACAACATATCAATTCTGCCCTTTTAAGTTTGTTAAATAAATCTGTATATCTTCAGTAGTCGTTATTGAATAAAACACATGAATTTTTCCGAGCCTAAAAAAAGAAAAAAAGAAAACAAAAACAAGAATTTTTACAACAAAAAAAAAACCTTCAAATATTCAAATATGTTAACTCCTTTAGCTCTACAATTAATCATGAAATTGCTTCTTATATTTATTGATCAAGTTGTCATCTATTTTTCTGTGGTTTAGGTATAAAGTACCACCTATCATGTATAATGGCATTAAATTTTTATTAATGTGGGGAAGGGGGGGGGGGTCTACAAGTTAAAATATTTTTCACTTGGAAATTTTAAATTTAAGAAAACTTTAAAAGAGATCTGAAAATGCACAACACAACTTTGTAAGGTAAATACTTAAAAACAATCTATCAAATATGTCAATCTATGATAAATGCTTGGTGAGGTAAAAGTAAATATTTCTACAAAAAACAAAACCTAACACATGTTGCATAGATGTGTAAAACAAAATCCCCTGCCAATAAATAAATAATTAAAAGTGTCAACCTATGGAGTATAAAGTAAAAGCAACCAGAGTTCTGTGAGATTTATGAATAAATGCAATATACCTTATATTGCCTATCAATGAACACATGACTTATCATCTAACCTGGTATATACTACTAAAGTAAAGTCATGACTAGAATGTTTGTGTCAAGTTACAATGTGTATTTTCAAGAAATAAAGTTCTGTAACAGCAATACACAAATGTTTAAATTGTAAAACTACTGTTAAGAAACATAACCATTATATTTTTTCTTATGCTATTGCATATAAAAAGTGTTATATTCATTTCAATAAATTGAACCCTTAACAGTAATCAACCGAGCAGACAGAATAAATGTTCTTTATTAATAATGCAATATGTTTTTAAAATAAAATAAAGCCGAAAATGCACTAAAATACAGCCCAAGTTACACACATAATGTATGGCAAAAGCCTCACTATTCGGTCAGGAAATACCAAGAATACCCTATTACATTGTAAGCAAAAGTTACAGAATCATATAATTAAAAACAATATAACATATGTTATGAATATTATTAAACAAGCAAAAAGCTTTTCTTTTAACAAATTTTTAAATGTAAACATATAATATAATAGTTCTGGTACTGCTCTGCTATACAAATATAATATAAAACAATATAACAATCAATGCTTGATGGAAATGACAAAATACATGTATCCATTTACATATATCCAAGGTGTAATATTTTTCAGTGCTTTTCTCACCTCAAATATTTAAGGGGTCATCCATTATCACAAGTGTGCAAAAAGCACACTTTTTGAGACCCCCCCCCACCCCCATCAAAAGTGTACATCAAACATAAAACTAATATAAAAACCAAACTCCACGGAAACGAAAAATTTCTGAAGACAAAAAAAAGTGTACACAAAAATGTCGAAATTTTTAACCCCCTCCCTCAAGTGTGCGGTTTGCACACTTATGAAAATGGTTGCCAATTATGGATGACCCCTAAAGCAGGAATGGTTCTAATTGGATAAGGAATTCTTTATTGATACCCAAAGTTTCAAGGTAGTGCTAAAATTCTACATTTTCAAATAAACCCAACCCACTGGCCTGTATTAAAGATAAAGAACATGGTGATACATATTATTTTCTTGTATATCTATTTGTAATAATGGTTTAAAACTTGATTTCAGTACCAGAGAATTATTAACAAATTTTTATAGATCCGAAAGACATCCAAATAAATTGTTTTTTTATAAGAATCTACAACATATTAACAACTGGCAAAATTTCTAATCTAAGCTTATGAAGGAAGGCTGTATTGGCAAGCATGTCCACTATAAGTTCTTCAATATCTGTCTTGGATTTATTATTATTCATGGATTTCTAGGGGACTGCCAAACCACAAATTTTTGTACTGAACAAAACAGCATTTAGCACAAATTTATCAATTCGTTTAAAATATATCCTCATAACTTAATAAACCCCAGCAATTTGGTTTCAAGCTTACACTTTAAGAAGATAAAATGATCACAAAACTACTACCCAAGTTAATACATGATAAAAGCTACATAGGTAAAGCAGGCTAAAATATATATATTAAAGGAAGATGACATAAATCAATATTTGGCACTCAATTTTAATTTTGTTCAGAAATATTTTTATTGCCTTCTAACAAAGTAAGAAACATTAGACATTCTAGATCTTTCAGGAATTTAGTTTTAACTAAAAATACCAGAGAAAAAACACAGTTCCAAAAATTGGAAGCCTGAACCAAGTTAGCACTTACTGAGCTGTTATCTCACCATATCAGACAAAACTTAATTTATGTAATCATTTCACACATAACTTTCTCTTCATCTATTCAATAATAAATTAAGTTGTTTTGGTTCTTTACATGAAAATAAGTAGGAATTATACAAAAAATGTTAAAGTCAGTTGTACATCACATAATGCTATAAAATGATATGCAGTGAAAAACTTAATAACAGCAAATAATAAAGAAAACATCACATGATATCTTGTAAAGATATACTGAATGGGGATTCAGTTG
Organism: Limnoperna fortunei; assembly: GCA_944474755.1. Lineage (NCBI taxonomy): Eukaryota > Metazoa > Mollusca > Bivalvia > Mytilida > Modiolidae > Limnoperna > Limnoperna fortunei. Next base: position 18,419,918 of record OX104116.1, on the reverse strand, counting down.
AAACTGTAAAGGATTCTGTCTATCAAATACAGTCAATGGATTTTTTTCTAAGGAAAGACTTTTACACATTAAATAATGATCCTACTTATAACTATGGTAACATCCAGACAACTACAGACGAGTTTTAATGTAATTGTTATGTTGTTGTCTAGCTTTATAACATGCTGAACACAAGTTGTCAGTTTTTTCACTCCCGTAAAATTCACATCCTTCAGAGCGACAAAGTTTTGTGCCATTAGACGAAGGAGTGGCAAGAACTTTGTTTGATGAAGGTGCTTGACCTTGTACAACCATATTTGCTGTTGGATTAGGTTTATTTGTTATCAGATCTGTTGTATTACCAGACACAGACGGTGGTCTCTGTGATGCAGTTTGAGATCCCTGTTTATTTGAATTTGTAACCTTTGGCAGCAGTTTGGGTGACGCTACAGATGAATCGTTTGAATTGTAAGCACATTCTAAGTTATCATAATCAGGTGATGGTGTTCTAGGTCGTGCATACTTATTTCCATTTTGAGGCTGTGAACCTCGAGCTTTGTCATTTGTAAATATATCTGTAATTGGCATGGGATTTGGTTTACTTTTAGGATTTAATTTTGCAGCTAATCGTGATGCCTCTTCCTCACCAACATGAGTATAAAACTTGGATTTTCCATATTTCTCCACTTCTGTAGTGTCTTTCATAAAACGTCCAGGATAAGTTGCATAATTCTCTTTGGAAAGTTTGCTGCGATCAAGTGATGCTGTTTTTTGTTCAACATAACATTTTGAACAAAGATAATGTGTTTCTGCATTGCCATATAACTGACAATCAGCGTTGACACATTTAACAGCTTTATCTGAAAAATGCAAATCCTGTAACGAGGCTCCTATGGAACGTCTACGAATTTCATCTCCAGCAGCTTTTAATATTGATCTTTCATCTTTGAAACGTACCTCTGCACTTTTAAGATAATTATCAATCATTTTAGTTTGTTCATCAGTTATTTTTACATTGAGTTTTGCAGCCCAAACAAACTTTTGTTCTTGGTTAACCATGGCTGCAATCGTCATAGGAACTTTAGTACTTTGCGTTGGCCCACTTCCAACAGATGCTTTTCTCTTTTCAGGGTCTGGACCCATTGCTTTGAGAGACTTTCCAACATTTCCTAAATTTTTCTTAATTTTTTTACCCACTGATTTCCCTAAACTTCCAAACTGTTTAGTTACACTCTGTTTTGGACCTTTTCCATCTTTCTTTTTATCCTTTCCAATACATCCTAAATTATCATCGGAATCATATGAGCCACTAGATTTTCTATCTGTGTCACTATCTATGTCAGATTCAATGTATGGAATACGTTCCAAGTCTAAATATTTTTGTAGCAGATTCAAATGATCTTCTTGAGATAACTTGGTTTTTACACTGGAAATTGTGTTTTTGGAAGAAAAGTCAAAATTTGTTCCTGGGTCCACTATAAAATGTAACTGTAGTAGCTTCAAGTCTGGGCCAACTAAAGGAATTGATACTGAAACAAATATAAATAAATTTTCTGTAAATACTGCTTTTTCATTTTATCAATGCATTTTGCTTGTAGTTCAATAGACAAAATTTTCATGGAGTTTTATTCATTTTTTAAGGATTAACTTGAATCCTTAAATATTTTGTCTATTGAGAAATAACTTTGTGTTGAACATAGGGTAAATGCACCTAGTAAATAATTCAATTTGCACAACATAATTTATTGCTGTAGATACCAAGTATTGGAAAAGTCAATTCTCAAATGTTAAATAAACATAAGAGTATCAGATGCTTGCTCTATCAACAAAAAATTAAATAAAAATGAACACTCAAAACATAGAAGAATGCTCTTTTTTTTAATTAATGTTCAATAAAAGACAAAGTTTGCCAGTTAAAATTTTTGTACTTAAAGACACCATATCTTATTTAATATTTACAATCAATTTTTAACAAATGAATACAGACAATAAATCTACAATCACTTTAGAACCATGTTTCTTCCATAAATGGCCGATTTCTGGTACAGATGACCCAGTACAGATGAGCTCACACGCACACATCTGTACTTGCTGCGTCATCCAATCAAAACACCAGAAACAAGAACATTGTTATGGAAGCATAACAACGTTCTTCTATGACGTTTTTGTTTCCGCCGTTCTGATTGGACGTCAGAGGCAATGGAGTCTACAACAATGGAGAGTCTATATGTTATAGCGATGTGAAAGTTGTTGGTTTACGGAAGAAATAGGTACTTTCATATGTTTTTGGGAAAGTCCGTGTGAACTTTCACTCGTGATAGAAATTTTTATGTCTTTTGGCTCGTTCCATTGCGCTCCACTCGCAAAAAGACATAAAATTTCTATCACTCTTGATTGATTGATTGATTGATTAATGGTGTTTAACGCCCGAGCAGCAATATTTCAGCTATATTCAGGCGACTATCACTCTTGAAAGATCAACAGTCTTTCCCAAAAACATATGAAAGAACCTATTAAAGTTGTGGAAGATTTAAAAGGAACGATACACAAAAAATAATTAATAACATAAAAGCTCGAGAAAGATTGCCTCCAGATTTAACATAGTAACCAATACCAAACAATGACAACATATGCAATATGGAATTTAAAAATCAAATTTCAGTCCAAGTTTACTTACATGGAAGACTAGGTTTATCTTTCTGAGATCGTTCTTTTTCCATAGGGACAAGGGCGGAAAAATGCGCAGCATCATAGGTCAACAATAACGGAGACCTATAACATGTTGACGGATTACATTCTAAGGGCAGGTAAATCCCTCCGAATGGTATAGGTGCAAGGGCATCACCATTTGTGTCTTTCAACATGGTATCTGCTACGATGATGATAGCACGCTGTAAGACATGGGCAAGGACGAAAACATGGAATTCTTCTAGACTTTCATAAACAACTGGGTCCATATCCTCATTGGAATTACTGAAACAATACATATTAACATTTGTAACTGCTTTAATTAATATGCAAATAAAATTTTGACTGAAAATATTCTCATATGGGGAAGGTATTGTGTATTTCACAATCCAGAAAACAATGCCAAATGCAGAACCTGCAGAAGAAATATGATCTTCTTTTATATTCAGAGGAAAATAGCTGATTATTTCAGACCATACAATAAAGGGAAATAAATCAGTCCATGATTAGGAAAAATTAAATGTTAAAACATGCTGTTTGAGACAGATATACATGTACTTGTGTGGTAACCAAGTCTTTGGACAGCTCAGCTGTAGCTTTGTAGTTTTCATATAACAACTTCCAAAAATTATTTTCAATGTGATCTAGCTCAAATAATTGAATATCACTGTTATCTATTTGTAGACTTACTTCAACAAAAATATCAACAAATTTTAGTCTTATAATTAAATTTCATAAATATGTTTAGTACAATACAAATGTTATCTAGCTTTAATAAGCTCGTCTTACTTGTGTGTGACTGGACTATCACAACAGCTACTGTTACGACGGTTGTTCCATGGAAATGACCGAGGAGTGGAAGAAGCTAATTTCAAAACACTATTCCACTCCTTTTGCCATTCTTCTTCAGAAAATAGCAAGCCACACTACAAATATATAATACAGTGAATGTACATGTATTATCTACATATAACCCAACAAAGTACTATACTAAATGCCACACCCCTTGGAGTGCATTTTTTGTTATTCCATATATTACCTTTTTATTAGGCAAATCCAGTAGAAAAAAAACCTTCTAGGACAGAAATGGCCAGATTTTGTTAAACAGGAAGTAGGTAAGCGACAGACCTGAAATCAAATCCCACTTTACGGGAGGCCATGCTGATGCTGCATACCAAATTCAAGAGAATGTGATTAGTAGTTGCTGAGAAAACTGTTATGAAAATTTTTTCCCAGCCAGCCCACCCGACATTAACCACATTATAACCCGGATTTCCACTCCATGAAATCCGGCCAAAAATTAGATATGATGACCTGTCCATCTTTTATACTATGCCTCTTTTGTTTACTTGTTACAAATTGTCCTTGACTTTTGCGACAGGAATTTTATATAAGTCAGCCATTTTTGTTTCTAAAGGGACCTTGTGTTGTTAACAAAAGTTTGTCTGCTTTCGTGATGTTCAATGGTATTTTGACAAACTGCCAGATTTTTCCCCACTGTAACTGCAGACAACATGAACAGAAGGATTTTGAATAGACAACAATCAATTGTTCCAAAAGTACACATGCTTTCTGACTTAGATCAAATTTTACTATGGAAAATCATTCTATCAAAATGAAAACAACTGCCATATATCAAAACATTGAATATTTCGAGGAAATAATTGATTATTTCAACTAGAGGCTCCCAGGAGCCTGTATTGCTCACCTGGTATTTAAGGTAAGATACTACCAGTTGTAAATCTAATGTAAAGAAAGTAACGGACATTAAAGAATTTAGTTTTGTTATGGAAAAGTTCAAAACTCATTGTGATCAAATGTGAAATTAAGGTACAAGTGCACATGTCAGAATGTTTGTGTTAAAGTTTAATTATCAGGATTTTAGGTAAATTTCTAAGTCGAAAGGACCATATTTGTTACAAAATTGGCAGATCTAATATGCACTTCATATGGTGTACTTGGCTATATTTACTTCATGCTGACAATTTTGTAAAACATTGCAAGTATAGTTAGCTGTCATGATTTGCACAATTTTGGTAGAGGACATCCTAAAGATAATGTATGCAATGTTTCAAAGCAGTCCTTTCATTGGTAAGGGAAGATTTTTAATCAAAGTGCAGACTGCACCGAAGGAAAGGTTGCTTAGCAAGTATGAAATGAGATTCCTGCCTCATGTTTGACAGGCAATATAACAAACCAATGTAAAATAAATCAGGTAAATTTAGAAACATATTAGATATAAATTTAAAAGACTACAAAAACTTTGCAATCCTCATAACTGATAGCCCCAGCGCCCTTATTTCTTGATTGGCAATGTCCAGGGCTTTGCTGTTGGAAACTCCAAAAATCGTTTTGCTCAAACTGTAACTATCAGGTGCATAGTTCCACCACATGACAAAGGGTTCTGCAAAAGTTTCATCAAATCCCACTCAGTGGTGCAAGTAGTTCTGGATAAGAGATAGGTATCCCCTACATCAAAAATTGCCAAGTCAATGTTTGCTATGGAAAATCCTAAATATCATTTAAAACCAAAATATAAAAGTTCAGGTGTACAATAGCACTATGTGACAAAGATTACATCAAAGTTGCATCACAATCCTTTCAGTGCAACGATACAATTGAAGATATTTCTATCATAACTTTTATAAATATATTAATAAATAAGACAAAATTTCTGCTGCCCATTTCAAACATAAAAATCGCACCTGTTATATGGTTGGAATATAACTAGCATCAAATACATGTACATATATGTAAATGTCTTCCTATAAATGTAACTGATGGCATATAAGCTTCTAAAATATTCAAACTAAAATAATTTATTTCTGTAATTTCCAGGGCTTCAGTTGCCGAGTGGCTAAGGTAGTTAGTATTCATCTACTATTGATCAAATGCCTGTCAGCACTTGTTTGAATCTTACTGCTGCCAGGGTGTGCTCAACTTCAATCTTTATTGACAATTATTAAGACTCCTACAATCTGGCTTTCTCCTCCAATAAAAACAGGACACCCAAATATAGTTGAAAAATTGCTAAAAGTGGTATTAAACAATTACAACACAGGGATCTGTGCAAATCGATTTACGGGTCGATTTTGTTATATCGAGTCCACACAATATAACAAGATCAACCCAGTATTATTCAAAAGCGCATGTAAATCAATTTTATAAATCCCCTGGATTCAAACAAACAAAAAAATTGTAAGACTGTATGAGGCAACATATATCTTTATAATCAGAATGCATGTCAACATTTTCCCAAAAACAATAAAGTGGAACATCCTGTCTCAAAAAGTAATTGAATCAGACACAATCGACATCTATAGAGAACAGCTTACATACTTATGTAATTTCAAAATAGCTCTTATTTCCTATGTACAAAGTTTTAATCACTTAATGCACCTTATTTTCACTAAATTATCTAAATATTTATCTTTTAACTTTAAAAATATTCGTTTATTTATTATCTTATTTTTTTTGTCACGCATGCGCAACAGTTATGACAGTATGTATTCTTCAGTATCCTGAAGTTTTACTGTAAACACAAACTAGTTTGTTTTAAATTTAAACAATATGTTAATAGCTATTACTAAAAGACACAATCACATGGAGTACTTTTCTGCTTGCATTTTTAAAAATTAATATTCAATATGCAATATTGTAATTTTTTATTACAAAAATAAAAAAAATAAAAAAATTCCACTGTACATATTTCATAGTCTGCTTGTTGTTTAACGTACTTGACTTTTGCTACGCAATCGGGCACTTTTTGTTTTCAACACGAGACTTACGATGTTTACAAAAGATCGCCAGCTTTCATGACATTCTATGGTTTTCGCGCCTAAACAACAAACGACATTACCCCAAGGTTTTCAAAGGACAATAATCGCTTGCTCCAAGTTACACCCGTTCTAATTTTGGTCAAATTTTACCTTGGAAAATCGCTCTATCCAATTAAAAAAAAGGGCATTTCAAAATGCTGATCAAATGTAAAAAAATATTGGGTGATTTCAATTTTGCAACTTTTTGTATCTACATAAGGAACATGAGATCGACCATACACGCTAAGAGGTTTAATTTGTTACTCAAAATACTTCTGCTAATAAAACACACTGACTTGATCACATCTTCATTTGTTTTAAGGAACACATAAAATGAAGAAAAATATATCGTTTTGTAAAATATAATTATTACATACTTGCATACGTTTTTAATACATGTCTGAAATATTGAATTTTGTCACATTTATCTGTGTAATATAATTGCTCTGATTTGACTCTCTTCTTCATACCGTAGCATCGACCAAGGTCTCAATTTTGTCTTTTATTTTATTTTTATTGTATGTAAAAAAGAAATCACTTCAATCAGTATGAGAGGTATGAAAGTGAAAGAGAGAAAATGTGTGTGAAAGTTACCCGATATTATACATTGTATGTATCAAATTTGATTATATATGCCCTAACGGGCCGATGATTGGTTAAATAAAATACTTTATACTTTATACTTTATCGTTTTGACTTTCGTTTAATTGGATACTTAAAGCATAAAAATGCAACAACGTCTGAAACAACTGCTATTTCGTTAGGTAAACATACACAGCAAATTGGTACGATTTTTGGCTTGTTACGATGGGTGGCGACCAATTTCTACTCGTGTAACGAAAAATATTAATGGTTCAGCATAAATTACCATTATAAAAATTAATCAAAAGGACCGGAAACTAATTATGTCAGCTTTTACCATGGAATAATGTAGCGACATGGTGAGTGCAATTGTTCACCGATGTCGAATAATCCACTTTACTATTTTTGTATCACAAACACCAAATATCTTTTTCAATATATTTTTATAAGATAGAAATTGTTATATTTAATTTAACTATTTGTAGCGACATGGTGAGTGCAATTGTTCACCGATGTCGAATAATCCACTTTACTATTTTTGTATCACAAACACCAAATATCTGTTTCAATATATTTTTATAAGATAGAAATTGTTATATTTAATTTAACTATTTGTATTTTATTTACGAAACTTCTACATGCCATTCTCCCAACCTTAAAAATTTTTAGAGATGGCGCCGCTCTGTAAATCTGTACATCGACAAAGCACACACGGTTGTGTTGATTTTCATTTAATTAAACACGTAAAAAATAGAATGCAAAACCATATGAAACGACGACCACACGATCGCACAAAATAATCATTAAATCACTTCAATCATAATAACTTCGTCAAATATAAGAATGGTGCCACTGTCAGTACTACATTTGACGGTTCAGTGAACAGTTATCGCGGTGATTGCCAAAGATCGCGTTGATTTCTAAAACCAAAAAGTGTAACGAGTCTGTCTCTCGCGGATGAACATGAATATAATTAGTTTAAATAGTAATATTAGTTATCAGTTAAACAGTAAATGAGACATAATACGAAAGGACATGTATAGTAAAGTTGTTCAAGATAAATGTGGTGCACCGATTCATGGAATTGATGAATTCCTACAATGTGCCCTATATTTTACGAGCGTAAGGTTTTATTACACGCCGGTCGCAGTAGTTTCTATGTATTTGAGCGTTAGCAAGGGGAAAGTTTGCTGCGCAACCTTCCCAAAAATGAATTAAAATTCATTAAAAAATGTTCTAGGAGAATTAATCAGACAATCTTGACCCTAAAGTCATTTTTGTAGCCGCCATAGAGCAGAACAATTAAGCAATGCTAACTTTTTCTCTAGTTGTAATAATTTTCGAGATTACAAGGAGTCATCATACAACTTCGACACAATGGAGTTATTTGTAGAGCTTTCGATGCTGCTGAAGGAATGTCTCTTCAGTTTGTCTGTATCTGTCATACTTTTCGAACTATAAGCCAAAAACTGTAGTTCGCCCCCCCCCCCCCCCCCCCCCCCCCCCCCCCCCCAATTCTATTTTTAGCCATGGCAGCCATGTTGGTTGATCTGCGGCCATGGTTTGTGCAAACTTGGTTGAAGACATTTGACGGATAATGTGTACAAAGTTTCAAAGCAGTACTTTCAGTGGTTTCAGAGGAGAAGATTTTTAAAACTCAATTAAAACAGATTAAAAAAAACAGTTCAAGGGGAATAACTCTTAAACGGTTTATCAGACAATCTTGACCCTTAAGACATTTTTGTAGCTCTCATAGAGCAGAACAATAAAACAATGCTAACTTTTTCTCTCGTTCTAATAATTTTCAAGATTTTGAGGCAAAAATGGCAAAAATCATAAATTTTCGACAATTAAAATGCACTAACTCCTTCAAGGAGTCGTCATACGACTTTGACCCATTGGAGTGTTTTGTTGAGCTTTTGATGCTGAAGAAGGAAGTCTTTTCGGTTTTCCTGTACCTGTAATACTTTTTGAACTATAAGCCAAAAACTGTATTTTGACCCCCCTGTTCTATTTTTAGCCATGGCGACCATGTTTTTTTACGAATCAAAAATCCAAACGATAGTTTGGTAAAGGACATGCTAAGCAACAACCATATCAAGTTTGGTTGCATTCTGTGTAGTAGTTTCAGAGAAGAAGATTTTTGAAAAGTTGAACGGACAGACACGAACGACGGACAAGTGACGGCAATAGCTTACATGACCCTTCGGGTCAGGTGATAAAAAAAGCACCCTTCTTGATTTAAAAAGGAGCAAAAGCTGAACCATATGTGGTAAGCAGTTTCATTTGTCACGCAAAAATCCATCACCAAAATACGTTAACTTGTAGTATTGATACATTTGTTTCAGCTTAGCTAAAGTTATTCTTATTGGTATAATAACAGTGTGGTTTCTGTATTTTACTTTATTAGTAATCCAAACTGCTCAAAGGAATGTAAGTTTAATAACAATAGTTCCTTCCATTGAAAAAATAATATAAATGTTCAAATAAAACTTTCTCATATCTTTTTACATTGATAGTTACAAATCACACAGTCAAAGAAAATTCCATTCAGTTTAAATTGTTTAATTTTCAAAACTGAAAGCTTGTTATGATTAAATTAAGTCTGGAATAGGAAAAATTTTTGACTCATTAGCTGCCATTACCTAGATTTGTTTTTTTTTAATGGTGTTAAGAGCCACTTTCAGCAATTTGTAAGCTGTAGTGTCCAGTTTTTATTGAAGATGCAGCCAGAGTACCTTTAGAAACCTGTAAACATTCAGTAGAAAAACTGGCAATCTTTGTTAATAAAAAATTGGAGTCCAGCACACCATGCCCTAGCTCAGTAAGACCCCAACCTGCAATCTCAGTGTTAACAGTTGATAAAAAACTACCAAAACCATTGTTCACTGGTTAATACCTGCATATTAAGTTGTTTCTGATGCCAGTGCCATCTCCTTTTAAGTGCTGTACAATAGGGCTTACATGTAAGGGAGTCGTACAATGCCTTCCTGAGCATCAGTTGTCTGTCATGGATACCCAACATTGCTGTGAAAAAAGAAATTATGACAGAATCATAATACTGGAGGCAATGATTATTTCAATACAATTTTGATCCAAAATTATAGATCTACATTTCAAAGGAATCTATGCAATCACCCATATCATAGATTTCAAAACTTATTTCGATGTTAAGTCTTAACACTGTGTTTTCAAGTCCAAGTATCTCCCCTTAATAATGTCCGAGGTCAATAAAAATCCTTCATGCACAATGTTCTCCACAGGCCCTTTAGCATCCTGGCAATGTGATGCTATCTGGTTCAAATATGATGCTTTCTGAAAACATCCTTAATATATTTTTTATAAGAAATGTGATGCTATAGTTTCAAAGCAAGTGATGCTATTGTGAAAACTGAAAATACATGGATGCTATAAAAAATTTCTGGGGAGAACACTGATGCACATCTACATAAAATGTACTTCCTTTATGCTAAGTTTCATTAAATTTTATCAAGCAGTTTAGGAGGAGTTGTGCTTACAAGGAATGTGGACAGACAGGGTGATTCCTATACACCCCCCCAACAAGTTTGCATGGGGGTATAACAAGCATGTGTTTCCACATGAACAGGTAATACATGTTTTTCAAATTGCAAACCCACAAGACCACCCCCTCTCCTATTACTTTTCGAATTTATCCTTATATTTTTATATCTAAAAGTTAATGACATCCCTGAGTAAGATGCTAAAATTTGTCTATTTTTCTACTAAAAGCAAGAAAAACAAGTGTGGTCTGTGAGCATTCTCACAAAGCGATACCCCCTGCTTCACTTTCAAGTCCAATTATCTCCCCTTAATGATATCCGAGGTCAATAATAATACTTCATGCACATCTACATATAATGTACTTCCTTCAATCTAAGTTTCATTAAATTTCATCAAGCGGTTTAGGAGGAGTTGGGCTTACAATGGATGTTGAATGATGGACAGATGGACGGACAGACAGAAAGGGGGAATCCTATATACCCCCAAACAAGTTAGCGAGGGGTTTAAAAATATATAATATTGATGGACACAGAGAAGCGGACAATTAAGATTAATTGTGACTTTATTTATTTTTTCTGGGCCTATTTCTTATATGAATTGTGTACAAGCAATGTTATTGCTGTATGAATATAGCAAACGGTAAGTACTTGTATGACAGGAAGTTATTCAATAATTGTGTCCATTATTACCTAGCGAGGCCGCATGTAATAGACAGTTACCATCCCCTGTTGTTGCCATAGGAATTAATCTCTGACAAATGCCCATATCTGCCCACCAATTTAACCTTCCTGTAAAATAAAAATCTAATGAAACAACATTCTGGAAAATAAAAATCTAATGACACAACAATCAACACAAATGACTACCCCTTTATTTATAAAACAATGAGTATTTAAGGACCAATACTGACACAATGTTCAACACAGAACCACAGAGGACACTGAAAATTCAAATCCATTTTGTAGATCTTTGTATTGTAGATATTTTTATTGCAGCAAACTATTTCTGGCTTTGTTCAAATACTCATTACCATATGAATAGGAATACAAAAAAAAGTAAATTAAGGCTCTATAGAAACTCACATAAAAGTCTCAGAAATTAAATTGAATTGGTCTTTCATCTTTGATTTATAATGTCTACCACAACATTTTAAGACGGTTCTCATTATGTTAGTTAGATTATTAATCAATAAAACTCAAATTCATCAATGTGTTTAGTTATAAGCATCAACATTCTAAGTGAATAGAAACACAGGTGATCACAATGAGGCATGTTGTACTCAAATGCATGTACAATATATTTTCTAACACTACAATGATTTATTTATTTGCAAGTTACAGTTAAATCTGTTCAAAGAGAAGAAATCTGATTTTCAACTTATTACACATTTTTTTCTTTCAATAGGATTTTTTGCCACTTTCAGTCATTTTCTTAAGCTATATTATGGCTTCAGATATTTGAGAAGGTAGCCAAAGTACCCAGTGAAAACCTTTGACCTTCAGCTGGAAAATTGGGATTTCCTTGTCAATTAAGCTGCCGTCAAACATACCCTGCCTGAAGTCAGACTGGAACTAGCAACCTCAGTGTTGACACACCGATTATTAATAATGTATGACAAACTACATTAACCAATTGGACACAATGGCCCCAAAATTGTTGATATACAGTCGAACTTCAGTAGCTCGAACTCGGATGGCTCGAACACCCGGGATTTCTCGAACACCTATCAAAGTACGGAACTTTCCCTCTAAATAATCAATGTTAAAATTACTTCGATTTCTCGAACACCGATTTCTCGAAAACTCGAACTAAATCAGCAGTCCCAATATTAAAAATCCATTGAAACAAGTGTGGACACAGAAAAACATCTCGCTGGCATTCCGCATCAGTAACGAAAATAAATTTCGTCATAATCACTACGTAAATAGGATTAAATATCAGCAGCTGCCTGTATACGAAATATTGTCACCATACTATGCATAGTTACAGGGGAACAGCCGTAACACAAAAACTTTAACGTAGTCGCTAGACCGTGAAATTGAGGTTAAGGTCAGGTGGAACCTACCAGAAAGTCATGTACTATTCATCAGCAACCTATACACCAAATATTGTCATCCTACCATGGGTTGTTACAGAGGAACTGTCGTAACCCAAAAACTTAAACGTAGTCACTGGACCGTGAAATTGAGGTCAAGGTCAGGTGACACCTACCAGACAGTCAAGTACTAGTCATCAGCAACTTGTATACCAAATATTGTCATCCTACCATGCGTGAATACAGAGGAACTGTCGTAACCCATACACTTTAACGTAGTCGCTGGACCGTGAAATTGAGGTCAAGGTCAGGTGACACCTACCAGACAGTCATGTACTAGTCATCAGTAACCTATACACCAAATATTGTCAACCTACCATGCATAGTTACAGAGGAACTGTCGTAACCCAAAAACTTTAACGTAGTCGCTGGACCGTGAAATTGAGGTCAAGGTCAGGTGACACCTACCAGACTGTCATGTACTAGTCATCAGCAACCTATACACCAAATATTGTCATCCTACCATGCGTAGTTACAGAGGAACTGTCGTAACCCAAAAACTTTAACGCAGTCGCTGGACCGTGAAATTGAGGTCAAGATCAGGTGACAGGTGACTGACTGGCAAGTACTCATCATAAGCTACCTCTGGACCAAATTTGATGGACCTAGGGCTTGGGCTTACAAATATATGAAGCAAGATGTCAAGTGTTTACGCCGCCGCTGCCGGATTCCGATATAGGCTTGGTTACATACAGTTACATTGGTAACATTCATTACATATATAAAAAGAAATTCAAGTAATTTTTTTCAAAACAAGCTTCATTTCCAGGTCCAGGTTCAGTTACATGGTTACATAGGTGACTCTTTGGTAACACAAGGTTACACATAAAATTAGAAACATTGTGACCCTAAGTAACCATCTCTTAGTCAAGGTTACAAATGCTCAGGTGTCGAATTTAGGACACATTTCTGGACATATCTAGGTGTAGAGATCGAAGCCATACCTGTAAAATGCCAAGCTTGATCTTTAATGATATAATCCTTAATAATTATCCTAATGTCATCAATTTGTATTTATGTACTCCTTTGTAGGCAAATTTGTTGAAGTAGTTTTTAATTAATTAAAATATGCTATCAAATCCGAATCGAGGTCATTGACATAATTACGTAATGCAATAATACTTATCAATCCTCGTGCACAAAATTAAGCAAGAAATATAGCAGTAAACATTTTTATTTTAATTAATTTTAATAAAAACAAAAATACGTACTTAAAAATAAGATTTATATATGAAATGCAATGAAGAAACACAATTTTATTAATCCAATGTTACTCAGGAAATTAACTGAAATACATAAACCGATTCCGGTTCGCACATGAATCATTTCCGGACATCACAAGCCCCGGTTTCTCGAACTCCCGATTTCTCGAACTATTTTTGACGGTCCCTTCGAGTTCGAGCCATCGAAGTTCGACTGTACATTCAACAAGAAATATATCTGAAACATTTAAAATGTAGTTTATAAATAAACATCAATAATCAATAAAATATCTAGTTTTGTTGAGAAACCATACAGAAAACTTTACAACCAAAGTTTTCCAGATTTCTGTTGCAGGGCTTCTAAAACAACTATGTTGGCAAACTCAATTTATTGTTATTGTTTAACCCTAAAAAAAATTTGCAAGAGAGGAAAAGTTTTAAAGTCGTTTAGTATGGTATCAGGTATAAAATGTGTCATCGTACAAACAATTAAACACTTCCATCTTAGGGCTGTTCTAGAAAATACTATGTCCCATTCATTCCACAGGAAGGTACTTATTTTAACCCCCACTACCCACATAAATCATTGTATATTACATATGCTACATGTTGGACATGCAAAATATAGAGCCGGGATATAATAAACATAAGAACTATAAAGTAATCTGAGAAACGGGAGACTAAATAGGGTTCTAACAAATGAACTTGGTCCTGGTCCAATGACTGTTACTCTCTAATGTTAACTAAAGAGATAAGACACTCAATGATATATCCTACATGTCTAGAATGTGTAAATTCTAAAGTGTTTTTATTTTTCTATAATGTTACCACAACCAATCTTCTAATCCTTCATCATGAAATATGGAGGCTGAATTTAAAATACCTTTTAAAAAATATATACCCATGGGTTCCAGTCTTCTGACACATACAGTTTTTAATGAATGGATTTTTTTTTAATTTACTCATTTGGTGTGATGAATAATGTTAAGATTTAAATTTTCTTATTGAATACATAACCAAAAAAAAGTTCATCTTTACTGGAATAAAAGTCGTAATTGAAACTTAACGATCTATTAAGTTCCTCTGATAAAAGTTATGAATTTAGCCTTAATATTACTTACAAGAATAAACTTTAAAACTACAGCACATATAGTCTTCTACTTTATATTCAAGTTTATTGAACAATATATGAAATACAAGTGTCAAGGTCATTTTACATTTAGTCTTTTGGTATCATTAAAAGGATATAGAATGTATGTCAAAATGATATGAATAATGCAGTTGTGGCCCTTCATTCTATATTATGGGGTTAATTTTAGTTCACAGTATATCTGCATGAACTCTTTTTGGTATGATCAATGTAATGTTTTTCATACCTAAGGAAAAATTATTTTACTAGTCATTATCAGTTCAGACAAAACTCACAGCATATCTAACCATAATAGTATTCTGTTAAAACTACAACAGATAAATATACACCCAATATCTTCACATACCAGCTTGTTCTAAAGAGACGAGAGTTGAGGTCTCTATCAATTCTTTCTCAAGGAAAGCCCTGAAGTCAGCAGTATATACAGTCAGGTCTGGTAACATAAACGTTTGTGTGTATAAGTGATCATGACTGTCCTCTTCGATGTCTTGCAGAAGTTTTGTTTGTGTCTGTTTAACAAGATTTTCATTCTCCATAATCTTTGATATACCTCTTTTTAAGATCTTTGGAGCTGTAAAATGCAAATTAAAACAAATCAAATCACTTTCCGTAAAGGAACGACCCTACAGTGATTCCACTTTCCGTAATGGAACGACCCTACAGTGATTCCACTTTCCGTAATGGAACGACCCTACAGTGATTCCACTTTCCGTAATGGAACGACCCTACAGTGATTCCACTTTCCGTAAAGGAACAACCCTACAGTGATTCCACTTTCCGTAAAGGAACGACCCTACAGTGATTCCACTTTCCGTAAAGGAACGACCCTACAGTGATTCCACTTTCCGTAAAGGAACGACCCTACAGTGATTCCACTTTCCGTAAAGGAACGACCCTACAGTGATTCCACTCTCCGTAATGGAATGACCCTACAGTGATTCCACTTTCCATAAAGGAACGACCCTACAGTGATTCCACTTTCCGTAATGGAACGACCCTACAGTGATTCCACTTTCCGTAAAGGAACGACCCTACAGTGATTCCACTTTCCGTAATGGAATGACCCTACAGTGATTCCACTTTCCGTAAAGGAACGACCCTACAGTGATTCCACTTTCCGTAATGGAATGACCCTACAGTGATTCCACTTTCCGTAAAGGAACGACCCTACAGTGATTCCACTTTCCGTAATGGAATGACCCTACAGTGATTCCACTTTCCGTAATGGAACGACCCTACAGTGATTCCACTTTCCGTAAAGGAACAACCCTACAGTGATTCCACTTTCCGTAAAGGAACGACCCTACAGCGATTCCACTTTCCGTAAAGGAACGACCCTTCAGTGATTCCACTTTCCGTAAATTAACGACCCTACAGTGATTCCACTTTCCGTAAATTAACGACCCTACAGTGATTCCACTTTCCGTAATGGAACGACCCTACAGTGATTCCACTTTTTCCTATACTATAACACATAATCAGTAACTAGTTTTTAACATTATAGAGAAAAAAATGTAGCAGATAAATAAAGCTTCATCTCCACCATAAAGACCTTTCTTTCCTGGTCAGCCTAATCCATAGATCACCTTAATGTCAATGGTATTCATAATGTTACAGCTATTTCTGTCAATTGACATTCAGTATTGCTATACTAAGAAATTCTTGTAGATCTTTTTATCTGCCCAAGAAAATTGGTCATAAAAATATATACACATTTTAGTTTCTGCTAATAACTGCTTCTCATTAACTGCCAAACTTGTCTACAAATACATGTATAAAGAATAACCTAGTAACCTGTGAGCTACTGCTCACTCAGAAAGTCGGTAAACAGGAAGTAGATATGGGACGATGTGAAATTGGTACTCACAATATAAGACCACATTGTAAGGTCACATCAAATTTCAAATGGTTGTGATAATTATTTGCAGACAAAATAGGCCGAATTTTACTGCTGTTTTAATCCGAAGTTAGTTTTGTGATTTGTCGGATTAATGGCAGAATTCAGCCCTGTTGCTCGTAATGTAGCAAATAAAAAATTCTAACTTAGGTCTATTTATACAAAATTCAAACATTATATTCATCTTCTTTACATTATTAAAGCTTTAGACATTGCAAAACTAACGGGAAACGATCTATATTAAAGACATTTCTTTTTTCGTCTTTGAAGATGAACGTGGAAAATGCTATGACAATCATTTTTCCTTATATGGATAATGTGACCTAATTTTATTATAAACGTGCTAATTTGCATACTATAACAACCATTCCGTACCAAGAATCCAGTAATTTACATATGTATTACCTAAGATGCAACACTCCATTCAGTAGCGGGTTTCTCAAAGTTTTTCATGGAGTAAACGTAATTAAAAAGAGACATGAATGTCAATTAATACCCAACGCACACCTGGTTATTAAAAACGGCAATAACTATCATCACTTATCAGACAATCTTGACCCTTTAGTCATTTTTGTAGCCCTCATAGAGCAGAACAATTAAGCAATGCTAACTTTTTCTCTAGTTCTAATAATTTTCAAGATTTTGAGGCAAAAATGGCAAAAATCATCAATTTTGACAATTAAAGGGCAATAACTCCTTCAAGGAGTCATCATACAACTTTAACCCAATGGAGTGTTTTGTAGAGCTTTAGATGCTGAAGAAGGAAGGTCTGTTCGGTTTTCCTGCATCTGTTATACTGCAAAAAACTGTATTTTGACCCCCTGTTCTATTTTTAACCATGGCTGCCATGTTGGTTGGTCTGAGGCCATGATTTGGGCAAACTTGGTAGCGGACATTTTACTAATGATGTGTGCAAAGTTTCAAAGCAATCCTTTCAGTGGTTTTGGAGGAGAAGATTTTTTAAGAAAAGTTAACAACGTCGATGACGGACGACGACGGACACCAAGTGATGACCCCTTTGGGTCAGGTGAGCTCAAAAATGGAGACACTGTTGAAAGATATCAAGATCAACTACGTCTGATTTTAAATGCAACTTCTTTTGAGCATCAAAGTACTGGAAGTGATTCTCTCCCCCTCTGCTACATTACGAGTAATGGGACTAAATTAGTACCCTGGCCAAAAAAAAAAGCGAGGGTACAATTAATCGTTCTACTGAGAAAACTAAGTCGGCAAACAGGAAGTAGATATGTAACAGACCTGAAATTGGTACTCACAATATAGGACCACATGGTAAGGTTACATATAAAATTGTGGTTGTGATAAGTAGTTGCTAAGAAAACTGTTATGAAAGTTAAGTTGCGGACGGAAGAATGCATGGAAAGACGGATGGACAGGGGTAAACAAGTATTCCAGCCTCTTCTTCGAAAGAGGGGTATACACAATATCAAAACAAAAACTTACAAGCTGGGGGTGTTTTCGTTGGTAAATCACTTTTCTTAACTTGTAATTTTGAGTTACTTCCGTTTGCTGTTGTACCAGGTGTAAAGACTGTGTCAGTACTATTTGGTCTGTTGTCTGCGACACTGACATGAGTTACATTTGGTTCATCTTCTATCTTCTGTTCTGCAGGTAGGGGAATTAATGGTTTTGCTAGACTTTCACTAGCAGGACGAGGTTTACAGACTTGACTGTCTAAACCTGCAAGTAATTGTAAAAGGTTATACAGTAATTATTTTCACTTGCATCCGACAGCTATCCAGCAAAATAGCTTATTGTAATTTTTGTGACAATACTTCTTACAATACTTCAAATATAATCAGTCACATGACCACAAAAATGATGCATCTTACTAGCTTGAAACTCTTTTTTTGCAAAAAACTGAATATAAAAACAAATGACCAAACTGTTGTCAAAATATATAGCCAGAGAAGACCGAATAATGTACATGTATTGAAATGCAATGGAAAACTATTTTGATAAAGCATTCAAGGAATTGAACACGTCAAAATCCATATATCAATAAATTTACAAAGATAATTTAAGCTTTTGGTTCAGGTTTTCTCAAATTACCATGCAGAAATCATAAATGTTCATCATTTTAAGAAGCAATAACTCTTGAACAACAAAAGTGTAATGTGCCGAATTTGTATCGGTGTTTAGTGGTCCCCAAATCGTTTACAAATTTCAAATGATTTGGTTGGACCAACACCATAATTATAGAACCTTAGTGAGCAAACACTACCACGCTCCAACATACGTATCAAGTTCCATAAAATTGTGATCAGCAGTTTCTGAGTATAAGTGCATACGAGTTGTTTCATATATATATTTTGAAAAATTTGCAAAATTTAATGTCCATATGCCCAACTACATATGGTGTCCTACCTCCTACCAAGTTTCATAAAATTCTGATCAGTAGTTACAGAGGAGTTGAGCTGAACAAGGAAATGACTGACAAAGGGACAGACTGATGGACCAGTCAAAATTATTACAGGGTATATACTCTCCGCAACTTCGTTGCATGGGGTATAATAAGTGCACAACAATTTTGCAGACATAAAAATAAAACTTGATACTTGTGCTGTTAATGGCGTGTAAAGAAAGTGTTTAGTACACGAGATACTGGCATATTTCAATCCTTTTTTCCAAGAAAGCATTAAAATACAGCACAACAACTATAAAAAGTAGGATGTACTAGTACATGTAGGAATTCACAAATTGTTTTCAATAAATTGGTTTATTTCAATTGTCAATTACAATGTACTAGTCTATACTACTAAAATTAATGACCAGTTTTTTTAAGCACGCATCACAAACCACAGAGAAATAGAGCAGTATTAACCCATATAAGGTAACATGCAGTTAATGTTGCATATGCAAAATATTTAATTTTTATATTGATTTTTGCTTTGAATAATTAGCAATTAACGATTAATTATGTCAGCAAATTTGTACCGGATACGGGCCTCCTTTACATTTTAAAATTTATTTCCGGGGCAACCCGTAAGGGTATCACAATACCCAACTGGCAACTGTTAAATTAGATGGCATTTAATAGGAGGTAATTTTGTTATCAGTGAAATCGTAACTTTTGTTCTTTTATAATATAATATTAGTCCTGATCATAGTGAAAACAAAATTCGTAGGACCTACCAGACATGTCTGGAGAAAATACCTTCATTTCAAATCCGCGTTTTCTTTGAACTGAGCCGGCTGATTTTAAACAAGAACGAAGTGTTTGCTTGCTTTACGTGAAGTCTATAGCTGTAGTTCGTACTTCAATATGTATAAGGTTACATGCAGTTGATGTTGCACATTAAAAATATTTCATGTTGATATCGATAAAGTCGATTATTAAATTATTTCTCTGTGTTTTATGATGCACGCTTTAAAAGGGGGTCTACAATTTTATTAGTTTAGATGATAAACATTTTGGTAAATTTCAAAGAGACAACGACCCCAAATGTATGCAAAGCAACCCATCCCTGTCATATTAACCTACAGTTGTGTTCCTTATATTGCTATCATAAAAAAAAGTAACGACCAGAATCAATACCACGGGTTAAAAAAAATCTTTCTCGTATATAGTATAAATGTGCAAATTAAAAGTATCAATGCAACAACACACCAGAAAGTATTAAACATTCTATATATTCCTATGGCTAAACATGATTGTTGTTTTAACATCAATAACCTTTACAGTATAAATAGAAGCTATTAATTGATTGTAATGTTCTTAATTATTCATGGATTATGTGACAGCATACAGTATAATTGATCTTTTTTATTTACTTTCTTTGGATTTTTTTAAGATGAAAATCGATTCCGTAAACATATTTCAAAATCAATGCCTAATCTGATTAAAACCATCAATAGCACTATCTTCTGCATTATATTGCAGGTTATGATAAAGAATGAAAAATGAGACCATACAAAATAGTTTCATTGTTAGCATACCGAGTACATGTATCTGCAGATTTAGTGGGGATGGGAGAATTATTTTTTACTATTGCAAAGTTGTAGTAAATTCCTTTCTGGCAAGCTGACAAAGTCTACATATCTCTTGATTAGTAAACAAGTTACTCCAGGGCTTCCTCCAATTACAGGGACTAATCTTAGTGATGGTTTTACTGTCACACAAACTACTGGGGCAAGGTTATTACCACAAAGAAATGCTCTAGTCCACATCATAAGCTGGTTGATACAAGCCTGAAGATATGTGTCACACTGTTTATCTCTACTATAGTTTTGTCTTTCCATGTTCTTATATTTATCCACCAATATGCTTGACAGCAGTTGTTAATGATCCAGGATAGACTTACTTTTCCAACGTATGGTTTTATTGCTGACTTATTTCACATGTTTTCTGTACGATTTAATTAATTTTTTTCATTTCTTTTTATTCCTTTATTGTCACAGTGCAATCAGTGACAAAATTAACAACAAAAATATTTACCATACCACATCAATAATATGATATTATTATGTGCTGATTTCTGTATTGGCCTAGTTATTGGTCCAGGCTTGCTGTATTGGCCTGAGGCGCAGCCGAAGGACAATACAGCTGGCCAAGGACCAATAATTAGGCCAATACAAAAATCATCACGTAATGATATCTTTATTAATTAAGTAGTCCAAATCTCTCAGGCTATACAGGTTGCAATAAGGCCAATACAGGACGAATCGGGGCAATATCGGTATTGGAGTAGTTAATTCTGTATTGGACTGGTTCAGCAAAATATATCATATTGGCAGTTTAACTGTTATTTAAGCGAATTTTAAAGTAGTTAATTAATAACAGTCAGCATAAAACATTACAAAACTTGTACCTGTACTGACTCTAACTGGTTGACCCATACTGACTGGTCTTCCCGCTGGTCCTTGACTACACCAAGCTCCTACAGCAGGTCTCTCCATGTTACTGGGCCTGACAGTAGCAGGTGCCTGAATGTGACCAGTTCTGACATTGACGTGTCCTACACCAGTCTGTATATGTTCCACTGGAATAGGTGTCAGGGTTGGTCTGATTTGGTTGACAACAAGCTGTGGATAGCTGGGTTTAATTCTACCAATACGTACCAGTTCATCAAACACTTTCAAAGCCCTAGTAGGTTCCCAGTCTGACTCTGAAAAAAAGATAAAAAGTATCGTTCATAAATAGAACAAGTTTTCAATAATATCAAATTATGCACAAACTAGTCATAAAATACAATCACAGTGTACCAGGAAAAATTAAGGAAAGATTCAAAGTTTGATTGAAAATTAAATATAAACCAACAGATTTATCATTTAACATTATAATGCCATTTTAAAATACACATCTTAAAACAAAAAAAAGCTTTAAATTTGTACTGTATGCACTAAAGACTTAACAATCACAGTAACAACACTTTCTAACCAATTTATCTTACAGTTTCTTTGAAGTATTCTATGTGGTCTAACGGATGTTGTAGTAATCTTACAAAGGCTTGCGGTTAACATATAACATATTGTATGTGCTTGTTTAAGAAGAAATAGGATGTAAAATGTATCTCTTGGAACAATTATTAAAAACCTAATAATTTGTTAATGAAAACGATTTTATTTTTGAAGCTGTAAATTTTGTAATGTTGTAAACTGACACATTACAGCCTTATTGAATAGATTATTCGAAAAATAAACGATGAAAACTACATGAAAGTTACATTTATGATAATTTGCTTACTTCATACAGTGAAACTTGTCTAAACTGAACCCTGAATAAACAGAACCTACATGTAAATTTAAGTCACATTTCAAATTTTGTAAACTGATCCTGTCACAACTGACTACCTTTACAGTAGAAAGAAAATTTAGTGACAAAGGTGTCAAGGCAGGTTTTACTGTAATACACAAAAGTTGTACCTATATGATAAACTGTAATAAACATAAACAATCACACCCAACATTTGTACAGACAATGACCTCGTGTACCTCCAGTCACTTACCAGTAACAAGACATGTAGTAAATAGATGATTCACAGGAAAACTTGTTATTTATAAAGGAAAAAATTAATTATATAAGGACATTACTAAACTATAAATTTTAACTAAAAAATCGAATTTTCTAAAACGATTTTATTACTGGAAAAAAATAGCAAATATAACCTTATATGGTTAGGCTAATTGAAATATATGATAACACAATGCATATGTTTAGGGTTGTTTCTTAAAGTACAGTGTAAAAGTTTATATATAAACAAAAAATGTTCTTTCCAGTCTCAATAGCAACTAGACAAAGTCGATCTAGCGATCACTAATACCCCCGCATTTTGTAAAAATTTCTAACGTTTTTCGTGGACTGTGACCTTGAAATTTGATAGATTTCCACCAAAATCAATAGGCTTCTTACCAACAAAATATATAACAATATTTTACAGTTTCATTAAAATCGGATGCAAACTTTTTGAGTTATTGTCCGGAAACAACTTTTTTGTAAAAATTTCTAACGTTTTTCGTGGACTGTGACCTTGAAATTTGATGGATTTCCCCCAAAATCAATAGGCTTCTTACCAACCTGATATATAACAATATCCCAAAGTTTCATTCAAATCACATGCAAACTTTTTGAGTTATTGTCCGGAAACAACTTTTTTGTAAAAATTTCTAACGTTTTTCGTGGACTGTGACCTTGAAATTTAACCCATTTCCCCCAAAATCAAATGGCTTTTTACAAACCTGATATATAACAATATCCCAAAGTTTCATTCAAATTGAATGCAAACTTTTTGAGTTATTGTCCGGAAACAACTTTTTTGTAAAAATTTCTAACGTTTTTCGTGAACTGTGACCTTGAAATTTGACGTATTTCCCCCAAAATCAATAGGCTTCTTACCAACCTGATATATGACAATATCCCAAAGTTTCATTCAAATCAGATGTAAACTTTTTGAGTTATTGTCCGGAAACAACTTTTTTGTTAAAATTTCCAACGTTTTTCGTGGACTGTGACCTTGAAATTTGACGTATTTCCCCCAAAATCAATAGGCTTCTTACCAACCTGATATATAACAATATCCCAAAGTTTCATTCAAATTGGATGTAAACTTTTTGAATTATCATCCGGAAACCAAATGTGGACGGACGAACGGACGGACGGACGGACATGAGGACCACTATACCCACGACTCTGTCGAGCGGGGGTATAAAAAATTACTAATGCTTAGGACCCAACTACCTCTTCCCCAAAAAGGTTCCTAAATACAATGTAAATAACCCTAAAATATTTAGGCAATCGTTTATAAATTGATGACAACTTGAGGCAACTTCACAGATTTGTACATGCTTTCATTAGTCATTTAATAAAACATTATTGACCCAACCTATTTTATCATCCAAGTCTCTTCTAGCTTATATGATTGTAACACTTGTTTACATAGAAAAGTATTAGAGAATTATACAGTTGTATATACCAAGTACTTAAAAAAGAAGTTGAGGACCACTAGTAAAATACAAAACATCATAACAGTACATGTAATAAAAATAAATAAATAATTGTGTATTGAAACAGGTGGTAATTTTGTATCTTTCAAATAATAGTTACATGAAATTTAATCCTAAGGCTGGAAATTCTACTATAAATTAAAATAGCAAACAATGGTCTCAATTTGTTGAGGATAAATACATAATATTAATCTAATTAAAATTAAATCTTTCACAAGCTCCCCATTTCTGTTATTGAGCAACAAAAACACACAGGGGAGCTTGTGAAAGATTTAATTTTAATTAGAACCAATTTTTAACTGCTCAAAATACATTTATTCATGTCTAATTGGATCAGATGATAAAAGACTGGGCTAGAACCATGATCTACTTGTACATAAAGTAACGTATGGCCACAAGATACTTGTGATTGAAGAATGGTCAAGTTTTGATAGTTCAAAATTCTATTTTATAAATAGAATATATATGAAACTAAGTTTTAAAAGCACTAAACCTATATTAACCAGTCTGTGTAATGCAGTAAGTCAACAGATTTAATTTTGGAGATAGATGAAGGTTTGTTATTGATTTAGTACAATTCACTCATTAACATATAAAAGAGTCCTTACCATCTGTGTAATGGCCTTAGAATAAACTTTGTGATTTAATCATAGTGTTAGGTCAATCATTACAGGAGATATTGCCCCTTGACTAAATATAGGTTGTTTTCTTTTAACAATTGGGTGTGCGAGTTCAAGAATGAATTTGCAAGATGTTGTAAACACCAACCTTAATTTACCATGACCCTCAGTATTTCTGTCCAAGGGCAGAGTTGTTACCTTTTACTTTGGTTTCTCCCACCCCTACCCACCCCCAATAAAAAATGGGAGGCATATATATATATGGCTTAACAATCACTATAGTCTAAAATAGCAGAGCTCCAAGACATGTGCCTTAAAAAAGGGAGGAAAGTTATTTACAACTGAGATGACAGAATTTTCTGGGTTTGTGTCAATATAGCTGTAGGAGCAGTTGACAAAAGGAGTACTGTATTCTTAAAAATTTGGAAAGACTTCCATTTGAACCCCCCACTAAAAATGCATTATTTTGAATGTAAATAAAAGAATTTGGCACTGGCAGCCACTGGTGAACCCTACAGTAGACACAGTCATGCAATGCCAATTGGGCAAGTGCGAGCCGTGTGAACTCCATGTACATGTATCTTGTGTCTAATGCATATTTTTTATAGGGGGGAGTTCAATTGAAAGTCTTTTACTGAAAAAAGGAAAAGATTACCCCTACAACAATAGAATTTACAGTTTAATACAAGTGTGGTCTTTCTGTGAACTTTCAGTGATCTGAACTGAAAAACTGTGGATGAGTTAATTAATTACCCTAAATATGTAATATCTTCTGTGGGTTTATCAAGGTAAATGACCATGAGCTATTTTTGGGAAATTTTTATCCATCCAAACTTCATTGTAAGTAATGGTCCAACATCAGAGTTTCCAGATGGGAAAAGTTCACAAATTTACATAAATGCCCATCTGATGCCTCATTATAATACAGCCATTTGTATGCAACTTCATATATCCTACCCCCAAAAAGACACCTGTCTAGCACTTAAAACATCAGATTTACCAGTGTTTTAGATGCACAATGCATGATTGCTGTTTTCATAAGAGTTAGGCCAGAAAGAAATTTAAACCTCAGGACTAGTACCTCCATTGGCATCACAGTTTTGGGAAACAGTCCTCATTTGAGACAGATGTTTTTCAGTTTAAACCTCAGTGTCAGTTAGCGTCGATATGATCTGGCAGAACTGAATCCATTGACTCAACAGGAATTTAAATTTGACTAGCAGACATGTCAATATTTTTAGAGTCTGATGGACTGGATCCATTGACCAATTGTTACTACTGTAAATTTGTGAAACAATAATATTATCATCAGAATAGGAGAATTTATTACTTGCTGTTTGGTCAGAAAAAACAACAATTTTATTGTTGGGTTTAAAGACAAAGAAGTTTTATGGTTAAGAAATACCTGTTCCAATGGGATAACTCTTGACTGACTGATTGATTCAGGGTTTTAGCTAGGATTTTTGAACCATTAGTCACTTTTGCGTGCGACGATTTTTAAAACCTTATATGTGTGTATATTTATTTATATGTATAAATGCATGCAAGATCCTTAATTAATGAATACAATAAACATCAATAAATATTTAATATTTTCTAGCACCATTTTATAATATATTTTATGTATTCAATGTAATATTGCCATAGAACATATATTTGAGCAGATTTAAATGAACAACTTTAAAAAGTGATTGCCAAAATATTAATTTTTGTTTATGTTTACATTTTTCAAGTCATTTAAATTCTAGAAGCATCGTATTTTTCAATCTCCGGCACCGAATTCATATCCTCTCCGAAAACCGTCGGTATTATCTTCTGCTTTGAACTGGTTTCCGATATTTAACCTACGCTATATATACAAAGTAAAAGCACGCTGGAACCAGCGTAAACAAATGGCGCGTACAAACTACAAGATAAGAATACAATGGACCAATGGCCGTTCTATGTTATTTTCCATATGGGGTACCCCTTTTCGATTATTATTTCTTTGAGAGACAAAGTTAATTTAATGTTAAATTAAGAGAGATTATTTATGTTAAAGAATAGGGGGTTTATTTGGTGTTATTAAAAATATAGGTTCGCATTGCTTTTCTGGCTGAAAAATGAAGGTCAAAAAGGGGGAGTCTAATTTTTTTCAAATTTCCTCGAGGTGCCCCTACGTATTCGAAATTTGATTTCTTCCTCCTAAATGTGTATAAAACTCCCTTTTTGTCTATTTTCATACCAAAGATTGCATTTCTTTCCAAAATATATTTACCTTAACAATCATTATTGACCAATCGCGTTTAACCTGACAGTTTTTTCACGCTTTACTTTGTGCTCATAAAATGGCAGCGCCCATACCGTTATGCAATAGTACATTGATATCTATAGAGATATTAAATGGATGCAGAATTAAGCAAATTGCGTACCTTTAGTACTGTTGATTCAATTACAAAACTTGTATGTAGTTGGGCATATACATCGATGTTCCTTTATGCTTTAAGTGCCGTTTTTTAAAGGCCACCCCTAGAAAAAAAAGGCGCGTTTTTGCAAGTAGTTTTTTTCTCCTCAGTTTGTGCTGCGCTTCAAAATTGATGTTTTTTTATCTTTACTGTTGGTGTTTTTCACATAGCATGTGTAGATGCCTATGTTCGACGATTGTTCTATCTTAAATTTTCATTCAGGGTCCACAATTGAACGAACGAAATGCGGTCTAAATGATCTTCCGAAAATTAACGGTTTTTGAAACAGACTATAACTTGTTCAAAACTGACCTAAATTTTATAGTACAACATTATGGTTGAATGCCGGACCTTACTTCGGTGATTTGTAAACAGCGTTTCGAAATCGTTTAACATTTGTGAAATTATCGCCCATTATTATAACACAACCAAAAAGTCAGATTAGGGCCGAAAAAACGTAAAGATCACAGTTCTTTTATAATTGTCAAAAGTTCAATTTGAATAACTGAATTAGACTAAATTTGCTGTTTTATGCGTCCTGTAACATACAAACTCCAAATGTAGTGTACACATTGACCACGAGCCTTTCAGTCATTGTTTTATCATTCCCACCCCTAACGTTGCATTGAAAATAGCATGTTTCATGAAATAGACTATAGCTAATTAAAACGTGAATATAAACAATGAATTTTGTAATAATCTATCATTTTATGCAGAATTTATGCGCTTAAAGTAAAATTTGCCGAATTTAAATGCCAAAAGAAACATGTATAGAATACAATGGACCAATGGCCGTTCTATGTTATTTTCCATATGGGGTACCCCTTTTCGATTATTATTTCTTTGAGAGACAAAGTTAATTTAATGTTAAATTAAGAGAGATTATTTATGTTAAAGAATAGGGGGTTTATTTGGTGTTATTAAAAATATAGGTTCGCATTGCTTTTCTGGCTGAAAAATGAAGGTCAAAAAGGGGGAGTCTAATTTTTTTCAAATTTCCTCGAGGTGCCCCTACGTATTCGAAATTTGATTTCTTCCTCCTAAATGTGTATAAAACTCCCTTTTTGTCTATTTTCATACCAAAGATTGCATTTCTTTCCAAAATATATTTACCTTAACAATCATTATTGACCAATCGCGTTTAACCTGACAGTTTTTTCACGCTTTACTTTGTGCTCATAAAATGGCAGCGCCCATACCGTTATGCAATAGTACATTGATACCATAAACATGACACTATAACACAAATATGACGATTTCTGACGATAATAGCAATAAAATTGAAAGGAAATTTAAGACGACTTTCTCAAAATGACAGAGCAATGATGAACAAGGCGATGTGGGACCACAAAAAGATCGCCCGAATTGCTATCCAACTGGCTATGCTTGATCGCGTGTGACGATGTGTACACAGTAATTAAGTGATTAATTATCAAATAATATCTAATGGCATGTCTATTACATAATTACTTTGATTGCTTTGAGGCATAAACTTGTACCTTGGGTAGGATATTTGGATTTACCTGTGCCGAGAATGGCGATTTTCACATGAAAATTTTGAAATTTTAAAATTTTAAGTGGCGAATTACGTTCAAAATATTTTCGTCATTTCTGAAAAGGATTCGCCAATTGCGAAAGTGGCGAGCGCTAGCTAAATCACTGATTGATTGAATGTTTGCTTAACGTCCAGTAAGGAATACCTGTTCCAATGGGATAACTCTTGACTGACTGATGGAACGCTTGCATAACCTCCATTAAGAAAAACCTGTTCCAATGGCATAACTCTTGACTGCTTGATGGAATGTTTGCTTAACCTCCATTAGCAAATACCTGTTCCAATGGGATAACTCTTGACTGACTGATGGAATGTTTGC
This sequence comes from Limnoperna fortunei, assembly GCA_944474755.1. Lineage (NCBI taxonomy): Eukaryota > Metazoa > Mollusca > Bivalvia > Mytilida > Modiolidae > Limnoperna > Limnoperna fortunei. Next base: position 18,390,586 of record OX104116.1, on the reverse strand, counting down.
TTAACCTCCATTAAGAAATACCTGTTCCAATGGGATAACTCTTGACTGACTGATGGAATGTTTGCTTAACCTCCATTAAGAAATACCTGTTCCAATGGAATTACTCTTGATTAACTGCATTATGGAATGTTTGCTTAACCTCCATTAGGAAATACCTGTTCCAATGGGATAACTCTTGACTGACTGATGGAATGTTTGCTTAACCTCCATTAAGAAATACCTGTTCCAATGGAATTACTCTTGATTAACTGCATTATGGAATGTTTGCTTAACATCCATTAGGAAATACCTGTTCCAATGGGATAACTCTTGACTGACTGATGGAATGTTTGCATAACATCCATTAAGAAATACTAGTACCTGTTTCAGTGAATAACTCTTGAGTGACTGCATGATGGAATGTTTGCTTAACCTCCATTAAGAAATACCTGTTCCAATGGAATAACTCTTGATTAACTGCATGATGGAATGTTTGCTTAACCTCCATTAAGAAATACCTGTTCCAATGGAATATCTCTTGACTGACTGATGGAATGTTTGCTCAACATCCATTAAGAAATACCTGTTCCAATGGAATATCTCTTGACTGACTGATGGAATGTTTGCTCAACATCCATTAAGAAATACCTGTTCCAATGGAATATCTCTTGACTGACTGATGGAATGTTTGCTCAACATCCATTAAGGAATACCTGTTCCAATGTCATAACTCTTGACTGACTGAAGGAATGTTTGCTTAACCTCCATCAAGAAATACCTGTTCCAATGGGATAACTCTTGACTGACTGATGGAGTGTTTGCTTAACCTCCATTAAGAAATACCTGTTCCAATGTCATAACTCTTGACTAACTGATGGAATGTTTGCTTAACCTCAATTAAGAAATACCTGTGTTCTAATGGGATTACTCTTGACTGACTGATGGAATGTTTGCTTAACCTCCATTAAGAAATACCTGTTACAATGGGATAACTATTTACTGACTGATGGAATGTTTGCTTAACCTCCATTAAGAAATACCTGTTCCAATGGGATAACCCTTTACTGACTGGTTTTGATAGCCATGTCAAAATGAAGCTTACTCGACTGTCTCAAAGCTACAGGAAGAGTAGCTGATCATTTTAGGAACAGATGTCCATGTGATATGACACAATATAAAAATTCTGCCAATTATAATAGGAAGGAGTCACAATCTTTTTATTCATTATTACCGGATGTATATGCCAATCTTGTCACTTTCATATGGCAGATGCGAATTTTTCTCTACATGGTTAATTGAATACTTTATATGAGATTAAGCACTCAATAGTCAATCTGTGGTATAATGACATGACCTTTTCTGACAGCAACCAAGATATAACTTCCATTAATGATAACTAATAGCAATATTTCACAAAAATTGGTAGGCAAAATGGTCGAAAAAGGGCTAAAAGGTAAAGATTTTGTAGACATTTGTGAGTCCTAAAGTTCTAGTCAGAATTAACTTCATAAAATGGTATGAAATCATTAGATACAATTGCATACCCTAGAATAATTACTTGAAACGAAAATATTTTTTTTGGAGGTCACACTGTTTTTGGTATCAACATGTACAGTCAACATTTACAAGAAAGTCAAAAAGATTTCATTAGAAACAGAATTTTTATGCTTTTAGAATTATTCTCCTTTTATTCACTGTATAATGTGGTTTTCGATAGTTGTCTTTATTTTATAGATATTTAGAATAAGCAGTGTTTACAGATCAGACTCATGTCTTAATAATAACAACAAATGATGACAATAACTCAATATTTGTGTGATGACAATCTAATTAACTGTTGGGACAATTATAACAGCTGGTGTCATGTATTGTTATAAATATCCAGTTACAAATAGGTATAAGGGACTACCTGTGTTGTCTCTTTACAAGAAAAAAACAAAATAGAAAAAATTGAAAATCTGGTAATTCCTCTCTTTTAATGCCCTCCTCACCACAGATGTAATCTTGTTCACTAGACCCTATTTTAAGTTTTGTAAATGACAGACTTCTGTAATTAATTAAAAATAGGGTTTTATTTTCTTTAAGTGAAGCCTTAAGAATTAGACGTATATGGGGAAGACAAATGACCACTCCTAAGCATACAGAGTATAATGCTCCACCCACACACATGTAATTCATTGAGTTGGGACAAGATTGATCTTCTACAAATCATTCTATTGGTTATTGATTATATACCAGACTATAATCCTATACTATTAAAACTTGGATTTCATACAATATAGGAATTAGAGAGAATTCATGAGGGACCAATATCTTACTTTTTACAATTCTATAGTTAATTAATGATGGTTGTTCTCGCATATAGTGTTTTTGTCATGAAATGCTATTAGGTCTGCCATTCCCAATCCTTTAAGTGCCATATCATCTTTAGACAAATTACGCAATAGCTATTTCAATATTTGGTGAAAAAAGCAGCCAACATTCTTCCAATATTGTATTTATCTGCTAACTACACATGTTTCTAATTACTATTTGTGACAAATAACAGACAGGGACAACCTGAAACGTGTAGAATTTGAAAAATTTTAAATCAGGTTTTAAAAAGAAGCATCCAACCAAGCATTCTAAACTTAATTTCATTTAAATAAATTAAACAAAAACTCGGCTTCAACAATATTCATTACTTCTAACTACTACAGCTATAAAAAAACAATGTACATGTTCAAAATGGTTCATTTTAACAGTAACACAATTGTCAAAATTTTTTAAACAGCAACTGGGAACATGTATATACATGTGTATGTCTATAATGAGAATGAAAGAAAGATTGATAAATTAAAGTGAGATATAGCAAATTTTTGTGGTAAAGAAAAATTTCTTAAAAGCTAATTAACTGAAGAGAAAGTAGTGTTACACAGATTTGCTACTAGTACCATGTTAAACAATATATATACCATGCACTTGAGATTCAGTGGCAAGGTTGTCAAACTGATTGACAAGTTTCCAGTGTAAAGATATTAGTTTTCCTACTAATATACATCTTTGAAATTGTTCATTTGTTAAAACGTGGAAACTTACTATTGAGAATTTCATGAGCCACTTCTGGGTCACAATGGGCTCTGTCGACAAACTGCTGTAGCAATCTGTGCTTGTCCATTACTTCTAGTTGGTTTAGTTACATTTTTGATGGATCTAAGCACCCATTTTCTGCAAAAGAATTAGAAAATATGTAATCAACTAGATAGATTTAAACTTAAAACCAACCAAAATAATTGTAAATATGAATCTCATTTGCATTTTGGCCACAGTACTTATAGATTATTAAACACTTTGCAACATAAGCACCCCTCTGAAAATATGGTAAAACAGAATGGCAGCTTAAAATCTATATACATCTTCTAATTTTAACATGCTCCATTTATAATGCAAAATTATCCACATTATTTAATCATTTTTTAAATATTTATCCTATCTGTCAAGTTTGAGAATGTTAAAAAAGTAACAATCATATATTAACCAAAAATATGAAGGTGCCCTTACTTGTGGCAAAATGTGACGACTCAATTAATTGACAGGGGTTGACATTCCTCCCAGCAAAAAAGGACCATATGTTATACTACAGTGATACTTGTAGGATTTTTTTATGGTGAGTCCTGGACTCATCACTTTTAAGGTGGCGAGTCCCAAAAATTTTTCATGAGTCCCACTTATCACAGATGAGTCCAGCTAAGTGCATGTACATGTGTATTAAAATTTGAAATGAGTGTGTTGTCAATGCTTAATTTTAACCATAAAGATTGTCCATCAACACTGCACGTTTATTGTTCAATAAACATCTTAATTAAAGCATATTTGCCGCCCAAGTGATTGCTACCTGCTGAGAATCGGAAGAAACAGGTAAAAAGCCATTTGTAAGAATATGTAATCACACATTGGAGACTGAATTGACATGACGAAAATTCGTACGCATCTGACAACTGACACGGATGCGTACTGGGACGCATTAGAGGTTGAAAAGGTGCGTCCAGAACTGGAAAGACGCGTACAATACGCATCTAGACGCATTGCGAGGACCCCTAATACTAGTACTAGCTAGAAAATTGCTTAAAGGGGGGTTAAGTCTAAACAAAAATATTTCTTTCAAACACTCTATGTTGTTAGCAAGTCTTTACAATGTATATACAGATTACAGAAGTTAATCACAACAAAGAAGTATACACATATAAAATGGACCACATGTTATAGTTACAACATTGCTGAAAGGGGGTAATAAGTCTAAACAAAAAAAACAAAAAACAAAATAGAAATATTCCAAATTTCATTTTCAACACTATTTGTTGTAAGCAAGTCTAAAACTTTATATAAAGAGTACAGAAATTAATCACAGCAAAGAAGTGAAGACATATAAAATGAAACCAAGAAAATATTTATGGTTTACATATACAATATACATAATTTGTAACAGACTCATTACATGTATCTCACATGATCAATTAACTTGACATACCATTTATAATTACATTAATTAACCAATGAATTAAAATACATAGAAAATTGACCAGTTCAGAAAACTCACGGTCTTTTAATTTTTAATTCTGGTTTCTGAAATTAACCAGAAATTAAATTTGTAAGTTAAGTATATTTTGTTATTTTCAATAACAAACACTGTCAAACAAGTCAGATTAATTGGTTAATTGTTGTTGATTAATAAAAGTACTAGTAACATAAAACAGATTTCAATCATATGAAGCTTGTATATCTTTGTACAGTCATATTGGGTCTCCATCAGCTGCATAGACCCTCAGCATTACCTCGCGTCTACACAGCTGATCTCAATCCAATATGACTGCCCTGGACATACATGCATGTAATGCAGGCTGAAATTACCCACTGTATAACACAATTTTATTATAGACACTTCGAAATTATCAAATTAAAATATCACCCCTACAATTCTTGTTCAACATCTATTTTATTGGTACATGTACATGGAAAGTTTGTTTGTTTGGTGGTGTTTAACGCCATGGAAAGTTTAACCTCTATATATACTCATTACTGTCACTATTACTTTTCACAGTTCAAAAGGTGACAATATCAGGGTGTATGTTATATTAATTCAGTGAATGTAAAACGAATCTGTTTACAGAGTTTAAGGTTAAATCTCTTGAGATATCACGAAATAAAAACCATTTAATACTAGTGTCAACAATACATATGTCAACAGATAAAGATTTTAATAATATACAGCTACAGTACACAAATTAGATCTAAGAAGATATACATATACTTTCTATTACATAATGGGCGAAAAGCCCTAAAAACTTTTTTTGCTTAAAAACAAAAAAAAAAAAAAAAAAAAAAAAGAAAAAATTTGTGTGACACAGATCAGTCTGGATCACAATCTGTTTAGTTCTATTGATGAGATGTAACTTTTTATGAATCAGTTCAACAGTTTTTTTTTTAAATATATATATGCATTTAAATATACATGTATATGTATACAAAGAAAACCCTGACCTCCCCATAGGCTACAGTAAACTGTACTGGTTACAGTAATTGGACAAACATTCAGATACATGTAGAAAACAGCAGGGATACCTCAGTCATCTCTTCCCTTAAATCTGCTTCACAACTCTGGTTAATACTGAAGGACTCACTCACCAGACAGGTATAATGTAACACTGCCATGTACTTAGATCACGAATCAAATAATACCCAACATGTAATCTAATTTAAACTAGTACATACTTTGGATTTGATAATAGAGTAACAAATCTTTCCTCAACACCTTAATTGATTTATAGTGTTTTTGCCAAGTCAAGAACAAATTTGTTTATATTTACCACATCATATCAACATTTTTGTGAAATAGACAAATGAACTCTGGCTTTTGTACAAAGAAAACATAGATTACTAATGTAATAATTTGATAATGTTATAATAATGTGTCTATCTTAATACCTACACTCTGGCTAGGAATTCTCTGAGTCACAACACAGGATGTCTTCATTTTATGTTTGTATAAAGTCAGTCAGCCAAAAATAAACCCAAGCATAAAATCAACTGGTCAAGAAAACGACATGCATTTGTCAGCATACTAGTACTAGTATCTTTTAAAATTTATTTCCTGATAAGGAAGTCAAACTTACTTTGAAGGAAGTAAAAATATTATAAATAAATGTATTGACTACTTTCTCCAGGTATTTCTGCATACCACAAAGCTAATACAACTCTAGCTTATAATTATTTAACTATTTACTTGACAACAGAAAAATTTCTGTTTAAAATTTCCCCTTTTTCACTTCAATCATACTACATGTACTGGTACAACTGCACCCATAAACATGTACATTGTATGCTATTAGATATGGTTCCACTTTTACTAAAATACATACATGTACTGTTATTTCTAGAATTTAAGTCTACAGTGTGTATATTTAATCTCCACAGATCCTACACAACTTGAAGACTGCATATTTAGACTACATGTTGGGCTTAAACAATGTGCCAAAAAAAATCCTGGATAACCACATGCAGCACTTTTATTAAATGGCAACTGATCTAAGTACTTCAATATTTAATTCTGATATCCTTATTAAGATGCAGCTAAAAAAAAAATTTTTTTTTAGGAAAATCACCTAAATGTTTATGCTAAATCAATCAACAAAGTATGTTCACATGAAATACATGTATATAGTTTTATCATGTTTTTTTTATCATCAGTATGCAACTTTAGGTAAAACTCTGTCATCTGGAAAACTAGATCCCATTTTGTACTTAAACTACTTTAATATGAACTGCTTTATATATGTATCATGTGTATAGTGACATTACATTTCTAATACCCATTAACAATGTTTTATGTGATTTCAGTCTGAGAATCAAAAATGCACAGGACACATTCAAAATTATTACATTCTTTATGCAAGTTGGTATAAATTTTGTTGTGGAAATAATAATTACTTTTAATGGTGATTACAGATTTAATTGAACTAGAAATTAAACACTACATAACTAGTACATATATATTTTGCAATGTAGGTTCTTACATAAATCTCCAGTTACTTAGTACGGTTACAAATAATCTGGGCTGATCATGATGCCATTTATGGATGCACTCAGTATTTACTTAAACTTTTATTTATTTTAAAGCCAAAATATATTTTTAAAAATATTTCAAATAATTTCTGTTCAGGATTTACAATCTACTGTCTAAAATACAGTAAACATTCAGCTAATGCATGCTAAATACACATTATTTGTTTTAACCAGGAGTGTCAGGAGTGCAACAAAAACAGTACTTTTTCTACAACCTATCATTTTCTAATGGTTTAACTTTATTATGAATTTTTTTTCTCCAGGGATGACTTTTTATTACATTTTTTTTACATCCTATGGTCATTTTTTTAAAAACAGCCCTACTACAAAAATATGTTTGTTTTGTTATTTTAATAAATTAATTAACAGCATCAATCGTTTTATTACACGTCTAATCAAATGTGATGCAGGTAAAGCTGCTTTTCATCTGTCAAATCATTTGCGTCCCTTAAATCAACAGCACGAAATTTACCTAAACCATATGGAATGACACTTTTACAACCGGATGTAATTCTATTTTTAGCTGTGCAGCACAGCAGGTGAAATTTGATCTCTGACAGTGACCGATAATAAGTGGCTGAATTAACGGGGGATGGACAAAATCCCCCCCGGACTAAATCCCTTCCGTGTATTTTAGCATAGGCAGACAAAATCCCCCTCATTAAATTTACAAGGCGGAAAAAATCCCCCCTGAAAATTTTTCAAGGCGGACAAAATCCCTCCCGAATCGGATTATGGTAATATCGATAAGTATTGTGCATCATGTTTTATAGTTTTTTACTTGGTACTTAAAATGATGAATGAGACAAAGATTAAAACATGGTTATTATTTTTTCACTGAAACGCATGGAGACGATATGGTTTGTGTTGTAAGACATGTGTTAATAAAGGAACCGCGCCATTTGATCCCTTTCATTATTACTTACCGAAAAAACAATTCAAGTCATTGAACTAAATTATACCATTATTTTACTAAATTTTAACTTATTAGTAAAAGCCATACCCGTTTCAATTTTCTATAAAGATATAGAGAATGTTTTGCTCAAGTAAGCGATATTCGTTTGATCATAAACATATTAATTAACAAGCCACCAATTAAGCACTGCAAATGAGACAAACAATTATAATTGTAAGTAATTAAAAATCTGGGGTATTTTTGAGTAAAATATAAGGTCGTTCTTTTAGGTTTATCTATATATGTACGAGACGGTACGGTGTGAACATTTAAAAAACAAGCATTTTAAAAAATCATATTCGGGAGGGATTCTGTCCGCCTTGAAAATTTTACAGGGGGGATTTTGTCCGCCTTGTAAATTTAACGAGGGGGATTTTGTCCGCCTATGCTAAATTACACGGAAGGGATTTTGTCCTACACTCTGAATTAACAAAATCTAAACAATCTTAACATGATTTAAATAATTTTTTAAGAAATTTATTATGTATTTAAAAAAAAACAAACAAGTTTTTATTAAACATAATGATAATATCTTTCTTGTACATGGCGTCAAAATAAAAACAAACACGTTTTCGATGTTCGTGGTTTTTAAACGGTAATTAAGTGAAACACCTGGCTTGCAACTTGATTTAAAACATTTCTATTTGAATAATAAATTAATTATTTCCATTAACTATTAGTGACTAGCTAGAGCTTGGAATCTTTGCGGGTTTACATAACCTATAATTTAATACAAATTATAAAATATTTGCAGCAGAAAGATCGTTTTCGATGTTTTTAAAATGTGACTATTTGCAGCAGAAAGATCGTTTCGATGTTTTTAAAATGTGACTAAGTGAAACACTTGGCTTGTGACCTGCTTGCAATGATTAAAAATATTATTGTAATGATTAAATGTCGAATGAACTTTTGTTATTTCAAATGAGGTTAAGCAGAAATATTGTCAAGTTTTGGATTGGTAAATTTAAACAAAATTTATAAAATTTATTGAAAAAACTTGATAACTACTCAGTGCTTTGAAATGTATGTATTATACAATTCGTCAAATTTTTGGAAAGTAAACAGACACGTTTTCGATGTTCATAAAACGGTAATTAAGTGAAACGCCTGGCTTGCAACTTCATTTTAAAAGTTTTCTATTTGAATAATAAATTAATTATTTCCATTAATTATCAGTGACTGGCAAGGGCTAAGGATCTTTGCAGGTTTACATAACCAATAATGTAAAACAAAGTCAAAGGTTACAAAAAAAATATTTGCAGCAGAAAGATCGTTTTCGATGTTTTTAAAATGTGATTAAGTGAAACACTTGGCTTGTGACCTGCTTGCAATCATTAAAAAATATTATTGTAATGGTTAAATTTTGAGTGAACTTTAATTTGTTATTTCAGATGAGGTTAAGCAGAAATATTGTCAAGTTTTGGATTGGGAAAATAAACAAAATTTATAAAATGTATTGAATTACTTAACAACAACTTTTAATATAGTGCTTTGAAATTTATGTATTATACAATATTTAAACTGAGGTGTTGCCTCTTATCACACTGAACCCATATTTTCTCCCAGATGAAGCCATGCAGACTTCAAATAACCAACAGAAATAAATGGTGTTAATTCATAATTCCCTTCCATAAAATGATCCTAAAATCTTGGGAAACATGTAGATTAAGCTGTCATGTAGTAATGCATGGGTTTCAACAGGGATTTTAGTATCAAATAAAACATGAAGATGTTCATAATGTTACAAAACAAAACTTAATGTATTTCTCATGGTAACGTCATGCAGTATCGGTAGTTTGGTTCCAGTCAACTTTATGGACTCACCAAGACAGATTGACGTTTATGTTAAGCGACAGTACACTGGGTACCATTTCTCAAATTTTAAATACCCTGGGTACGCTGATATAGTACCCAGGTCAACACTGACCCCTTCAGCTAAAATTTCCCTGTTTGACTTATGAAATTAAAACAGGTAAAATACTGTACAGGCCAAGCGAATATTAATTTCTCCACCCATCCACCCCATCCAAGTGGAGAGACAGTTTCCTCCGGGGATCCACAGTTACACATATCTCCTTGGTGAAGTCAAGTGCTTTTCAAAGTTAAGCACAGATCGTGTGGTGGATAGCGGGCCAAAGATCGTTAAATCACATCAAAACAATTGATATGTTTTGTCTTATATTTCCTTCAATGTTGACAAACATCAACAAAACAACATAATCTATAATCGTGTTTTCATCAATAAATGTAAGTGACACTTCCTGACCATTTTTTATTACACAATTAAGGGAACACAGGTTATGCTGTCAGATTATAACCAATTAGCGTTTATTATGTCGCCGATTGCGAATTAAGTGGTGTTACCTCCCTTAAAGGGGCGGGTAACCGCGATTTACATGTATGACTCGCACATGCAGTATATGTTTATCTCCTAACTTTCAGTGAGAAAATACTTATTTCCAATGCATTAAAAACCATAAAAACAATGTTTTGCAACATATTTTGACCTTATTATTGCGACGTTCCAGTTTTATTTTTGGGTTCACACAATTGTTCATTTGACAGATATTATTGTCTAGAAATTCAATAATCGGACGTGCACAATGTGAGAATTCAGTGTCAATTGTTATTCCTTCGAACGCCTGATGTGATTGACTTAACTGACAGGTGGGTGGCCCCGTGAATCAAAAGCAACACACCAATTACAATCCAATCAATAGGTGTGGCGGGAAAAACTTAACGATAGGAGGAGCATTTCCTTCATAGACTTGAAATCACGTGTTAATACATCTCTACATAACTGCAATAAAACTATGCACCTTTCTGGGTTTCAATAATTTCTTATACAAAATAAAAAATAAATAATCTTAGGCTATTTTATTTTCGATCCTAAGACTGAAATTTGGAAAAATGCTTATCATAAAACATGTGGGTAAAATATTCCTGTGAAGGTTGTATCCGAAACAAAAACAACACATTTTCCCATGGTAATTATTACAAATTACATGTGTACCTTTTCCAATTAACACCAGTCACCTGAACAGGAAGCTTCTCAGTGGGACATTTTTTTATTATACAGACGTGACAACGTGTTTTTTATATTGCCCACTATATACCGTGGTCGTGGTTTTTTCATTAAGAAATTCACCACCATACGCCACGGTGGTATTCTGCGGTACATCGTGTTATGTCCACTACATATCGTGACCCACCGTGTTGACCACGGTGGATTTTCAATTTCCTTTCATGCTTACACAGTGAAAAAATTAAAATGTTGCGATTTAATTTAGATATTTGTGTTAAAATATGCCGTTTTAATACGTTTGTTTGACAACAAAATTAATCTGCGTTCTTGCTAATCTATTCATTATACGAGAATACCTTGAAGTTTATTGTCACTGATTTGATTGACAATTATTCCCTTAACGTGTTCTAAAAGGTTAGAACACCGCATTTTACCCTTAAAATTGTCAAAATCTTTGCTTTTCTATCGTCAAAATTTCCTTGTCAGCGCCTTTGATTAATGTTCCAACCGTTTGAACTTTTAACGGATGTAAATTGTGTCACACCTTAAATCGATCGATTATCTAAGTATTGTCCAGTCATCATTTTTTCAAGCACGTGCTCTCAAACATTTCAATAAACTTGTGTATTGTATAATTTTATAATTAACAGGTGAACACGCGGCTTCACATTTTTAACGGTAAAGAAATAAGCACATTACACAATAAATACGAGACTTGTAAAGAAATACACAAATAAATGCGAGACTTGTAAAGAAATTCGTTTTATAAACGTCAAAATCAATATACGACTTAAAAAATGCTACATTTTCAAATTTTCTGAATTATTACTTAATATAAATGTCGCAGAATATATTGTTCCACGAATGATTTTATACTCGATTCGTCGGTGTTGAACCACGTGTGTTAAAACAATACAATCCTGATATAGAATCAACCATAATAGTCGTTTCAGTGTTAAAAGCCTGACACATCATCAACTTTTGTTGTAGAAAAGACTTAAGTAGCATCCTTATAATTTCTATAATGTTACGACAAGACCCTATGTCCGCAAACAGACATTCGTATCGGCGCGCAAAAAAAAAAAACCAACAACAACAAAAAACAAAAAAGAACAAAAGAAAACAAACTTACATACTGTTGAGTAAATTCGGGCAATTATTTTATATTGATATGAGCGTGGACAAATCAGTTCTTTCGTCTTCAAAAATAATTTTGTTCCGATTTGTTTTGTTCATGTTATGACAGACGTAAGTAACTATGCATATTTTATTGTTTGATCAATGTACCACAATACAACAAAATATTAAGAATAAGTATTTGTATTAAGAGAACTAAGGCAAGTCTAAAAGGGGTCTGATCTCGAGAATATTTATCCCAATAAATATTATGTCATGCAAAAACACCGAAACTGCGAGTTAATTTTAACGGGAACTTTATACAAATAACACGTCTGCCTCCATTTGAAAAATTGTCAGTTTTGTATATTTAGCTCAGAAGCACATCACTACTTTTTTTATATAAACCTGTTATATTAATTGTTATAGTTTAAAACGCCATTGTCCAAAGTAAATGTGTATTTAGAATTGTGCGTACGTAAGACTTCATTCAACCTTGTGAAACAGGCGCCTGTGCCATATGGTAGTTAAACTATATTTTATGTGGCGATTCTCGTTTATAAACTTTTCACATATTTATTATTCTTGCTGCATGTTGGCTTCAATTTAGTAATTAATTTGTTGTATCCCATCCTGTTAACGAATTTTATATAACTATACGTGATGTAAACTTTTGTCCGCGTTTGTTAAAACAACTCTGGTTTTAAATACCAAATAAAGAAAAAGATCGCCGCTCAACTGCCCGTTTTCTGTCGAAAAGGATTTATAATTGATTAAAGAGAGTTCGCGTACAACTTCAGGACAATTCGTTATACGTCGTAATACACAAAAACGTAATGTGACAATTCAAATCCGGATAATTTACCGAACTTGTTCAGGGTAATATTTAATGCATAACACATGCATCCGGTTGAACAAATATTCTATCTTCAAGTCTACCGGCACATTAAATCATTATTGATTATCAACAAATAAAATGCATGTACAAATTATTCTTAAGCACTGTTTTAAAATGTTCTCTTTTCATTCGGGTAACGATGTTTAAACCCGCAATCAATTAAATGACAACGTTTATGTTGTCATGTACCACCGCGGAGATATCGTGGCCGGACCCCTGTGGCGACATGCCATGGTAGACTGAACTCCCTCATATGCATCCACCGTGGTAAGATTACCTGAGAAGATTCTTAACCACGATAGTAGGCGTGGATATACCATGGTGGGTGATAGAGAAAAGGATTAACTTCCATGGTGGGTTAGTGTTTTTTATAAAAAACACGTTGTCCCCTCTGTAGGTATATATAATCACTCAATTATCCGTAACTGATAACGGTCACCTTATTGAAATCAGTGCTCACACACATCAGGAATATAATTACATGTACAAGTCATTTACATTGCACGTATACGTATATTCGTTGACACCTAAATAAAAATCACTTTTATCTAACCGGCATCCAGGTGTAGTATCTTGCATCCGGTGAACAGGTAATTAATTTCCTCGGGGCAAAAAGTAGGAAAGAAATTTATACTAACAATTTTATTAGCAGCTTATTAACCACAGTCTGTATATCTGATACATGTTTTTAATATCCCTTTTTTTTTAATGGGGGTTTCATCTACGTCGGTGCCAATTAATTGTTTATTGAAGGAATAGTGTGACAGATTTATGTTATGGCTTGTATACCAACTACAGTCTTACATGTAAACTAGAGTTACCGAACATGTAACCGGTAGGTGGCGCGCATATGGAAAGACGTGAATTAAGACAGCAACAGCACTGTCTATCATATATGTCCAGAAATGTGTCCTAAATTCGACATATCCACATTTGTAACCCTGATATAGGCTTGGTTACATACAGTTACATTGGTAACATTCATTATATATATGACAATTCTTTTAAGTACTTTCGTCAAAACAAGCTTCATACCATGGTTACATAGGTAACTCTTTGGTAACACAAGGTTACACATTAAATTAGAAATTTGAAAATGCTCAGGTTACAATGGTTACATTGGTAACTCTTTGGTAACACAAGGTTACACATAAAATAAGAAATTTTAAAATCATCAAGTTACATGGGTTACAATGGTAACTCTTTGGTAACACAAGGTTACACATAAAATAAGAAATTCTAAAATACCCAGGTTACATGGGTTACAATGGTTACATTGGTAACTCTTTGGTAACACAAGGTTACACATAAAATAAGAAATTTTAAAATCATCAAGTTACAAGGGTTACAATGGTTACATTGGTAACATTCATTCTTTATAATTATTTTAAGTACTTTTTTCAAAACAGGCTTCATTTCCAAGTCCAGTTACATGGTTACGTAGGTAACTCTTTGGTAACACAAGGTTACACATAAAATTAGAAATTTTAAAATTCTCAGGTTACAATGGTTACATTGGTAACTCTTTGGTAACACAAGGTAACACATAAAATTAGAAATTTTAAAATCTCAGGTTACATGGGTTACAATGGTTACATTGGTAACATTCATTCTTTATAATTATTTTAAGTACTTTTTTCAAAACAGGCTTCATTTCCAGGTCCAGTTACATGGTTACATTGGTAACTCTTTGGTAACACAAGGTTACACATAAAATAAGAAATGTTAAAATTCTCAGGTTACAATGGTTACATTGGTAACTCTTTGGTAACACAAGGTTACACATAAAATTATAAATTTTAAAATCATCAGGTTACATTGGTTACAATGGTTACATTGGTAACTTTTTGGTAACACAAGGTAACACATAAAATTATAAATTTTAAATGCTCAGGTTACATGGGTTACAATGGTTACATTGGTAGCATTTACTACTTTACTTATAATTATTATAGGGCATCATTTCCAGATCAAGTTATATTGTTAAAAACATTACTTATTAACAAAAGGTTGAACAAAGAATTTTTCAGGTTACCCTGTAACATTATCTTCTCTTGTCAATTCCAATACATATCCAGTGTCTAAAGGATGGTACACCTCCCACTTTAACTTGAAAGTGAAGTTGGAACGAGCCTTTTGTTACTAAGTAATGTTTTTAACAATATAACTTGATCTGGAAATGATGCCCTATAATAATTATAAGTAAAGTAGTAAATGCTACCAATGTAACCATTGTAACCCATGTAACCTGAGCATTTAAAATTTCTAATTTTATGTGTAACCTTGTGTTACCAAAGAGTTACCAATGTAACCATTGTAACCCATGTAACCTGAGCATTTAAAATTTCTAATTTTATGTGTAACCTTGTGTTACCAAAGAGTTACCAATGTAACCATTGTAACTCATGTAACCTGAGAATTTTAAAATTTCTTACTTTATGTGTTACCTTGTGTTACCAAAGAGTTACCAATGTAACCATTGTAACCAATGTAACCTGAGCATTTAAAATTTCTAATTTTATGTGTAACCTTGTGTTACCAAAGAGTTACCAATGTAACCATTGTAACTCATGTAACCTGAGAATTTTAAAATTTCTTACTTTATGTGTAACCTTGTGTTACCAAAGAGTTACCAATGTAACCCATGTAACCTGATGATTTTAAAAGTTCAAATTTTATGTGTAACCTTGTGTTACCAAAGAGTTACCAATGTAACCATTGTAACCCATGTAACCTGATGATTTTAAAATTTCTAATTTTATGTGTAACCTTGTGTTACCAAAGAGTTACAAATGTAACCATTGTAACCCATGTAACCTGATGATTTTAAAATTTCTAATTTTATGTGTAACCTTGTGTTACCAAAGAGTTACCAATGTAACCATTGTAACCCATGTAACATGAGAAATGTAAAATTTTACATGTATGTGTAACCTTGTGTTACCAAAGAGTTACCAATGTAACCATTGTAACCCATGTAACATGAGAAATGTAAAATTTTACATGTATGTGTAACCTTGTGTTACCAAAGAGTTACCTATGTAACCATGTAACTGGACCTGGAAATGAAGCTTGTTTTGAAAAAAGTACTTAAAATAATTATAAAGAATGAATGTTACCAATGTAACCATTGTAACCCATGTAACATGAAGATTTTAAAAATTTCTAAATTTATTGGTAACTTTGTTACCAAAGAGTTACCTATGTATGAATTAAAACAGCAGAAGTTACCAATGTAACCATTGTAACCCATGTAACTATATTTATAAGATTTTCTTATTGTAATCTACATATATGTACTACTTGGTGAATATTCTATAGCTATAATATTTTGTTCAATGTTACCATTGTAATTTGTAACCCTATGTAACCATCTCTTAGTCAAGGTTACAAATGCTCAGGTGTCGAATTTAGGACACATTTCTGGACATATCTACTGTCTATGGCTGTGCCAATGAGTTAATATTCACGGTCACCAAGTTGTTGCAGCAAAACAGCCCCAAAAAAATATTATGACATAAAGCATGCATCAAACCTACTGTATATAGCTGCGGAATCGGTCAAAGAACCTTATGAGCTACGGTTCCACAGCTATACTGTATTGACTATCACTACAAACACCAAAACCTTAATTCCCGCAGAAAACCTTAATCTCCGTGGGAAAACCTTAATTTTTTAAGGAATCCCTATAAAATTAAGTGTTGGTTTTTTAAATTAAGGTTGTCCCAGGGAAATTAAGGTTTTCCCTCGGAGATTAAGGTTTTCCCGCGGAGATTAAGGTTTTTTGTTGATTGGACCCCTGGGTCGGTTTTAAGCCCTCTGGCATTGTTGTTGATAACGATCATCAGTTACTCTGCAGATTTATGACAATAGTTATAAAGCTATATATTTATGTATAAAATTTATTCTTGTCCAAAATAAATATGTATACGAATATCCCAAAATTAAAATGAATGAATGTGAATGCATTTTCTATCAACTTTATTTCAGAAAAGACGTATATTTAAAAATTATTATTATACAAATTATTAAAATATAATTTTTAAGTAACCGTTAAGTTATTATTTTTCCATTTGAAGATCGGTAGGTAAGAAATATAGAACAATCAATACACGGTCCGAACTTGTAATACACATCCGCCATACTGTTTGTTTACCTGTACAAAATGAAAGGAATAAAGGACGGATCATATTATTTATATATACATGTATATTTGTTTTTTTATTCGCAGGTTTCTGGTAAGTTTTTGGTATTCATATTGTTGTTGAACAAAATCTAACATGTTGTTTATTTTTCATTTTTAACCTTTCTTCGTTTTAGCTTTATATTTTTATTGGGTTGTTATTATTACGTTCGGTTTCTAATGATTTGATTTTTTTTATTGTCGATTTTATTTAATTCAAATTATGTTAGTTGTTAATAAAATTAAACGTGTTATTTGTTTTGCTTTTATTATGAATTCTTAGTTTTTACTTTATAAACATTTATTTTTTGTTATATTTTAATTTGCTCAAAAATTTATTTTCAATACAAAAGCACGTTTTCGCCGTTTTCTGTTATTTTCTATTCAGCTTTAAATTGTTTCAATTTATAATTTTAATTGGTATTACAGCTGTGTAAATTTATGATTTTTTTTGTTTTTCTTGAACTGAAATTAGCAGTGTTTTTTAATCGATACTAGTTTATTTATAATTATTTCAACCCTTGAGACAAAAATGAATACATGCGTCCATTCACTTAAATGAAATCCTATGGTCGGGTGCAGCTCTTATGCCCTTCCGTCGAATATCATCGGAAAATCAAAGAATAATCGACTAATTAGAATATTCTTTTACATTAATTTGACAAAAATTTCCAAATTGTTAATTTAACATTTCTTCGTTTTTTGCTTTTACATTTTTTTTTCAATTTTATTTTTCATTTCTTATATATAATTATGTTCGTGTTTTTAAGTATTTTAATTGCTTTATTATGACCTTTAGTTGAAGACATTAGTACAGTGTATCCAGAAAAAAATTATGCAAAGTTAGATCCACCATCCTATCACAGGAGAGGACGATTTGTCTTTTTAGCTTAAAATGTTATCTTTGTTATGTTCGTTAAGTTCACGAAACAATTACTGTTGTTAAATTTTGTTGTTATTTTTCTAAATCTATATTTTTATATGTTCATAATTTGAAATGTTTACTCTAAGATTATGCAATAAACTTACTGAGATGGTCTCTTCTTTACTTCTATACAAAGCTACAACCACGGGTTAGTTTCTGCCTTACAGCCATCTTTAATCATCTGTTACGCATGTTGCATCAAAGTGCGCTTAGTAACAGATTTTCCATTGTTCACGTCCTGAATATAGATGAAATATTGCTTGCTGGACGTTAAACAACAATCAATCAATCAATCCATTATAACAGGAGGAACAATAACACATGTACCGATCCATAGTTAAATTCTGACAAAGCTGTTTTATATACTGTCGGTAGTATTTTCTCAATATTGTTCGTTTTTACAAGTTAACTCTATAAAAATCGAAGAATGTGTCCATGGGACACAGATGCCCCCGCTAAATAAAGTCCCAAACAGGAAGTAGTTTTCCGACATATCTGAAAGTTGATTAGGACGTACAACTTGTGATACTGAACCACCCTGCCAAATTTCAAACTGTTCTTATGTACAGTTTCTGAGAAAGGCTTGACGGAAATTCGTACATACGGACGGACGTATTTACGTACAAATGAAGTCCCAAACAGGAAGTAGTTGTCCGACAGGTCTGAAAGTCGCTTAGGACGTACAACTTGTGATACTGAACCACCCTGCCAAATTTCAAATTGTCCTCATGTACAGTTTCTGAGAAAAGCTTGACGGAAATTCGTGCGGACGGACGGACATGAGTAAAACTTAATTCCCCCCCGACATGTCGTCGCGGGGGCATAAAAAATGTTTATTTGAAAATTGGTACTAGGGCTTAATTGTAAAAATCGCACTACAGATATTTATAGTCATAATTAGTTATGATATTTATTTTTTAGTCCTCTGCTCAAATTAGTGGTCAGCATTTCCTATAATTAGAGAATATAACTACATATACAATAGAGCAAAGAAAATAATCAACCAGTCAGAAAGAAGCTTATTATATGTCCAATGTAGATGGATAGTTCTATCTTTATTCTCCAAATTCAATGAATACAATGGTTTCAGAGCGAGAGATTGAATGTCATACAAATACAATAAACAAATACAATATACAATAAACAAGTACATTATACAATAAACTAATAGGTATTGCAACACCATCTACTTTCTTATACAATCAATACCATATATATCTCGCAAATAATTATTGTTACAAATAATAGCGATAAACAGAAAAAAACAGAATAGACAAAATTCAATACCTTATCGGTATCAGATTTGTCAAGTCAAGTTTACCTTTTTGTTGTTAATATCTACAGATCTGCTGAGTTTTCGTAATGTGGTCGGGGTTTTACTGTTAAATAATTGACGAAATTTAATTGTGTTCGGTGTATAAATATACATTCTAGAAATAAATTTCAGAAAGAAACGGGTATTTAAGATATAATGATATTCATCACCGATTTCGTTTTTATTACACAACGGACAAAGTCTATTTTCTCTTTCTATATTTTTTCCAACGACAAAGCTCTATTGGCAGTTTATGATTACCTAATCTAAATCTACAGAGAATATTATTTTACAAATTGAATCCAAGAAAATACGTTTACTTCATTCGATTTACATATTAAGAGCTTATATATCATGCTGGATAATTTTGACTGTTTACCACATATTAGTTTACACCAATAAGAAGTAACTGGTAGTTTAATTTGTATGTGAAGTGGGTATCTACCTTACTCTCCATATATCCTTACACTAGGAGTGCTAGACTCGAGATTCAATAGCAGCTTACAATATTTCAAGTGCAACATTTCTAAGATATCACAGTTTTGGAATCCCCAAACTTCTGCTCCATATCTGTCGAAAAGATCTAATTGACAACTAATAGATACATTATGCAGACGGCCTTTATTTAGAATTTCATACATTGCTATAAAGGCTTTCTCTACGAGGTATTTTTTATTTTTTTTAAAAGAGCCCGTTCTTTGGAAAAGACTGAACCCCGAGTTATATAAATTCACTTACAATTTCTAATTCTCTTTCCTGGAACGTGAATTTAAAATTTCGTGAGATTGCACCTTTACTGAATATCATAACTTTAGTCTTATCTATGTTTAATTTTAGCTTCCACTTTTCGCAGTATTCTTGAAAGAAATTTAGACCCAATTGTAAATCGTTGGCAGACTCTGCCAAAAGTACATTTCTGCAAATAAGATCGTACATAATTTTACGTATACATCGAGTTCACTCTCTAAATCGTTTGTAATGGTTGTCAACCCATAGATAGATTGTAATATGATCGACATGTGTTAATTGTTTTTCCAGTTGCAAGAATTCGAACATTTAAAAAGAAATCTTATACATCTTAATTTTACGATTTAAAGAACAACATTTAGAATCGCTCTTGAATACGTAAAACCAGAGATATATGCACGGAAACTGATGGCGTAATACATAATGTCTTAGTAGTAAAACGTACAATATAAATTATCTTTCAACATATAGCTGAAATGGCACCGTGGATCAAATTTACGGTAAAGCTGTTCAAACTGCATATTGTAAAGCTAGCTGCGTTGTTTGTAAGCGATATAGCTGATTTTGTTGAAACCCTTTTGTATATATATACGCGGTTAACGGAGACTTATCCGAATTGAATGATAGATCGATCGGTACAAAAATCTAATAACCTTATAAGGTGAGGTGATGCATTCTAGACCCTTTTTTTTATCACGGGGCCTTGTGGACGCCGATTCATAATCGCACCCTCCCCCCCCTTTCCAGACCCCATCCACCAATGATGTGCTACAATACATAATATATGTAATGGAAAAATAACTACAAAATAAATAATTTATACACAATTTAACAAGACATATAGTCCAATATTGTATTATTGACCAAGTACACAATATTTCTTCCGCAGAACAATACTGCACAAAAAATGATGTGCTCTGTTGGAGTCCTAGGCTTGCATTTTTCTGAAAAAAAAACATGATAATAATTTGTATAATTTCATACTGGCGGGCAGGGTTACAAATGATACAGAATATGAATTCATAATTCCCATTCTCGCCTACAGGATTTATCGAGAATAAGGCCCAAATTAGTTACTTTTCTATGAGGACATATAAATTACTTTGCCTTGTTATTTCTTAATACCTGCAGCCATAAAAATGTCTAAATCACTAACAGATAATACAATAGAAAATATAAATATATACATACATCTCTTTATACTTTATACAGATATAACAATATTATATTACGATCGATACTTACAGCATTAGCTATCTAATCAGGGCTCGCGTTGGAGGGCGACTCGGGCGAAGAAGTCGCTTTATCGTGGTCCCACTTCGCCCTCGATCATCTTCCAAAGCGAAGTTAAGTCGCCCTATCATTTTGTAGAATCGCCTAATGTCGCCTTTAAAATTTTATTCCCATTTTGGTAAGAATCGTCGTATTTTTTATACCGCGTCATGTTTATTATGTTTACGCGCCACAAAGTCAACTGGTACCCCTTTAATTTGTATTCAGTATATAAAGCGTAGATTTAAAATACGACCGAAAACCAGTTCAGTGCAAAAAACATTAAATTTTCCGGAGCGGATATGAATTTGGTACCGGAGATTGCAAATATTATGAAATAAGTATTGCAATGACAGAAACGTAGTAAAAAAGTATTTTGTCAGTTACTTTAAACAAATTTAAGTGAAATATTGTAAAATACTTTTAATAGTGAATTTTACCATTTTACATAATATATTATGTGTCACAATGATGTAATTTTCTACTTCTAGTTCTTATAGTACTTCATGATAATTCAATCAATTTGTGTACCAATGACAAACATTTATTTTAATGAACAGTTTTGTTACAGTTTATTCTTTTTTTATTGTTATGTTTAATACATGTATTTATGGAAATGTGTGAAATAAGTATACTGAATAGTTAATCAAATCTTTGATACTTTATCCCTTAATAAATTAAACTGCAAAAAAAAAACATATAACAATAAGAGTGCAAATGCCAACACTTATTTATAAAAAAACCAAGAAAACAGTACGCTTTCGCGACATATAATGCAACTTCTCCCTGTTGTCCTCCCACTTCTCCCTGTTCTATCCTCACTTCTCCCTGTCAACCACCCAAAAGAGAAGTGACTTCTCCCTATAATTTTGACCCAGCGTGAGCCCTGCTAATTATATCAAACCGGAGCTTCTTAACTAACGATGTAAAATAAAACAGCATAAATGTGTTTTTAAGATGATTTAAATTTTGTGTATTACTGCTTATAAATTGTAAATTGAAACAATTTGAAGCTGAATAGAAAATAACAGAAAACGGCGAAAACGTGCTTTGTATTGAAAATAAATTTCTGGGCAAATTTCAATATAACAACAAATAAATATTTATAAAGTAAAAACTAAGAATTTGTTATGAATGCAAAACAAATAACACGTTTAATTTTATTAACAATTAACATAATTTGAATTAAACAAATAAAATCGACAATAAAAAAAATCAAATCATTAGAAACCCAACGTAATAATAAAAAGTCAAAATAAAAATATAAAGTTAAAACGAAGAAAGGTTAAAAATGCAAAACAAACAACATGTTAGATTTTGTTCAACAACAATATGAATACCAAAAACTTACCAGAAACCTGTGAATAAAAAAACAAATATATATATAAATAATTTGATCCGTCCTTTATTCCTTTCATTTTGTACAGGTAAACAAACAGTATGGCGGATGTGTATTACAAGTTCGGTCCGTGTATTGATTGTTCTATATTTCTTACCTACCGATCTTCAAATGGAAAAATAATAACTTAACGGTTACTTAAAAATTATATTTTAATAATTTGAATAATAATTTTTTAAATATACGTCTTTTCTGAAATAAAGTTGATAGAAAATGCATTCACGTTCATGCATTTTTATTTTGGGATATTCGTAGACATATTTATTTTGGACAAGAATAAATTTTATACATAAATATATAGCTTTATAACTATTGTCATAAATCTGCAGAGTAACATGATGATCGTTATCAACAACAATGCCAGAGGGCTTAAAACCGACCCAGGGGTCCAATCAACAAAAAACCTTAATCTCCGCGGGAAAACCTTCATCTCCGAGGGAAAACCTTAATTTCCCTGGGACAACCTTAATTTAAAAAACCAACACTTAATTTTATAGGGATTCCTTAAAAAATTAAGGTTTTCCCACGGAGATTAAGGTTTTCTGCGGGAATTAAGGTTTTGGTGTTTGTAGTGTATTGATATAAAAAATCGACTGCTAAATAATTTTATGTGACAAACAAAATTGTGCAAAATGTACACAGACTCACAGTGCAAGAAGGTTTTAATTAGGAATTATATCACAAGAACACTCTGCTACATTGTAACACGTCGTTAAATAATTTGAGAAATCAAATATAATACAAAATGCAATCAGTTATTACCTGATTTTCAGAAAGCAAATGAATACACAACCGGAAATTCTTGATTCGGCTACAACGCGCATGCGCTTTACAACTATCATTAATAAAATCGAGTGACAATCGGTCTGGATTTGAAAAATTGTACGGATTTAGAGTTATCAAAACTTCCATGATTTCAAACGTATCTTGTCCAAATAATTATGACATTTCGTGATTACACAATTAATAACTTTGATATAGCCAAACGTTTCTCCCATTTGTTGTTGTCATGCACGATGTACAATTAATACAATCGATTTGTTTGGACGAATAAATTTGTTAAGACGGCTATTCTGATTGGCTAAAACATAAAAACCAGGTCGATATCGTATTCCGCTTGACTACTATGCAGCGAATTTGCAGCGTACTAACATTTATGTAATTTTAGTACCGTTGAGATGTATCGTGACCCAAAAGTTGTTTTTAGACCAATCAAAAACACGCAAAATTCTATTCATGTAATAAGAGTATTTATTGTTTTCATACATATAAAATTGTATTCATTTGAACCAATTTAAATTAAATTAAATTAAACTTATTTCATTGTCAAATACACAGACAAAGGGATTGGACACAAGTTATACAACTTCGGACATTGGAGAGTTGATCCGTTGTGCAACAAAATGTTTTCCAATTTAATGTCCGAGTGGGCAACTTGATTCTTGTGGCAGTAAGCAGCAGCGTTAAGAATCTGGACAAAGACCGAGAGGGAAACCTCCATCGACATTAGACCGTTGTTCATGATGTATTCAAAGACCACATTCAGCACATATTCCATGATGACGAATGCAAATTCTTCGGCTTCAATAATTTCGTAAACTTTAACAATGTTTTCGTGTTTAAGACTACAGAAGGACTTAAATTTTACCGAGGATTTTGGGACCTTTTTTATTACTTCTTGTCCGTAAACTTCGCTTTCAGCAGAGAAAACTTCTCCGATTAAGGCATTGACGTTAGAGAATTGGTTTGTTAAAAATTCCATAGTTAAAATTAGCGAGGATTTGGTAATTGAGATGAAACCTACTTACTTACTTATAGGGGGGTTTTAACGTCCTTGACTACCGTAAAACGGTCTCGCACGGACTTATTGCCTAATGGCTTTTATTGAAATTTTGTTGTTTTTTTAACTATTTATTTGTATTTTTGGGGGATTTATAGGCCATAAATACTATGAGTGAAACGACATGGTATGAAAGTTGGCTAACCTGTTTACCACATGTGATTGTAAAATGATTTAGGTCTCAACAGCTCCATCACTATATAAACCCTAGGTTAAAGTGGTAGGTTTCATCTCAATTACAAACTCCTCGCTCATTTTAACTATGGAATTTTTAACAAACCAATTCTACAACGTAAATGCCTTAACCAAAGAAGTTTTCTCCGCTGAAAGCAAAGTTTACGGACCAGTAGTAATTAAAAAGGTCCCAAAATCCTCTGTAGAATTTAAATCCTTCTGTAGTCTTAAACACGAAAACATTGTTCAAGTTTACGAAATTATTGAAGCCGAAGAATTTGCATTCGTCATCATGGAATGTGCTGAATGCGATGTCTTTCAATACATCATGAACAACGGTCTAATGTCAATGGAAGTTGCCCTTTCGGTCTTTGTCCAGATTCTTAAAGCTATTGTCTACTGCCACAAAAACCAAGTCGTCCACTCTGACATTAAATTGGAAAACATTTTATTGTCCAACGGATCTGCCAAACTGGCCGACTTTGGATTCGCCAAATTCTCAGAAATTGTCGCCGAATCCCAAGAATTCTGCGGAACCCTCCCATACGCTGCCCCAGAAGTCATTCAAGGATTGGAATACAACCCTATGAAAGCCGATATGTGGGCCATGGGAGTCGTGCTTTACGCTTTGCTCTTTGGTGGATTCCCATTCTCTGACGCTGATGCATACGAAATGGTAGCGGTTCAACTCTCCAATACCCTCTTCTTCCCCGAAAACGCCAGTGAAACCTTGAAATCCCTCATCTCCTCTATGCT
Organism: Limnoperna fortunei; assembly: GCA_944474755.1. Classification (NCBI taxonomy): domain Eukaryota; kingdom Metazoa; phylum Mollusca; class Bivalvia; order Mytilida; family Modiolidae; genus Limnoperna; species Limnoperna fortunei. The sequence continues at coordinate 18,364,904 of OX104116.1, read as the reverse complement.
CGAACCATCCGTTGAAAAACGTGTCGATGCCTCCTCCGTTCTCCTTGCTCTGATCTAAATTCCAGCGAATTCGTTGGAACTTCGTCAGTGAAACTGGAAACGCTAAACTACGCCAATACATTTTAATAGTACATCGAATTCCGATTTCGATTCGTCATCACTCGATGATGTTCGTCTTACTAATAGTAATAGTATTTGTTTGCCGTAACGTATGAAACTTTTTTGTACAAGTAAAAGCCGTACGGTAAACATTCTGTTCAATTATTTTTTAAATTTTTTAAACCCTTTTGCTTTGGTCCATAGTGTTACGGTAAACATAAAAACAAACTTTTATACGTTACGGTAAACAAATACCTAATTGCCTTTTCTACTGCGTTCATTTGGTTCATCCCTATGGTAAACCGGTCAGAAGCCGCTACGATAAACTCGACATTTCTCCTTTCGGTTTTCATATCGTTGTATTAGTCCATTACTAGAAGGTAAGATAATTAATATTTAAAGGAATTGACGACATGGTATGAAAGTTGGATAACCTGTTTACCACATGTGATTGTAAAATGGTTTAGGTCTCAACAGCTCCATCACTATATAAACCCTAGGTTAAAGTGGTAGGTTTCATCTCAATTACAAAATCCTCGCTCATTTTAACTATGGAATTTTTAACAAACCAATTCTACAACGTAAATGCCTTAACCAAAGAAGTTTTCTCCGCTGAAAGCAAAGTTTACGGACCAGTAGTAATTAAAAAGGTCCCAAAATCCTCTGTAGAATTTAAATCCTTCTGTAGTCTTAAACACGAAAACATTGTTCAAGTTTACGAAATTATTGAAGCCGAAGAATTTGCATTCGTCATCATGGAATGTGCTGAATGCGATGTCTTTCAATACAGCATGAACAACGGTCTAATGTCAATGGAAGTTGCCCTTTCGGTCTTTGTCCAGATTCTTACAGCTATTGTCTACTGCCACAAAAACCAAGTCGCCCACTCTGACATTAAATTGGAAAACATTTTATTGTCCAACGGATCTGCCAAACTGGCCGACTTTGGATTCGCCAAATTCTCGGACATTGTCGCCGAATCCCAAGAATTCTGCGGAACCCTCCCATACGCTGCCCCAGAAGTCATTCAAGGATTGGAATACAACCCTATGAAAGCCGATATGTGGGCCATGGGAGTCGTGCTTTACGCTTTGCTCTTTGGTGGATTCCCATTCTCTGACGCTGATGCATCCGAAATGGTAGCGGTTCAACTCTCCAATACCCTCTTCTTCCCCGAAAACGCCAGTGAAACCTTGAAATCCCTCATCTCCTCTATGCTCGAACCATCCGTTGAAAAACGTGTCGATGCCTCCTCCGTTCTCCTTGCTCTGATCTAAATTCCAGCGAATTCGTTGGAACTTCGTCAGTGAAACTGGAAACGCTAAACTACGCCAATACATTTTAATAGTACATCGAATTCCGATTTCGATTCGTCATCACTCGATGATGTTCGTCTTACTAATAGTAATAGTATTTGTTTGCCGTAACGTATGAAACTTTTTTGTACAAGTAAAAGCCGTACGGTAAACATTCTGTTCAATTATTTTTTAAATTTTTTAAACCCTTTTGCTTTGGTCCATAGTGTTACGGTAAACATAAAAACAAACTTTTATACGTTACGGTAAACAAATACCTAATTGCCTTTTCTACTGCGTTCATCCCTATGGTAAACCGGTCAGAAGCCGCTACGATAAACTCGACATTTCTCCTTTCGGTTTTCATATCGTTGGATTAGTCCATTACTAGAAGGTAAGATAATTAATATTTAAAGGAATTGACGACATGGTATGAAAGTTGGCTAACCTGTTTACCACATGTGATTGTAAAATGGTTTAGGTCTCAACAGCTCCATCACTATATAAACCCTAGGTTAAAGTGGTAGGTTTCATCTCAATTACAAACTCCTCGCTCATTTTAACTATGGAATTTTTAACAAACCAATTCTACAACGTAAATGCCTTAACCAAAGAAGTTTTCTCCGCTGAAAGCAAAGTTTACGGACCAGTAGTAATTAAAAAGGTCCCAAAATCCTCTGTAGAATTTAAATCCTTCTGTAGTCTTAAACACGAAAACATTGTTCAAGTTTACGAAATTATTGAAGCCGAAGAATTTGCATTCGTCATCATGGAATGTGCTGAATGCGATGTCTTTCAATACATCATGAACAACGGTCTAATGTCAATGGAAGTTGCCCTTTCGGTCTTTGTCCAGATTCTTAAAGCTATTGTCTACTGCCACAAAAACCAAGTCGCCCACTCTGACATTAAATTGGAAAACATTTTATTGTCCAACGGATCTGCCAAACTGGCCGACTTTGGATTCGCCATATTCTCAGAAATTGTCGCCGAATCCCAAGAATTCTGCGGAACCCTCCCATACGCTGCCCCAAAAGTCATTCAAGGATTGGAATACAACCCTATGAAAGCCGATATGTGGGCCATGGGAGTCGTGTTTTACGCTTTGCTCTTTGGTGGATTCCCATTCTCTGACGCTGATGCATACGAAATGGTAGCGGTTCAACTCTCCAATACCCTCTTCTTCCCCGAAAACGCCAGTGAAACCTTGAAATCCCTCATCTCCTCTATGCTCGAACCATCCGTTGAAAAACGTGTCGATGCCTCCTAAGTTCTCCTTGCTCTGATCTAAATTCCAGCGAATTCGTTGGAACTTCGTCAGTGAAACTGGAAACGCTAAACTACGCCAATACATTTTAATAGTACATCGAATTCCGATTTCGATTCGTCATCACTCGATGATGTTCGTCTTACTAATAGTAATAGTATTTGTTTGCCGTAACGTATGAAACTTTTTTGTACAAGTAAAAGCCGTACGGTAAACATTCTGTTAAATTATTTTTTAAATTTTTTAAACCCTTTTGCTTTGGTCCATAGTGTTACGGTAAACATAAAAACAAACTTTTATACGTTACCGTAAACAAATACCTAATTGCCTTTTCTACTGCGTTCATTTGGTTCATCCCTATGGTAAACCGGTCAGAAGCCGCTACGATAAACTCGACATTTCTCCTTTCGGTTTTCATATCGTTGGATTAGTCCATTACTAGAAGGTAAGATAATTAATATTTAAAGGAATTGACGACATGGTATGAAAGTTGGCTAACCTGTTTACCACATGTGATTGTAAAATGGTTTAGGTCTCAACAGCTCCATCACTATATAAACCCTAGGTTAAAGTGGTAGGTTTCATCTCAATTACAAACTCCTCGCTCATTTTAACTATGGAATTTTTAACAAACCAATTCTACAACGTAAATGCCTTAACCAAAGAAGTTTTCTCCGCTGAAAGCAAAGTTTACGGACCAGTTGTAGAATTTAAATCCTTCTGTAGTCTTAAACACGAAAACATTGTTCAAGTTTACGAAATTATTGAAGCCGAAGAATTTGCATTCGTCATCATGGAATGTGCTGAATGCGATGTCTTTTTGTTCAATACATCATGAACAACGGTCTAATGTCAATGGAAGTTGCCCTTTCGGTCTTTGTCCAGATTCTTAAAGCTATTGTCTACTGCCACAAAAACCAAGTCGCCCACTCTGACATTAAATTGGAAAACATTTTATTGTCCAACGGATCTGCCAAACTGGCCGACTTTGGATTCGCCAAATTCTCAGACATTGTCGCCGAATCCCAAGAATTGACGACATGGTATGAAAGTTGGCTAACCTGTTTACCACATGTGATTGTAAAATGGTTTAGGTCTCAACAGCTCCATCACTATATAAACCCTAGGTTAAAGTGGTAGGTTTCATCTCAATTACAAACTCCTCGCTCATTTTAACTATGGAATTTTTAACAAACCAATTCTACAACGTAAATGCCTTAACCAAAGTTTTCTCCGCTGAAAGCAAAGTTTACGGACCAGTAGTAATTAAAAAGGTCCCAAAATCCTCTGTAGAATTTAAATCCTTCTGTAGTCTTAAACACGAAAACATTGTTCAAGTTTACGAAATTATTGAAGCCGAAGAATTTGCATTCGTCATCATGGAATGTGCTGAATGCGATGTCTTTCAATACATCATGAACAACGGTCTAATGTCAATGGAAGTTGCCCTTTCGGTCTTTGTCCAGATTCTTAAAGCTATTGTCTACTGCCACAAAAACCAAGTCGCCCACTCTGACATTAAATTGGAAAACATTTTATTGTCCAACGGATCTGCCAAACTGGCCGACTTTGGATTCGCCAAATTCTCGGACATTGTCGCCGAATCCCAAGAATTCTGCGGAACCCTCCCATACGCTGCCCCAGAAGTCATTCAAGGATTGGAATACAACCCTATGAAAGCCGATATGTGGGCCATGGGAGTCGTGCTTTACGCTTTGCTCTTTGGTGGATTCCCATTCTCTGACGCTGATGCATCCGAAATGGTAGCGGTTCAACTCTCCAATACCCTCTTCTTCCCCGAAAACGCCAGTGAAACCTTGAAATCCCTCATCTCCTCTATGCTCGAACCATCCGTTGAAAAACGTGTCGATGCCTCCTCCGTTCTCCTTGCTCTGATCTAAATTCCAGCGAATTCGTTGGAACTTCGTCAGTGAAACTGGAAACGCTAAACTACGCCAATACATTTTAATAGTACATCGAATTCCGATTTCGATTCGTCATCACTCGATGATGTTCGTCTTACTAATAGTAATAGTATTTGTTTGCCGTAACGTATGAAACTTTTTTGTACAAGTAAAAGCCGTACGGTAAACATTCTGTTCAATTATTTTTTAAATTTTTTAAACCCTTTTGCTTTGGTCCATAGTGTTACGGTAAACATAAAAACAAACTTTTATACGTTACGGTAAACAAATACCTAATTGCCTTTTCTACTGCGTTCATTTGGTTCATCCCTATGGTAAACCGGTCAGAAGCCGCTACGATAAACTCGACATTTCTCCTTTCGGTTTTCATATCGTTGGATTAGTCCATTACTAGAAGGTAAGATAATTAATATTTAAAGGAATTGACGACATGGTATGAAAGTTGGCTAACCTGTTTACCACATGTGATTGTAAAATGGTTTAGGTCTCAACAGCTCCATCACTATATAAACCCTAGGTTAAAGTGGTAGGTTTCATCTCAATTACAAACTTCTCGCTCATTTTAACTATGGAATTTTTAACAAACCAATTCTACAACGTAAATGCCTTAACCAAAGAAGTTTTCTCCGCTGAAAGCAAAGTTTACGGACCAGTAGTAATTAAAAAGGTCCCAAAATCCTCTGTAGAATTTAAATCCTTCTGTAGTCTTAAACACGAAAACATTGTTCAAGTTTACGAAATTACTGAAGCCGAAGAATTTGCATTCGTCATCATGGAATGTGCTGAATGCGATGTCTTTCAATACATCATGAACAACGGTCTAATGTCAATGGAAGTTGCCCTTTCGGTCTTTGTCCAGATTCTTAAAGCTATTGTCTACTGCCACAAAAACCAAGTCGCCCACTCTGACATTAAATTGGAAAACATTTTATTGTCCAACGGATCTGCCAAACTGGCCGACTTTGGATTCGCCAAATTCTCGGACATTGTCGCCGAATCCCAAGAATTCTGCGGAACCCTCCCATACGCTGCCCCAGAAGTCATTCAAGGATTGGAATACAACCCTATGAAAGCCGATGTGGGCCATGGGAGTCGTGCTTTACGCTTTGCTCTTTGGTGGATTCCCATTCTCTGACGCTGATGCATCCGAAATGGTAGCGGTTCAACTCTCCAATACCCTCAAACGCCAGTGAAACCTTGAAATCCCTCATCTCCTCTATGCTCGAACCATCCGTTGAAAAACGTGTCGATGCCTCCTCCGTTCTCCTTGCTCTGATCTAAATTCCAGCGAATTCGTTGGAACTTCGTCAGTGAAACTGGAAACGCTAAACTACGCCAATACATTTTAATAGTACATCGAATTCCGATTTCGATTCGTCATCACTCGATGATGTTCGTCTTACTAATAGTAATAGTATTTGTTTGCCGTAACGTATGAAACTTTTTTGTACAAGTAAAAGCCGTACGGTAAACATTCTGTTCAATTATTTTTTAAATTTTTTAAACCCTTTTGCTTTGGTCCATAGTGTTACGGTAAACATAAAAACAAACTTTTATACGTTACGGTAAACAAATACCTAATTGCCTTTTCTACTGCGTCTACGATAAACTCGACATTTCTCCTTTCGGTTTTCATATCGTTGGATTAGTCCATTACTAGAAGGTAAGATAATTAATATTTAAAGGAATTGACGACATGGTATGAAAGTTGGCTAACCTGTTTACCACATGTGATTGTAAAATGGTTTAGGTCTCAACAGCTCCATCACTATATAAACCCTAGGTTAAAGTGGTAGGTTTCATCTCAATTATAAACTCCTCGCTCATTTTAACTATGGAATTTTTAACAAACCAATTCTACAACGTAAATGCCTTAACCAAAGAAGTTTTCTCCGCTGAAAGCAAAGTTTACGGACCAGTAGTTATTAAAAAGGTCCCAAAATCCTCTGTAGAATTTAAATCCTTCTGTAGTCTTAAACACGAAAACATTGTTCAAGTTTACGAAATTATTGAAGCCGAAGAATTTGCATTCGTCATCATGGAATGTGCTGAATGCGATGTCTTTCAATACATCATGAACAACGGTCTAATGTCAATGGAAGTTGCCCTTTCGGTCTTTGTCCAGATTCTTAAAGCTATTGTCTACTGCCACAAAAACCAAGTCGCCCACTCTGACATTAAATTGGAAAACATTTTATTGTCCAACGGATCTGCCAAACTGGCCGACTTTGGATTCGCCAAATTCTCGGACATTGTCGCCGAATCCCAAGAATTCTGCGGAACCCTCCCATACGCTGCCCCAGAAGTCATTCAAGGATTGGAATACAACCCTATGAAAGCCGATATGTGGGCCATGGGAGTCGTGCTTTACGCTTTGCTCTTTGGTGGATTCCCATTCTCTGACGCTGATGCATCAGCATGGTAGCGGTTCAACTCTCCAATACCCTCTTCTTCCCCGAAAACGCCAGTGAAACCTTGAAATCCCTCATCTCCTCTATGCTCGAACCATCCGTTGAAAAACGTGTCGATGCCTCCTCCGTTCTCCTTGCTCTGATCTAAATTCCAGCGAATTCGTTGGAACTTCGTCAGTGAAACTGGAAACGCTAAACTACGCCAATACATTTTAATAGTACATCGAATTCCGATTTCGATTCGTCATCACTCGATGATGTTCGTCTTACTAATAGTAATAGTATTTGTTTGCCGTAACGTATGAAACTTTTTTGTACAAGTAAAAGCCGTACGGTAAACATTCTGTTCAATTATTTTTTAAATTTTTTAAACCCTTTTGCTTTGGTCCATAGTGTTACGGTAAACATAAAAACAAACTTTTATACGTTACGGTAAACAAATACCTAATTGCCTTTTCTACTGCGTTCATTTGGTTCATCCCTATGGTAAACCGGTCAGAAGCCGCTACGATAAACTCGACATTTCTCCTTTCGGTTTTCATATCGTTGGATTAGTCCATTACTAGAAGGTAAGATAATTAATATTTAAAGGAATTGACGACATGGTATGAAAGTTGGCTAACCTGTTTACCACATGTGATTGTAAAATGGTTTAGGTCTCAACAGCTCCATCACTATATAAACCCTAGGTTAAAGTGGTAGGTTTCATCTCAATTACAAACTCCTCGCTCATTTTAACTATGGAATTTTTAACAAACCAATTCTACAACGGAAATGCCTTAACCAAAGAAGTTTTCTCCGCTGAAAGCAAAGTTTACGGACCAGTAGTAATTAAAAAGGTCCCAAAATCCTCTGTAGAATTTAAATCCTTCTGTAGTCTTAAACACGAAAACATTGTTCAAGTTTACGAAATTATTGAAGCCGAAGAATTTGCATTCGTCATCATGGAATGTGCTGAATGCGATGTCTTTGAATACATCATGAACAACGGTCTAATGTCAATGGAAGTTGCCCTTTCGGTCTTTGTCCAGATTCTTAAAGCTATTGTCTACTGCCACAAAAACCAAGTCGCCCACTCTTGACATTAAATTGGAAAACATTTTATTGTCCAACGGATCTGCCAAACTGGCCGACTTTGGATTCGCCAAATTCTCGGACATTGTCGCCGAATCCCAAGAATTCTGCGGAACCCTCCCATACGCTGCCCCAGAAGTCATTCAAGGATTGGAATACAACCCTATGGGAGTCGTGCTTTACGCTTTGCTCTTTGGTGGATTCCCATTCTCTGACGCTGATGCATCCGAAATGGTAGCGGTTCAACTCTCCAATACCCTCTTCTTCCCCGAAAACGCCAGTGAAACCTTGAAATCCCTCATCTCCTCTATGCTCGAACCATCCGTTGAAAAACGTGCCGATGCCTCCTCCGTTCTCCTTGCTCTGATCTAAATTCCAGCGAAATCGTTGGAACTTCGTCAGTGAAACTGGAAACGCTAAACTACGCCAATACATTTTAATAGTACATCGAATTCCGATTTCGATTCGTCATCACTCGATGATGTTCGTCTTACTAATAGTAATAGTATTTGTTTGCCGTAACGTATGAAACTTTTTTGTACAAGTAAAAGCCGTACGGTAAACATTCTGTTAAATTATTTTTTAAATTTTTTAAACCCTTTTGCTTTGGTCCATAGTGTTACGGTAAACATAAAAACAAACTTTTATACGTTACGGTAAACAAATACCTAATTGCCTTTTCTACTAAACCGGTCAGAAGCCGCTACGATAAACTCGACATTTCTCCTTTCGGTTTTCATATCGTTGGATTAGTCCATTACTAGAAGGTAAGATAATTAATATTTAAAGGAATTGACGACATGGTATGAAAGTTGGCTAACCTGTTTACTTGTACAAAAAAGTTTCATACGTTACGGCAAACAAATACTATTACTATTAGTAAGACGAACATCATCGAGTGATGACGAATCGAAATCGGAATTCGATGTACTATTAAAATGTATTGGCGTAGTTTAGCGTTTCCAGTTTCACTGACGAAGTTCCAACGAATTCGCTGGAATTTAGATCAGAGCAAGGAGAACGGAGGAGGCATCGACACGTTTTTCAACGGATGGTTCGAGCATAGAGGAGATGAGGGATTTCAAGGTTTCACTGGCGTTTTCGGGGAAGAAGAGGGTATTGGAGAGTTGAACCGCTACCATTTCGGATGCATCAGCGTCAGAGAATGGGAATCCACCAAAGAGCAAAGCGTAAAGCACGACTCCCATGGCCCACATATCGGCTTTCATAGGGTTGTATTCCAATCCTTGAATGACTTCTGGGGCAGCGTATGGGAGGGTTCCGCAGAATTCTTGGGATTCGGCGACAATGTCCGAGAATTTGGCGAATCCAAAGTCGGCCAGTTTGGCAGATCCGTTGGACAATAAAATGTTTTCCAATTTAATGTCAGAGTGGGCGACTTGGTTTTTGTGGCAGTAGACAATAGCTTTAAGAATCTGGACAAAGACAGAAAGGGCAACTTCCATTGACATTAGACCGTTGTTCATGATGTATTCAAAGACATCGCATTCAGCACATTCCATGATGACGAATGCAAATTCTTCGGCTTCAATAATTTCGTAAACTTGAACAATGTTTTCGTGTTTAAGACTACAGAAGGATTTAAATTCTACAGAGGATTTTGGGACCTTTTTAATTACTACTGGTCCGTAAACTTTGCTTTCAGCGGAGAAAACTTCTTTGGTTAAGGCATTTACGTTGTAGAATTGGTTTGTTAAAAATTCCATAGTTAAAATGAGCGAGGAGTGTGTAATTGAGATGAAACCTACCACTTTAACCTAGGGTTTATATAGTGATGGAGCTGTTGAGACCTAAACCATTTTACAATCACATGTGGTAAACAGGTTAGCCAACTTTCATACCATGTCGTCAATTCCTTTAAATATTAATTATCTTACCTTCTAGTAATGGACTAATCCAACGATATGAAAACCGAAAGGAGAAATGTGGAGTTTATCGTAGCGGCTTCTGACCGGTTTAGTAGAAAAGGCAATTAGGTATTTGTTTACCGTAACGTATAAAAGTTTGTTTTTATGTTTACCGTAACACTATGGACCAAAGCAAAAGGGTTTAAAAAATTTAAAAAATAATTGAACAGAATGTTTACCGTACGGCTTTTACTTGTACAAAAAGTTTCATACGTTACGGCAAACGAATACTATTACTATTAGTAAGACGAACATCATCGAGTGATGACGAATCGAAATCGGAATTCGATGTACTATTAAAATGTATTGGCGTAGTTTAGCGTTTCCAGTTTCACTGACGAAGTTCCAACGATTTCGCTGGAATTTAGATCAGAGCAAGGAGAACGGAGGAGGCATCGGCACGTTTTTCAACGGATGGTTCGAGCATAGAGGAGATGAGGGATTTCAAGGTTTCACTGGCGCTTTCGGGGAAGAAGAGGGTATTGGAGAGTTGAACCGCTACCATTTCGGATGCATCAGTGTCAGAGAATGGGAATCCACCAAAGAGCAAAGCGTAAAGCACGACTCCCATGGCCCACATATCGGTTTTCATAGTGTTGTATTCCAATCTTTGAATGACTTCTGGGGCAGCGTATGGGAGGGTTCCGCAGAATTCTTGGGATTCGGCGACAATGTCCGAGAATTTGGCGAATCCAAAGTCGGCCAGTTTGGCAGATCCGTTGGACAATAAAATGTTTTCCAATTTAATGTCAGAGTGTGCAACTTGGTTTTTGTGGCAGTAGACAATAGCTTTAAGAATCTGGACAAAGACCGAAAGGGCAACTTCCATTGACATTAGACCGTTGTTCATGATGTATTCAAAGACATCGCATTCAGCACATTCCATGATGACGAATGCAAATTCTTCGGCTTCAATAATTTCGTAAACTTGAACAATGTTTTCGTGTTTAATACTACAGAAGGATTTAATTTCTAGAGGATATTGGGACCTTTTTAATTACTACTGGTCCGTAAACTTTGCTTTCAGCGGAGAAAACTTTGGTTAAGGCATTTACGTTGGAGAATTGGTTTGTTAAAAATTCCATAGTTAAAATGAGCGAGGAGTTTGTAATTGAGATGAAACCTACCACTTTAACCTAGGGTTTATATAGTGATGGAGCTGTTGAGACATAAACCATTTTACAATCACATGTGGTAAACAGGTTAGCCAACTTTCATACCATGTCGTCAATTCCTTTAAATATTAATTATCTTACCTTCTAGTAATGGACTAATCCAACGATATGAAAACCGAAAGGAGAAATGTCGAGTTTATCGTAGCGGCTTCTGACCGGTTTACCATAGGGATGAACGCAGTAGAAAAGGCAATTAGGTATTTGTTTACCGTAACGTATAAAAGTTTGTTTTTATGTTTACCGTAACACTATGGACCAAAGCAAAAGGGTTTAAAAAATTTAAAAAATAATTTAACAGAATGTTTACCGTACGGCTTTTACTTGTACAAAAAAGTTTCATACGTTACGGCAAACAAATACTATTACTATTAGTAAGACGAACATCATCGAGTGATGACGAATCGAAATCGGAATTCGATGTACTATTAAAATGTATTGACGTAGTTTAGCGTTTCCAGTTTCACTGACGAAGTTCCAACGAATTCGCTGGAATTTAGATCAGAGCAAGGAGAACGGAGTTTGTACAGATCTCTACATTACGGGTATCAAGGTTTCACTGGCGTTTTCGGGGAAGAACAGGGTATTGGAGAGTTGAACCGCTACCATTTCGGATGCATCAACGTCAGAATATGGGAATCCACCAAATTGCCAACATATCAGCTTTCATAGGGTTATATTCCAACCCTTGAATGACTTCTGGGGCAGCGTATGGGAGGGTTCCGCAGAATTCTTGGGATTCGGCGACAATGTCCGAGAATTTGGCGAATCCAAAGTCGACTAGTTTGGCAGATCCGTTGGACAACAAAATGTTTTCCAATTTAATGTCGGAGTGGGCGACTTGGTTCTTGTGGCAGTAAGCAACAGCGTTAAGAATCTGGACAAAGACCGAGAGGGAAACCTCCATCGACATTAGACCGTTGTTCATGATGTATTCAAAGACATCGCATTCAGCACATTCCATGACGAATGCAAATTCTTCGGCTTCAATAATTTCGTAAACTTGAACAATGTTTTCGTGTTTAAGACTACAGAAGGACTTAAATTCTACAGAGAATTTTGGGACCCTTTTTATTACTACTTTTCCGTAAACTTAGCTTTCCGAGGAGAAAACTTCTTCGGTTAAGGCATTGACGTTAGAGAATTGGTTTGTTAAAAGTTCCATAGTTTAAATTAGCGATGATTTGGTAATTGAGATGAAACCTACTTCTTTAACCAATAGTTTATACAGTAATGGAGCTGTCGAGACCTAAACCATTTTACAAGCACATGTGGTAAACAGGTTAGCTAACTTTCATACCATGTCATAGATTCTTTTTAATACTAATAATCTTACCTTGTAGTAATGGACTAATCCAACGACTTGACATAGCTTACCACCTTTGAGAATACTGAATTAGTTCACAATTATTGACAACCTTAATTTCTCAAAATACCATGTCTCCGCTAAAAATATCTGATTGGCGCAACAAGAAATAAGATTGTTTTTTCAAATGACGTCACAAATAAAGCTAAAATTACAATTTTTATGCAAAGTGAAAATAGAACTACTTTGATGTTTTTAAGCACTACTTTTGACTACGGCAGCACCTGATTGGATATTTAGTAGTCTCGATCACCCAAATGAATATATAATTGCGTCTGGGTTCACCTTGTAATTTCTCGTGGAATGTTCGACTGCTGAGAAATATACTGTCCAACTGTACCTCAAGAAAAATGTAAATGCCCGTCCATAGGTACATGATTCCACATAATTGCTGCCAAGATGAGCATCGGGCTCGCGATTCTGACGTAAAACGCATTTTGAACTTGTCGCAACTTCGGAAAAATTACAGAAAACAAACGAGAGAGGGTAGAACGTAACCTAGACCATGTGTTCCAGCTCCAGACTATATTTTCGACCCAAACCTGTATAAAAGCGGATGAAATAATTCCAACTTCAATTATGAAAAAGCGAAATACCAGCAAAACATCACCAGTCTCCAAGAAAAAAAATTAAATTTGACACACCAAAAATAGAACTTTCAGTAAATGCAGAAGAAAGATTTTGCATTGACTTATCGCATCTTTTGTTTTCAGATAGCCCTGTAAGATTTTGTGTTCCTCAAACCAGTCAATAAATAAATGTTCCGCCCGAAACCAGCCCCGACAAACTTTAGCCACAAATTATGAATTTCGATCCATTGAAAACCACCGAAAGCTCAAAAAGTCGCAAACTCTATTAAAATTCATGTTTCACGTGTTAATAGACGGAAAAATATTATTAATATAAAAAACCGAAAGTAGAAAAAAAAGACAATGTCCTGGATTGCAGTGTATTTGCGCTAGTTTTCGCTACCAAGTTTTGCTTCTTTGGCTATAATGGACGAAGTGGGGTCGTCCTTGACACTCAAAGCATGCGTGTGCATTTGTTCGAACTCTTAGTATATAATAAGTTTGTTATCACCATTTCCAAAAGGAAAAGTTCGTTTAACATCAAAATTATAGTTAGCAAATATCAACAATACCCATAGAGCTAGACTGCAAAGCTAATTGTCGACTACCGAATTTGTACGATGATATGGCAATTGCGACACATGTGGAGATTTTATTTCCATTTGCGCTGTGACAGCCTGCTTGAATTTTCCTTCAACAACAGTAACCCGTTTCTTTGCCCGTCATGCATCAACAAGTGTTAAAAATATTATCATTAATTTACTAATTACACAGATCTGTAAAGGATGTATTTGTTTTAATTATTTTAATTGTTTTATTATTGTTATTATTATTATTATTATTATTATTATTATTATTACTACTAATAATAATATTATTAATCTGTTCGTTTAGCAAATGCTTATCTCCATGTTTTACCGGACATAAGTTACCTCCCTTCACATCTCGGCATACCCGAAATACCGACCTACGGGACAAAAAACTGCAATATTTTCATAAATATATGTTTTATTACATTTTTACGTAAACATAATAATTAAATATCAGAAGCTTATTATATCTTTCAAATATTTTGTGAAAATGTTGTCAAATAACGAAGTAATTAATTAAAATCGATTTCTGTCTCGGGGATTTCGTCTCGGGTTCGGGCTACCCGAAATACCGACCACCTTTCCCTATCAATAGGTGGAGACAAAACAATCATTCTATTTTTAGTGCCCTACTATTAGATCAGGAAAACGTCTATACTTGTAAAATGACGTCGCAGCAAGATTTTCTCTTTATCGTGCATAATAATTTTTGCTTAATTGATAAAGTAATATTTTATACAAAACATTCAAATATAAACTTTGATTTCAATTTTTCATACACTTCGTGAAATGAACGGAAGTTATTTTTAGACATAAAAAGTCGCTCACCTGGAACACAAATGACTTGAATTTATATTTAAATTTTTGCAATTTACAGTTTCAGTCTAGTTTGCAAAAACCAACTATTTCTTTTAAAAAAATGTGGTTAAGTACAAAAACCTCCTGTAAGGTGCCAATCAGACATATTCTGAAAATTAAATGATTTGTAGGCCTTGTCCCTAAGGGTAATTTAGTAATTTACAGTTTCACAATTTAACAATAATTTGGAGGAATTTGTACGACTCATAAAAATATTTCCAGGGTGCAGAATCACATTCTTTGAAATTCCACCATACTCGATAATTGACTTCAATAGAAGCAGAGATCATCCCGACCCACATTCTTTTAAAAGTCAAGAAGAGAAACTTCTCTCTAACATACAAACTTTGAACCAATACATAAGAACAGCTAATGATTCATTAAATACATTTTCACCTAATTTTGCTGTCGACATCAGCCATAATCATAACAAGAAAACGTCGAAATCTCATCAGTTGACATGGAGGGATCGATACCAATTTGACCTGTACTGCGACGGTATACATGCTAGCAACAACCTTGCCAAAGTGTGGCTAAAAACGATTGTCAAGCAAGTCCAGAAAGACTGCTGGTGGTAGTGGAATTAGCACGATAAGCAAACCAACGGTGGGAGCATCCATGACGTGTTTGCTTGTCTGCTACTATCCACAAGAATATAGTGTAGTCGGAATATTGTGTTGAAGAATATAATAGCAAGTGGGCAGTCCAACGGTGGGAGCATCCACGACGTGTCTGCCTAACTGCTATTAAAAGAAAAAGAGGAAAACAAAAGCCAAAATGGCAGCTGCATTATTAAATTGGAATGACTCATCAAACACATCTCCGCACTTAAGTACCACTACTCAAGATTTAAATATCATAGTAAATTCATACACATTAAATATAAAAAAAATCTCTCAATAAGAAGCTGAGATGTGCACAGAAAGAGCATATTACTTACAAGTTTACAAATGGTGGATTTACAGCAGAACTTGTGCTATCACTTTTGAATTATTCCATAATGCATGCGATATATTCTATGCTGATGGTACTAATGGCTTTCATGAAATAACCAAATATACAACAAAGGATAAGCAAGGAAATGAGGCACAGAAAACCTATAAAGTTAAATATGATGATGAGAGTAGGTCATACACTTTGAACTTTTATCTACTAAAATGTTCAATCCTTGTAAATGGTAAAGGTCAACAGAAATTTGTCGAAGAAGACATGAAACAGCTACATAGTATCATATCAAATACAACTGTAAATGGTGTTGCCGTAAACATCAAAGAAACTAACAAAATACTAGCTAATAGCTAACATGTCATCCAAAGTACGAGTCGAGACGAAACAAACGAGACACTGCAACAAGAAGTTAAATGTATCAAATGCAATAGATCGTGTAAAACGAGAGGAGTAAGATGTAAAAACAACCATTGGGTGCACTACTATTGCGATACACTATCTAACAGAGACATTGCAATATTAGACAAAGATGAAGACAGAACTATATATGAATGTGCAAAATGTAATAAGAACTCAAAACCAGTGATAATAACGAACACCACGGAACCGAATCAAGGTAGACCTGAACAACAATTGACACTAGCACAACAAATGCTAGCAGAGGAAATTGAATGTACAGCGTGTCAACAATCTTTATTGGATAACCATGTCTCGTGTGAATCGTGCAACCAACACTTTCACGATACTTGTATTGATGCTAACAGCAACACTTGCCATGCCTGCAAAGGTTCTTATCATCAGCAAAGCTTAGACTTGATTGAGCAGCATTTACCAACCATGCAAGAAAATATATAATATTGGATACACACCCTAGCACAGATGGCGATCAAATAATAAGAGATGAGCATAACACTAATTTTAAAGAGACCGCATCATCTAATAGAAAGAAACTAATACCGCCACCAAATTCCGAAGAAAATATAAGCGAACATACTATCAAATTGAAAGATTTGAGGCAGTTGGAACAGAGGCTCAAAAAGAAGGAAGAACAACTCAAAATTAGGGAATCATTGCTGAATGATGATTTAGAAGAAAAAGAGAAAATATTAGAAAGGCTTCATAAAGCTGAAAGCAGAAATATAGAACTAGAATTAACTATTAGAACATTAAGTAGGAGAATCTCAATACTAGAACAACAGAAGACCAATGTACTCAGTAATGAGCAGAATCACTATAAATATCCAACAGAAAATATAAATTATCACAGCAGCAACCCTGACGATCTGATCACCAGAGTACGAGAAAAAGTCACACGCTTCGTACTATCAAAGATAGAAAATGAGCTAGACAAATTGATTTCCCATGATCCTGTCTATGATTCAACAACTTCTCCTGATGGTACATCACTCAAATCATCATTTTTCTACCAAAGTAAGCAGCATTCAAAAGTCCATCCACAAGAACCTCCAATTGTTCATGTTGCTCAACAACAAGTACCATGTGACCAAAAAAATGATTTATCTGAAACTCCACCAATCAATCTACAAACGCAGACAGCAAAATCATTTATAGATAACAAACCATTGAGCAACACTAATAGAAACGAGAGCAACTTGTGTACCAATCAGGGTAGTCAAAACCAGGTACAAGCTAATGTTTATCACGGTGAACAATTAATCCAGCTGAAGAACAGTCACCACCAAAACAGTATGACATCAATCAATTACAAGGATATTCCACCACCTCATGCTCTAACTGGACAGCCATTATTCTTTCTGCCTCTGCAATATACCCTCGCAAATAATTTTTTAGACAACAAGTGCCTCCCCAACTGGAAAACCTAGCCAATAGACCCCTAGAGAGGAGCTGTTATATGGATACATGTGCAATCAATTTTAATACTGACATTCACTCGCAAGACAGTAAGATCTGCAATTTTATGAATATTTTATCTTTTAACTGTAAAAACATTTTAACATGTGGACCTTTCTTTAACGAGGCCATAAAATACTTTGATATATGTCTGGTGCAAGAACACTGGCTTTTTAAATGTCAACAACATCTTTTAAATGAGATTCATGTAGATATATCCGGAATTGGAAAATCTGCAGATGAAAAGGATCCACTTCCGAATACACACCTTCCTCGCGGGTATGGTGGAGTAGCAGTTCTTTGGAGAAAAGAATTAGACCATCTTGTACACCCAATAGACCTAGGAAATGAGCGAATTCAATGTGTTGAACTCTTTGGCAAAGCAAATAAATTGTTATTGGTTTCCTGTTATATGCCCTGTAAACATTCACCAAACGGTGCTGATATATTTAAAGAATGTACTGACATACTGTTTGAAGTTATGGAAACCTTTGGACAAACACACATAGTAATTATTGGAGGGGACTTTAATGAAAATGTCATTCAACCATCAAATCTAGCGAGATTTCATGTCGGATACAAATATGAAAGCAAGCAATGTTGGAAAAACTTGTATTCACACAAATGGAAAAGATTGTACGGCTATAGACTTCATCCTATATCCACTTCGATTTCAAGGGGACATAATAAATATTAGAAAATTAGAACTCCCAAGTACTGTCTCGGATCACTATCCAATACTTGCAAATATCAAATTCTGCTACAACTCAAACAACATCATGGAGATGGCCATAGAAGACTGAGCTATTATGACCAAAGTAAATTGGAGCAAAGTTGACACTATCAAATACGAAAAACACCTAACAGAGGCCCTGAACAACTGTAACTTAACAACATGTATGAGATAGATACTGCCATAGAGAATATCAATGATGCCATAAAAAGCTCAATGGAAAAGGTCGTTCCAAAACAAAAAAAGAAAAAACGTAAACCAAAATTACAAATACTTACACAAGATGTATACAACTCTCTCAGAGCTAAGAAGGAAGCGTTCGGGGAATGGAAACATGCAGGCAAACCACAAGATCCATCTAATGCATTGCTAATTAACAAGAAAGAAACAACATATCATCTAAGAAGGGCATGCCGTTCGCAAGTTGCCATACAAAGGGTAATTGACAGGGAAGAAATAATAAATGCTAGAACTATGGACTCCAAATTGTTCCACACATTAATACGAAAACAACGTGGACAACTGAATCGATGTATTGAACACCTAAATGTTAATGATCAATTGTATGAAGGCAATGATATACTCTCTGGCTGGAGATTGCACTTCGCAGACTTAGCAGAAAAATCTGATCCACATACTTTCGATACTGAATACTTTAACTTAGTTGACACAGAATTTCAGCAAATTATTTTAATATGCAATGAAACATATTGCCATGAACAAATATTGAAGGAAGATGTTGACAATGCCATTAGAATGTTGAATACCAATAAATCAGCAGACATTCATGGAATAATTGCAGAATCTTTAATACATGGTGGAGATGTACTCAAAAATACCCTATGTACAGTCCTGAATGAAGCATTTAAGCATGTTCAGATATCGGATCTGCTCAAAATTGGTACGCTTACACCTATCTATAAAAACAAAGGAGACCCAACAAATTCAAAGAGCTATAGAGGTATTACTATAACCCCAACCATTTCAAAATTAGCGGAAATTATAATTAAAGCGAATAAAGAATATCATATTAAAGACTCAAAATCCATTACAACGAGGCTTTACCATTAATACTGCACCATTAATTGCATCATTACTATTGGAAGAATTTGAAAGAGAAAATAGGGACCTCAAAAAACCTACTATATTTGGAATGTTAGATGCAAAATCCGCTTTTGATGTAGTAAGGCACAACAACTTAATACGTAAACTATATCACACTGGAATTTCAAGTCAAGACCTACTATTAATTGACAATCTCTACAAGAATGCAACAACAAGAATCAAGTGGAACGGAAACTTATCTGAACCTTTCCCAATCAATCAAGGGGTCAGGCAAGGAGGAACATTGAGTGCAGATCTATACAAAATATATATAAACCAACTACTGGATTTCATGTCAAACTCAGGAATTGGAGGAAAAATCGGTAATATTAACGTATGTGCTCCTACATGTGCTGACGATATTGCACTAGCTGCAAACAATCCATTAGAAATTCAAGTATTAATAGACATGGCATATGACTACAGCCAACGAGAAGCCTACTCATTACAACCAACAAAAAGCGTTATATTACCTGTCAAAACCAGCAATAAAATAATTTTGCCAGTGAAGTTTAGACAATGAATAACAAAGACCTGCTGACTGTACAAAGAACCTCTCACATTGGTATACAGAGAGATTGCATTAACTCTGCAGCAAGCACAATTGAAGAAAACTTGAAAAAGGCCAGAAGAGCCCTTTATAGTCTAATGCATACTGGTTTACATGGGGAAAATGGTTTAGATCCAACAACATCTGTCTGTCTCCTGAAAACATTTGTCTTCCCGATTATGTTCTACGGCCTAGACGTCCTTCTTCCAAATGGAAAAAATTTAGATACTCTGGATAAGCATTATAAAAAAGTCATAAAGCAAATGTTGTCACTCCCGAGCTCAGTAGCTGATCCAGCAATCTACATACTATCTGGTCTACTACCTGCACAAGCTGAAATACATAAGAAGGCCTTGAACCTCTTTGGAAGTAGATGTAGAGCAGGATCATCTGCCACAGAGTGGGAAGTGGCAGAAAGACAACTATCTATAAAGAATCGGAAAAGTAATAGTTGGTTTATTGAAATCAAAACGTTATTAATCAAATATGAACGTGGGGATCCATATTTACTTCTCTTCGACACCAAGAACCCGCAGAAAGAAATATGGAAAAAAACTGTAAAAATAAATATAGAAAAAAACTGGAAATCCTCAATACTGGAAGATACCAAATTATACAGCTCATTGGGAAAGATTGGTTGTTTATACACTATAGGAAAATGTCACCCTATAACTAGAACAAATACAGTGAAGAACTCAGACATTGCCAAAGTTCCAATACGTTTAAAGATCATCACAGATTCATTTATACTTCAGTCTAAGAGAGCATATTTCAACAATTTCAAATACGATAAAACTTGTAATCTATGCAATCTGCAAGACGAAACAGTAGAAAACTTTGTCCTTGTATGTCACAAACTTGAGGAGATTAGAAAACCATTAGTGTCATTAATAATTACCACATGTGCCCATATATTTTCAAAGAACAAAGTAAATGCTACCCCTGACCTATTGACTCTGGTTGTGAATCCATTTTTTTACTGTAATGGCTCGAGTGCCAGGAATCTCATTGATGATATTTCTCATCAACTAGACACTGTTATATAGGCTGCATCACAGAAGATATACATTATTAGGAATATGAACTAATTAGACAATGGTTTTACTGTGGGATGAGCTGGAGATTGAGAGTACTCTTCTAAGATGGTATTTAAAATTTAAAGATTTTGCGTATTTTTTTTTTCTTTTTTATCCTGTTTATTATGCCTGCACTGTAAATTTAATGACACTCGTTTAATTAATAAAACCATTCGTGTGCAACTAATCCAGTGGTGTAGGATATTCATTTTTTCTGTCCTGACTCCAGAGGACCTTAATACTGGAGGTGTGCCAAAATTTGGCAGAAGATAGAAACCTGAACTGAACTTCAGGTGTGTTATAGACTAATTTAAAACACACACACACAAAAACAGATTATCTGTCCAAATTCGTAATTTAAGGGAAATAATTCCTATAAAGATTCATCTTGCAATTTTGGACTAAGCAATGATGTGAGGCCCTGCTTAGCTGATCATTTGTACAATTAACAGTTTCAATCTAGCTGTCGTGGCATTTAAGTTACAAGGCAAAACTACAAAATTCCACTAAATTTTTAATCAAGGGTTATAACTTTGACGAGTCATCTGATAATTGCAGACCAATAAAGTGAATTCTAGAACTTGTATTCATTTTCAAATTTACAATTTGTTTCAGTTTCACTATAGCTGTAAAATTTCATAAAAAATTGTCATTTTACGGACAACAACACCTATGAGTCGACATCTGACAATTTCAGACCAATTAAAAGAATTGTAAGGCTTGTAATGATGACATTTTTTGCCATTTACAGTTTCACTCTAGCTGTTATAGTTTTCAAGTAACAGGACAAAAACAAAAAATTTCATAAAAAATTGCCATTTAAGGGCAATAACTCATATAAAATGTCATCTGACAATTTCAGACCAAGTAAGTGAATTGTAGGGCTTTCATTGCTGATCATTGTTACTATTTACAGTTTCACTCCAGCTCTTACAGTTTTCAAGTTATATTGTAAATACCAAATATTTTGGCAAAAATCGTCATTAAAGGGCAGCCTACAGGAAAGGCTTCGGTCCAGGTGAGCTAATAAATGTTTTTTTCAAATAGAACACTCACATAATGGAGCAATTGAGGTTGTAATATAGAAATGGTAATTTTCATAGTGAATAGTGTTCCTGATAGGTCCAATAAAACAAGTGTATCTGTGAGCTATTGTTCACTATTGATAGCCACAAAACGTTTTTGGTAAACAGGAAGTATATAACCAAGGAGCATAAAATCACCTATGGTACTACAGGACAAAGCAATATGCAAATATAAGGCTTCTGCATCCTATATATATATTTGCTTAGAAAACTGCCAAAGACATTTTTGTTACGGACAAACAAAGGAAAGAACAGACGGATGGACAAACGGAGAGACAAGGCTAAAACAGTATACTCTCTCTTCTTCAAAGCAGGGTAATTAAGATTTTTTTATGTTTTTATTCCCTCCCACCAAAAAGTTGAAATAATTTTATTTAGTGAAATTAATTATTTTAATGACAACACAATATATCTGGATTTTTTCAAGTTGACCAGTCCCCTTCTGATGCATCCTCTCTGTCCCCACCACAAAACAAACTAGAGTAAAAAAACTGTGAGCAATGCTCACCATTGATACACCCTGCTTCGTGAATGCTTAAAAAATGCATGTGTTCTTAATAATGAACTTGAAACATAATCTAGTGTAGGAAGAGTTGCAGATAAAACATGGGAACCCCCACCCCTCCCCCACCTCAAAGAATAGCAATGTCCATTTTTTTCTATGGGAAAACCCAAATATCATTCCGATCAAAATGATAAATATCAGGTGCACAATGGGGCTATGTGACAAAGATTCTGTTAAAGTTTCATCAAATTCCATTCAGTGGTGTAGGAGGAGTTGCACATAAGAGATGGGCATCCCCTTAGGTCTAGGACAAAGTGCATGTTTTTCTATGGGAAATCCCAAAAATCATTCTGATCAAAATGTTAAATATCTCCTGCACAATGGCACTGTGTAAGTTTTATCAAATTATATTCAGTGGTGTAGGAGGAGTTGCAAATAACAGAAAGATGATGGACACCCCCATCACTATATACCCCCCGCTTTTGAAGCTGGGATATAATAACTGTTACTAGTATATGGATATATCTGGACATTACTTCTTGATTATCACAATACATGTTGTGGATGTCAATGAATAAATAACATCTACAACAAACTGAGAAATCAAATCCCAAAATCTGTTTCAATCATGAGATTGTTCTGGATGATGCAATACCAAACACTTTTTGTTTTAACCCTTTATCAAAACAATTTTCAAAACCCAACGGCGGAACAGAAAAAATCAATTTTTCCTCTTTACATATTTGTGAAATTTCAGTTGAATTAGTTTAAAACTGAAACCTATAATTCAAGTTCACATCCAAACAGGTCTATTCATTTCCATCATATATATCTGCTTGCTTATATAATTAATTAAATATTCTAATATGACGTGCTGCTTTCACTATGTAAACAAAGTCGTGTTAAAATTCCAATAAATTTAGTTCCCACATGCACAAGTTAATTGTTGTTGCAGACAATTACATTTTATTTAAAAAACTCAAATTTTTAAATCATAATTATCGTTACTGTTAATAAAGTTGTTTTTTTTAAAGTCTGATTTCTGAGATTTGCATGATTCAACATACAGCCTTGAATTTTTTTTTACCACTCTATATTATGATACACGGGATTGCCATATTTGTTATAATAAGAATCAAAATGATTCATGGACACCATACTTTATTGTCATTTTAAGGTGAGTAGGCATTATAGTCATTATATTTTACCCCTCGCTAAATATCATGAATATAATGCCCACCCATGTTAAAATGACAATATCCATGAATTATTTCTTAATTTAAAAAATAGGGCATCTCATGGGACATTAAATGATACCCCGTCACAATATTCATCAATAGTTAAATATATTTGTATATACTAGTATACTATACTGTATATACTTTACATCCACTATATACTAGTATATAGATACAGAAAGAAATGAGTTATCTTTCTTAGACCAGAAAATTTCATTATTGTCAAATTTGAACATTTATCAAGTGGCAAAACTTCAATAATAGTTTTCAGATCATCCTGAAAATTGAACTTGACCTGTATTTTATTGTACTGAACAACTGTGCAAAATATTCAAATCCCTTGAGGCGTTTTCAAGTTATCATCTGGAAACCTTCGGGAGACGGACGAACGGACAGATTCCGAACGAAACTGAGGGTATAACATAATACCTTGCCACTTCATGTGGGTATAAAAATATATAAATATCAGAGCAAAATATCATGGTTAATTATGTAATTTACAATTTCAAACAACTTCCATAAAGTCCTGTTACAACAGTCTGAACCGAGTTTAATATCCTGTCCAAGGCAATCATCCATGTGGAACTATTGAGTCTCTTAACATGTCTGAAAAACAAAATATACATTGAATGCCTGTGGATTGTTTTAATATAGTAATCTCCTTGGCTAATAAACTGTCCCTTCCAATCACCCATACAATAACAATATCCCAAAGTTTCAATAAAATTGGTTCAGAACTTTTCAAGTTATGGTCCTGAAACAACTAATTCAAGAAATTTTCTAATGTTTTTCTGTCTAGGTGACCTTGACCTTGAACGGATTTACCCCAAAATCAATAGGGTTCCTCCTCTTATGGTATGTAACAATACACTAAAGTTTCATTAAAATCGGTTCATAACATTCTGAGTTATGGTCCGGAAACCAATTGTTGATGCCCGCCCACACAGCCGCCTTCCCAGCCGCCCGCCATCATCATAACCATAGCAGAGTTCAACTTCGTTGCAACTCGGCTAAAAAACAAATTGCAATGATGAATCTACTTGTAAGTGTGTACAGATCTTATCTGTTTAGTGGAATAATTAAAAAGGGTAATCAGCTTCCTTTCAGTTGCTGTGTAAACAAGCTGACTGGACCACAAATAAACTGATTTTATGTCCATATTCAACCTCCTAAAACTAGATAAGAAGTATGCCTCTGCAGCAAGAATTTAGGTTAATTTGTTAGTGGCAAAGTTTTTTTTATAACTAAAGTGTGTCGGCAAGACACAAATTGATGCCACTGCCAGACCACCAAAAATAAAAACATGTCAAAGAGCTTTTTTCATATTTTCTATGCATGGTTCCTTACAATTAACTTAAAATGGGCTTATACTGTATGTACATACAAACTTTACGTTGTATTACACCAATTTGACTGCCAGCAAAATGCCGAGCAATAGGCAAGTGCTTAGTCATATACTCTTGGGGACCAAACATTATATTAACACACATTTTTAGACTTTTCCACAAAATCTAAATCCTTTGGCCCTGCAATCTCAATTATGTGCTAAGATTTCCTACCAAATATAAATGCTGTAGCTTCAAAGCTGTACAAGAAAAACACCAGAAAAAAATGTATGCTCACAAGGCATACAACCTGCAAACTCTGTGTACAAACATCCGACTAAATATAAAATCTGTAGCTCTAAAACGGATGGCAAAGACATCCAAACAAGACATATACAATCTCAGCTATCTGGTCTGCAAACTAATGCCAACTATTTCTAGTTTTAAGAATATTTCACTAAGATCTTTTGGCCCAGCACACCTCAATTATTCTACCAAATATATCAAAATATATTCAAAGTTGTTTGAAAAAATAGCTGGATATGTATTCCTACATAGCCTGCAACTTTCAAACATCCTACAAAATATAAACACTGTAGCCCTAAAACTGTAGCTGGACAAGACAAGTACCCCTAAATCCAAATACCATATGTCTACTTTTAAGAAAATGTAATTAAAATCAGAACTCTTTTGTCTTGCGCATATATATTATGTATAAATGTAAATGCTGTAGCTCTGAAAAGAAATTAGCAGATAGGCGGACAAAATATTAATCTTTTATTTATTACATGGCATTAAAACAGACATACATGTATACTGTTTAAAAACTGTCTATAGCCATGCCTACAAGGATATGGTAGGATAATGATAACCAAACACCGAAAGAATCCTGCAATAGCTGACTTGGTAATGTGATAAAAGTAATTCAATTTCTGTTTTTAGTAACCACAGCCATCTTTACTGGCAGACTATTACATTCTGGGCAGGGCAGGGACCTTCAAAGAATTATCAATTCAAAGGGTGTTTTAATGTAGTTCTGTCAAAGCATGCCAAGTGGTGAAAATTAAGGAATCTTTGAAAAAGACCCCTGTATAACAATCCTGCATAATACCAGGCCTTTTAGTTTCAGTTATTTGACAAATTGTAACACATAAGGAACCAGGATTCCACATGGTCACCATGTCAATTCGGATCAGCACAAAATTTTTCTAATTCTAAATACTTCAATCCAGAAATTTTTCCAATTGGTCTTGTATTTCTATAAGAGAACATTTTGTAGCAATTCAGAAACAAGGGTTCCACATAGCAGTCATGTAGTTTCAAAGGAAATTTTGAAATTTTAGCCAACCAATAGCTAGAACACAGTTAATGCAAAAAAGGAAAACTTGGCTAGCATCAACCTATTAATATTTAGCTTTAACTGGATCCAGACAAGCATGGCTTGTGTTGGAGCGCGACTAGGGGGAAGAAGTCGTGTTATCGTGTTCACACTTTGCCCTTCTTCATCTTCAAAAGCAAAGTAATACTGCCCTTTCATTTTTTCCCTTTATGTCGCCTTTCAAATTTCATTCCCATTTTGGTAAGAAATTTTTTAAGAAATATTTTTGATACTGCATCATGTTTATTATGTTGACACACCAAAGTGTAAGCTGGTACCTGTTCGACTTTCATTTGATACAAAAAGCATAGCTTAAAAAATGACCGGAAACCAGGAGATTGCAAATACAATGCTGCTAGTGTTCAACACGCATAAGTATTGCAATGATAGAAACATAATAAAAATTAATATTTTGACAGTAACTTAAAACAAATATAAGTTAAATATGTTAAAATACTTTTAATGGTGAATTTTACATTAACGTCATAATATATTATGTGTCACAATGATGTAATTTTCTACTTCTAGTTATAATAGTACTTCATTTATTTGTGTACTAATGACAAAGAAACATTTATTTTAATAAACAGTTTTGTGACAGTTGATTCTTTTTTTTAATTGTTATGTTTAATACGTGTATTTATGAAAGCGTTTGATATAAGTATACTGAATAGTCAATCAGTTAATCAAACTATTTACTGTCTTTAATACTTTATCCTTAATAAAATAAACCATTGACAAAATATATAACAAAAAAATGCAAATGCCAACACTTAGTAAAAAAAACAAACTAAAAAGGACGCTTTAGAGACATATAATGCAACTTCTTCCTGTTTACCACCAACTTCTCGCCCCAGAAAAAGAAATGACTTCTCCTTATAATTTTGATCTAGTGTGAGCCCTGGACAAGAGAAACATTTACAAATGAACTGGATATCCAGAGAATGCAAACTTAAATTTACTGGAAAGTCTAAGAATTAAGAAATATTATTAACTAAGAATTTATTAAAAATAAAACATACCTGTTAAGGAATTTGATGACCAAATCCACCTGTTCCAGATTGTGATCTAAAACAAGACTTGTTAAGTAGTCTTTCATCATGTCCTCATCATCCTTTTCTGGTTCTATAAAACAAACATTTGTAATAGAAATACATTTTAATTGTAACTACTAATTAGACATTATTGTAAACTTATCATGCAAATTGTGGTGATGGTCTTAGAAACAGATAAGTAGTGATTAATGAAAAAAAAGTTTAAAAGAATTTTTGTGTAACGTAATACAGAAAATTCAAATTCTCTACATTATGGGTCTTGAATATGATTACGAGAGATTTTAATTCAATAAAATGCTGGGGTTTTTTTTATAGAAAAACAGAAAAATATACACACACATTTCTTAAATTGTCATTTGTCAGTCTTTGTAATTTCAAAACTAAATTAAAATCATTGGTTAATTTCTACCACGAATTGCTATAACAGTAAGTCTGCACCACCAACTTAAATAATAATGTCAGATATCCATGTGGTCTCAACTGAAAGAAGGGGTTTCTTCATTGGCCCTTTGTTTAAGTTTGTTCTGGACTGTACAGCACCCACCAGTATGCAACAGAATGGTTGTAATTATTTAATAATTATAGATTATTATATGGGCTGATCCATATTGGCTTGGGCATCATCCCGAGACCCTCATATTAACACAGGGGTTATATGTATGCCATACATAATACAATAAGCAATATTTGGTTTATATTCTGCTGTTTGTTAAGTTTTTTAGCTGACCAAGATCAAATACTACTACTGATAATAGCACATTAAAAATTAAAGAACCTTAGTGAGCACGCTCAAATACCCCAAGCTGCGGCATACCTATTAAGTTCATAAAATTGTGATCAGTAGTTTCATAGTATAAGAGCATTAGAGTTGTTTTTATACATATATTTTGATAAATTTCTAAGGTTAAAGGGGGAAAAACTCCTACACAAAGTATGTCATAATTTTCTGTTGGCATGCACAACTACATATCGTGTCCTTCATTCCTATCAAGTTTCATAAAATTCTGATCAGTTGTTGCACAGGTGCACTATGAATATTTTGAGGAATTCCCATTCAAAAGGGGAATAAATCTACAAATATATCATAACAAAATGGATCAAAAATTTGATATGCATAACAACATATCTGGTCCTTTATTCCTACCAAGTTTCATAAAGGTGTGCTTACAAGAATATTTTCAGAAATTTATAAGACAAAAGTGGAATAACTCATACTAAAAAACTGTATCAAAATTTCCTGTTGATATACTGCATATGATATCCTTCATTCATACCAAGTTTCAAACAATTCTGATCAGTAGTTACTGAGGAGTTGCACTTGCAATAATAGTGCAGACAGACCAGTCAAAAACATTACACCCACCACAACTTCATTGCATGGGGAATGAGTACACACTACTGTTGCAGTAAATAATGAGTTACCATGACATGTCTGCAGCCACTCCTTTAGCAAGGTTCTGACCTCTGTTATTGAAACAGCTCCACATAGATTAATAGGTGCTTTCATTGTTTCTGATGCCACAGTTGAGGCTTTAACATTTTCTTGCACAACACATGATGTCTTCACTGGAACTGGAACACCTATGTTCTGTTCAATGTCCACAATTATTGGGTCATCAGATATTGTGATGAAATTAGAGTGATAAATCTGTCAACAAGGAAGCAAATTATAAAGTAATTCCAATAAGAACTGTAACATGCATGATTTTATATTTATTCTGTAACTAAAATGACTTTGCAAACAAAACAAACATGGAAAAGCACCAAGTCATGCTAAGTATACCCCCACTCGACCATTTTTTTGGCTCGGAAAACAGGAAGTAGATAACCGACTGACCTGGAAAGGGGAGGCACGGTACAACTCGTCATGCTAAAACTGTGTACCAAATTTGAAATCAATTACTTTTGTAGAAGCTGAGAAATCTATTACAAAAGTTTGCACTGTACAGACAGACAGGCAGATAGACGGACAAGGTGATTGCAATATAGCCCCCTCTCTTATGAGTGGGGGTATAATAACAGAATTGATTACTAAATGAATAGTTTTACCATTGCCGCTATTCCTCTCTGATAAGGTTATCTGTCATCAGGAGTCTTTAATGAATATACTCATACCTATTGCATGCTCAACATATACAATATATTATTGTAAAATATTTGCTTTTTTGTCAGAAGACTCCACAAGTTTGATTAACTAGTGTCTGATCCTTTTTTTCTGATTTTTTTTGCAAATTTCTGCTGAACAGCAGAGAAAAAAAACATTTTTATTAAACTAAACTAAACTCACTAAAGGTCACATGACAAGGTCTCATTTTCAGTGAAGAAGAGAGGTGTGGGTGGCTTTACAAGAGACTTATTTGCATTTTCTTTTGAAATGATTCATTAATATCTTAAAAGTACAGATCAACTGTAACACAATAATGTTGTCCCCCTTTAACAACTTCAAGTATCATCAGTTTATTTCATATTCATCAGTCCACAGACTGTTGTCTCAGACTCAGTCAATGTAATAAGAACTTCAAAGGGAGGTCTTCAAATTCCATAAGTTAACTATTGAGATTGGAGAATATGATAATCCCAATGTAAGATTTTGTTTCTCTAATTTGAAAAATTTGTGAAAAAAAATCAAATTCTCACAAACCCTATTATAAGAATATGACTTGAATACATGACAAATGGAAGTTGTTTTGTTTATGATGTCATTATTTCTGTCTAGGATGTTATTATTTTAAATTAATCAACAGATGAGAACCACATTTTCACTAGTGACAAGAACTATTTTTTCCACACCCTTCAAGCAGTTTGAATATAATGCAAACATTCTAGAATAAGAATTTCACTACTTCAAACAAAAACAGAGGACTCTTGGAATGTTTCCAAGTATTAAAAAATCAGTTTTATTAAGCATGAAAGCCATTTTGATCCATCTATGAATTACCTCTAAACATTTCTTTCCAGAAACCACTGTATCAATCTTTGGTTGTTTCCTGGAGGCAAACTCTAGTTTCTTGGGTCGTCCTCTTCCTGGTCTACCCTTAGGAACCTTGAATACAGGACTGTTTTTCTTTCCTCGACCAGGTGATTTGTTTTTAGGAGGGGAAGTAAGTTTAACAAAATTTTGGTTCTTTTTAAAATCTGGAGACTTTTGGTCCTCAGGTAGGCTTTTAGAACTCTGATGACCATATGCAAACTTTATTTCTCTTTGTATGTCCTCAGGTAGAGCACTGAAGCAGCTTTCATCGAGCTAAAATATTTGTGTGCATTAAAAAGGTTTTTGAACTAGAACTTTCAGTACTCAAAATATAAATGCAACACAAATTTAACTAGACAAAGTTGATCTTGTGATCACTGATTCCCCCGCTTTTGTGAAAATTTCTAACGTTTTTTGTGGACTGTGACCTTGAAATTTGATGGATTTCCACCAAAATCAATAGGCTTCTTACCAACAAAATATATAACAATATTTTACAGTTTCATTCAAATCGGATGCAAACTTTTTGAGTTATTGTCCGGAAACAACTTTTTTGTAAAAATTTCTAACGTTTTTCGTGAACTGTGACCTTGAAATTTGACGGATTTCCCCCAAAATCAATAGGCTTCTTACCAACCTGATATTTAACAATATCCCAAAGTTTCATTCAAATCACATGCAAACTTTTAGAGTTATTGTCCCGAAACAACGTTTTTTGTGAAAATTTCTAACGTTTTTCGTGGACTGTGACCTTGAAATATGACGGATTTCCCCTAAAATCGATAGGCTTCTTACCAAACTGATATATGACAATATCCCAAAGTTTCATTCAAATCGGATGTAAACTTTTTAAGTTATCGTCCGGAAACAACTTTTTTGTAAAAATTTCTAACGTTTTTCGTGGACTGTGACGTTGAAATTAGATGGATTTCCCCCAAAATCGATAGGCTTCTTACCAACCTGATATATGACAATATCCCAAAGTTTCATTCAAATCAGATGTAAACTTTTTGAGTAATCGTCCGGAAACAACTTTTTTGTAAAAATTTCTAACGTTTTTCGTGGACTGTGACCTTGAAATTTGAGGGATTTCCCCCAAAATCAATAGGCTTCTTACCAACCTGATATATGACAATATCCTAAAGTTTCATTCAAATTGGATGTAAACTTTTTGAGTTATTGTCCGGAAACAACTTTTTTGTTAAAATTTCTAACGTTTTTCGTGGACTGTGACCTTGAAATTTGAGGGATTTCCCCCAAAATCGATAGGCTTCGTACCAACTTGATATATAACAATATCCCAAAGTTTCATTCAAATTGGATGTAAACTTTTTGAATTAGCATCCGGAAACCAAATGTGGACGGACGAACGGACGGACATGAGGACCACTATATACCCCCGACTCTGTCGAGCGGGGGTATAAAAAATAAAACATACCAGAAAAATTTACTTAGCTGAGAAACATCTTTATAATAAAATATGTATCTATATCACTTCTCATTCGAATGATTAATTATTGTTTGTACAAAATATATTATTAAACACTGGGTATCCAGGTGCACCAGGCAAAATGTTATGCTCTATTCTTAAGGCTGCATACCAGAGAACAAGATCTAAATGAGTATGAATGACCCCATACCTGTGACAAGGAAGGCAAAGGTACAATAACACTGTTGTCCTCATAATGAATTGGTTCTGTCACAGCTTGTGCTGTCCAATGTGAACAACCTGGTTCATCCCTGCTAGGCAGAGTTTTAAGTGAACCACTATCTTTCTCAGCTGTAGGTCTGCTAGCAGATTTTTTCCTGGCTCTAATTTCTGTTTCAATCTGTTGTCGTATATCAGCAGGTAGTTCCAGTAAGACTTGTGGGTCTATCTGTATTAAATCAAATTATTGTCATTTTTTAAATCTTTATATGACATGATGCTGCTACATATTTATTTTTAATATTGCAAGTATTTAAAAAAAAAAATTAAGACCTTTTATCAACATAAGAGGTAAAATGCAAACCACACTATACTACAAGTCACCGTGTTTTGGTGAGGAGGTTTTTGGATTAAAATTGAAAACTGCTTACTAAGTATGGTCTAGCTGATGCTAATTTGTAGATCCAAAAAATTATATTTTGAAATTACCAAATATTTTCTCAAGATATTCAGCATTTTGAAATGCAGCGGTTTTTTTCATTTTGATAGGGTGATTTTCTATAGTACGTTAGCCCATTTTGTTTCTAAAGGGATCTATTGTCTTGAGAAAATAATTGGTACACCAATTTATTACCTGTAAGGTGAAGAAAAGTAGTCATTGGTGTACCAGTTCATTATTACCTGTAAGGGTGAAAAGAAGTAGTCATTGGTGTACCAGTTCATTATTACCTGTGAGGGTATAAGGAAGTAGTCATTGGTGAACCAGTTTATTATTACTTGTGAGGGTGAAGGGAAGTAGTCATTGGTGAACCAGTTTATTATTACCTGTGAGGGTGAAGGGAAGTAGTTATTGGTGAACCAGTTTATTATTACCTGTGAGGGTGAAGGGAAGTAGTCATTGGTGAACCAGTTTATTATTACCTGTGAGGGTGAAGGGAAGTAGTCATTTGATGTGCCAGTTCTGTTCCTTGTTGATTCTGGTGTAACAGGTGCTACAGGAATAATTGTTTTGCTTGATAGGGTGGTCTCAAAATTCATACTTGGCAAAGGAGGATCATCGGGAATTACAGAAGGGGATGTGTCAATATTCAAAGTAGGAAGAGGAGGAATAATCAATGGATTTCTTCGACTGAAAAATAAACAGTAACATGTGAAAGGCATTAAATACAAATGCAATGCACAGGGTTTTGACTATTTAAGATGTGTTTGACATATATTAGATGTTGTACTAATTGTTTGTAAATGTAATAGTTTGAGGTCATTTATTGTGGTGTAATCTTTTTCTGTAAACTGGATGTTTTCCAGCGAAGATGTTTGAGAAGAATCTTGAAAATTTTATCTGGCCAAAAAAAATATCTAACAGAGAACTTTACAACAGAACCAATACAACACCAGTATCAGAAGAAATTATGAAAAGAAGGTGGCGCTGGATAGGCCATGTTCTAAGAATGGAGCCAACATCTATACCACATGTTGCACTGAGATGGACACCAGCAGGCAATTGGAAAAGAGGACGCCCAAAAGAAACATGGAGAAGATCAATAGAGAGAGAAATGAAAGAACAAGAATGGACTTGGGGACAGCTAAAGACATGGGCTCAAGATAGAGCATACTGGAGGTCTCTGGTGGAAGCCTTATGCGCAAGCCAGCGCGAAGAGGACTAATGTAATGTAAATCTTTTTCTGCATTTTTCAATGTTTCTATACAGTACAGTCAACGTGATGCTCTGATTTTCCCTGCATTTGCAAATGAGTGGAAAATGCGTGGTAATTTTTAGGTTTGTTGCATTTGCGTGGAAACACGCAAACTGGATTCTGCCCACGTTAATACCACGAATAATATGTCCACGCAAAAATCAATCATAGAATCGTTGCAACAAATAAATTTCTCTGTAAAATCAGAATTACTGATGATCCAAAGTGTACATTTTGCCAAACAAATATTGAAACTATTGAACATTTATTCTGGGAGTGTGAACATGTACAATCATTTATTACAGATACTGAAAATTGGTTTCTCTCAAATGGTATAAGTATATCATTCATCTGCCAAAACTTTCTGTTTGGTAATATAAGTAATATTTATTATGGAAATGCTGAAAATATTATACTGCTCAACATAAAACAATACATATATAATACTAGGTGTTGTAAAGGTAGATTAAGCCTGCAATCATTAAAAGAAAAGCTTAAACACATGTACTTGATTGAAAAGATGATGTTTGTTAAAAACAAAAAAATGACTAAGTTTAATAAATTATGGAATGCATATCATATTTTATTAAATTAAGACTTTATTATGTATACATATATGATGAATGTACAAAATATATCATTTATAACTTACAATACTGTATATTATATATTATATATATATACTTAAGCAGGAATGGCAAAATTTCAGTTTTTCACTTGAAATAAAGATACTTCTTTCTCCCATTTCTCTTCTTTTCACTTCTTCTATACCTACCTTTCTTAAAACTCTTATAAAAAAATTCAGCAACTGTTTTATTTTTGTATACATATCACTTAAAGTTACTACAATTGTATAATTATTCATTATTATTGTGATATTCATATGTAGATTTATGTATTTGTTGTTGGAAAATAAAAAATTAAATTAAATTCGTGGATGATGCAATGACCACGCAAATCTATATATAAAAATTCGCTGTGTAACATAGACTATGTTTTTAATCTTGACCTGCAAACGTATTTGTTCAATGTATTTACGTTATATACAATGTGTATATTTCTTTTCCAGGCACAACAGAATTGTTACTTGTCATACATTATAATAAAAATATCTTTATATTCTTTCTTTCTTAAATCTATCTTTCTTCCTTTAGTTATTCATGTATGTTGGTAAAATAAACATCGTGTCCGTAAATTTTCTTTTTTTTTTAAATATACGGTATGTTAATTTTCAAGGCTCCATAAATGCTACTTACTTTAAGTAAATTTACCTTAAGTAATAAATATAAACGAAAATTTTTAGATACTTTGATACTTTGTATGAAACAAACTACCAAAAACTTCGCTGTGTAACATAGACGATGTTTTTAAACTTGACCTACAAACATATTTTTTCAATCCTATTTACGTTATATACAATGTGTATATTTCTTTTCCAGGCACAACAGAATTGTTACTTGTCATACATTATAATAAAAATATCTATATATTCTTTCTTTCTTAAATCTATCTTTCTTCCTTTAGTTATTCATGTATGTTGGTAAAATAAACATCGTGTCCGTAAATTTTCTTTTTTTTTAATATACGGAATGTTAATTTTCAAGGCTCCATAAATGCTACTTACTTTAAGTAAATTTACTTTAATTAATAAATAAAAACGAAAATTTTTAGATGCTTTGTATGAAACAAACTACCAAAAACTTATATACATGTACCTACAAACGGCGATTGTTAAGTTTCAAATATTGCATTTCCGAACGATCGCAATTTAAAAAATATATATATATCGATAGTATTACTCAATTGTAAGAAATATTTCAAATATCCCAACCAAATGTTATATCTTGTGTGCTTGCCTTTATCATTTTAGACAAGCTTGTAAAATTACATTTAAATATTAACGGAAATCCTTCCAATTGAGTTCCACCTTATAACTAAGTACGCTTATTGTGATTTATTAAAGATTTATACTCATTTAAGGTTTGCAATCCCACTCTTATGTACTACTCTGCAGCATTCAACACCTTACGGCAGGAGACAACTTTGTTTAATTGCCATATTGCATTATAGGCAGGTTTCTACAAATCTACTTCCAACACTTCCCGAGTCATCGTACATAAATGTTTTGCATTTATTTACATACGTGCACCCGTGTTAAATGTACGTGATATTTTTGTTGATATGCTACATATGTAGCTATGAGATACAGTTGAACCTACGTATTCAACACTGTTTATAATTTTCAGATCTGATTTGCTTATATCTCCGCCCATGATGAACATTCTTCACCATAGACTACATTTTCTGCCTCTTTGGTGCAAATACTTAACAATTTTCGTTTTCATTTACTATTTGAATGTCCGTTTTTTGTTTATTTTTATTTTATTTTTTGGCCCTGGGGGGGGGGGGGGGGGACGCAAACAAAAAACCCATCAAAATAGTATTTGGAAACGGGAATTGTGACATATTTCCACCAAAGAGGTAGAATAATTCGGCCTATGTTGCTCATCAAATATGTTCCACCCAGGTATCGTTATAATAATTTTAGAATTTACATAATTGTATTTTCCGTTATTAGGAGGGAAATACACTAGCTACAATAATGTAGCTCCTTTTTTTATGGACATAAAAAAAATAGGAGCTATATTATTGTAGCTAGAAATACACCTGCTGCGAAAGCAGACGTTGCCTTCCATTACACAAATGCTCAATAGAATTTTGCTGAAATATACAAGAAACTGCAGTATTAAAAATGAGGAGCATTCACATAATATTTTTACAATGTACTGTCGATGCCAAATTTTCAACTTCAATGATCTTTCATAATAATTGGGACTGAACACGTAACCACGTGTTGACTTGATCAATTCCGATCAATTTCGAAGGCAGTGAATTTACCTGTACAAAGAATTTGCTAAATAAACAATACTCCATTCCGAAATAATATAAGGAATTGTTCAATTAAATATATTGTAATACATCAAGTTTCTGTATATTTCTTGAAAATTCATAGAGAAAATGCAAGTACGATGTTCAAAGACAACTTCTGCTTACCGCATTATGTGTTTCCCGCCTTGAGAATTGGCACGTGCAGTTTATGTAATTACAAAAGGTGTGTCAGTCAAGAAATGAATACACACGTTTAAAATAAATGTACGAATCCTCATTTGTATTAATAAAAATATTTATTACTATAATTACTATTTATAATAATAAAGATATAAACAAGATTTTTCTATCCATGACAGAATTGCAAAACTTCATTCCGAGGTAGCAATGATCGTTAGAAAACCGCATTAAAACCGTACGACAGTTGTATTTGATTATATACAGTCCCATACGTGGGTTGTATATTTTTTATAATATCCATAATTATTTGTTTTTCAAAATTCGAGTCTGAATTCGAAATATTTCCTTTAATCGTGAAGTGATATACGAATCTATGTACGCTGATTTTTTTTATAAGTGAATGTTTTTTTCGGTAATAAATGTTGATTTATTCGCAAAATGACATTACTTGTACACTTTTTCTTGGAGATATTGTCACACATAATACGATGAACCAAACAAACTTAACAGTTTAATTGATATCGTGAAAGTTTATGAATGTTCCAAAACTAGAAACACAAAAACCGTGTATGCTTCATCATTATAAAATGCGTATCATAAGCTGACAAGGTTCATTTTTTCTAACTGACAAACAACGTGATAGCTATTCAAAGCGGCTCATATGATTAAGCAACATACACAAGTATAAATAAATGCAGGATTTTCTTCCGTTTTTAGGGTTAATAAATCCCAAACGTTCTTTTTCTCTACACACTTAATCACTTATTGAAAAATATGTGTTTCTTTTACGATACGGGTATTGAAAATTTAAAAAAATGAACTGATTTTGTTCTGAAAACACGTTAATTCTTTTGGCAAAAACGGCACTGCATGCGATGCTTTTAATTGAATAAATTTACCTGCCGGTTAAATCGTATCATATGAAAATTTACGTCAACGAAAAGTATCCTTAATATATTATTTGAACAAAAGAAGATAATGTAACATATACTTGTATAAACAATGTCTTAGATTCAAATTCTCACTGAATAGCGTTCATGTATACCGATAACATGTATAAATCACGCCCACTCAAAATTTTTCGTGTTTTTGCGCGGCATCCACAAATCCCGTGGAAAGTTGAAAAACTCAATATTTTTCCACGCAAATTTGCGTGGGTAAAAAAATTAGTGATTCGTGGGCATAATTTGAGTGGATTTTGCGTGATTACCACGCGTGGGCTATGGAAAATCACAGCATTCCGTTGACTGTACTGTACATATTACTGACAAACAACATCCAACAATGTAAAAATCACAAAAGTCAGAAATGGCCGGGTTACAAAGCAAGTGCCTTAATAAATAGAAAATCATTTACAATTTTTTGGAAGGTTTTGGGTTTGTGTAAAAAAATGTAGGAGGAGTTGATTACACAAAATAGGCACCGACTGGAAATTTAGGAAAAAATTCTTCAAACATTCCATAATTGCAGTTGCACAACTTCAATACATGTGCAACCTTTCTGTGAAGTTTCAGAGATCTGGGTTGAAAACTGTAGGAGTTTATTACACAAACTCCCCTTTCACCCACCTGACTTGACCATAATATAACCCGGGTTTGCACTTTGTTGTTTGTTTGTTTGAATGTTGTTTAATGCCACTTTCAGCAATTTTTCAGCTATATCATGGCGTCCAGTTTTTTGGGGGGAAGGAAGCCAGAGTACCCGGGGAGAAAACCCCCGACCTTCGGTAGGAAAACTGGCACTCACGAAAGTTGGTCTAAAACATCAGAACTTTAAATCTTAAGTACACTGTGCTATTCATACCTTGATATGTCTTCAACAATGTTCTGTGCCGTGTAAGAACAATATGTGTTTCTCTGGAGAACACTTCTGTTATTTTTTGTCAAATGTTCCACATTGAAGACATTTGATTCTTCATCTTTCATGGTATCTTCTGCTTCAGAAGTTCGAGATGTAGATGATACTTTATTGGTGTTAATTAGAAACTGTTTCATCAAATTATCATTTGATTTCTTCTGTCCAATTGAAGGGACATCTTTTGTCAAGGTAGTATTATTCTTCTTATGTTGGTCATTAGATGTAATTGTCAGGTTACTATGGTTTATGGCTGGTTTGGCAATATCTACAGTTATACAAAATCTATTTCTTCAACAAGTGTGAAAAAAGAAACGTGTTTCGCCTGCATTTACTATTTATCAGCAACCAAATATTGTACCATATACTAAATATTGTCATTCTTACATAAATAGTTACACAAGAACTTACTTAATCCACAAACATTAAAGCCACTGGACGCTGAAACTGAGGTCAAGATCAGCTAACAAGTAACAGGCTCACATATACCATATTAATCAGCAGCCGCTTACTGTCATCCTACTTAAGCATTTTTACTGAGTAACTAACCTAATACAATAACTTAAACATAACACTAGACTACTGATATCAACATTTCGATACTTGGTGGGAAATACTAAAGTGCTTCCAAACACTTAGAGACAAATTTTCAGCCTGTAATGTTTAGTCTCAACATTGTTCTTAGCTTTCATCACTCTGTACCAATTTCCTATTTCAGTGTAATTTATTTGTTAACATAATGTTTTATTAGTACAATAAAAGACCCTGCATACTTTTAAATACTGCAACTTAAAAGTCCATTTAAGACTACTGAATACTGGTGTTCTATGATACTTGATTCTGTACATGTATTGCAAGATTTAATCTTAAATGCCTACACATTTATTTTTTGTATTTTGAAACATTTTACATGAAGCTACTTTTTTCCAAGTGTTTTTAATAAACTGCATTAAAAT
Source organism: Limnoperna fortunei (assembly GCA_944474755.1). Classification (NCBI taxonomy): domain Eukaryota; kingdom Metazoa; phylum Mollusca; class Bivalvia; order Mytilida; family Modiolidae; genus Limnoperna; species Limnoperna fortunei. Next base: position 18,325,289 of record OX104116.1, on the reverse strand, counting down.
TTTATAGTAAATATGGCAACTCAACATTTGATACCCATGAACCAGTTATTCATAACAGGCTTCCTACGATGTCACTGTATTTTAGAACCTTAATATTAGTAGCACCGATTGCTTTATGAAATCTAAATGTTAACCATTTGTAGCCTGGGGGATGATGAACACATATAATATAAATATAATAGTATTGTTTGGTTTATTTAATAAACAAATTTCTCTAAATTGTTGTTCAAATAACCTTGACACAGACCTGTTTACACCTTTTTTCACAAGATAGTAGTTCCAAACCAATTTAAGCATAGTTTTTACCTTAAAAGAGTAGTTTTGCTAATAAAGACTAACTTGCAAGACTTTCTTTGGAATCCTCATTTGATTCCCCAGCTTTTTGTTTTGGCATGTCACCATTTGTAAAGAACTTTGTGTATCTAACTGACTTGATTACATGAACACTTTATTTAAGGAGTAAATACAACTAAGTAAAGCATTTCTTCAACCACATTAGTGTCTTAGCATAGAAATTGTTTGTAAAAGCATAGGGCATAATTTAAGTAAACAATCATAGAAACTACCTTTAATCATAAGGGTAAACAGGTTTGGTGACATCTGACCAACAAATTAAATGTGTCCCTTAATCACAAAAATCTTGAAAAAAACTTAAATCAAATGCACAGAAGGAAGCTTTTTACCGGATTTCATCATGTTTTATTCCAAAAATTGTCTTGTGTTAGAAGATAGGTAAAATTTGGCATATTTTTTGACGAAGTTGAAGATTAAAAAATTATTTTAATCTTACAATAAAAAGTTTTTGCTTTCCATTTCACAAAAACATCATCAAGCAGATGACAAGCGAGAAAAAAAATCAATATTAATCTATGCAGGTATCAGCCTGTTAACAACATGGCACTGATTGCTATGATAAAAAGCAAAGTTTAAAATACTATCCATGTGTTCTGATGTTAGCAGGCGTTTTCACATTTTGGTAGCAGACAACATTATTTATCTTCTGTTACTTAAAAGATACAAATAGACAGGTGGCGTTATTGAAGCAATGGGTAAATAAGAAAGCTGTGTTATCATAGGAATGGTGTATACTGGTAACAAGTGTGGACACAGAAAAAAGTCTCGCCTGCATTCCGCATCAGTAACGAAAATAAATTTCGTCATAGGCATTACGTAAATAGCATTAAATATCAGCAGCGGCCTGTATACGAAATATTGTCACCATACCCTGCATAGTTGCAGGGGAACAGCCGTAACCCAAAAACTTTAACGTAGTCGCTGGACCGTGAAATTGAGGTCAAGGTCAGGTGACACCTACCAGACAGTCATGTACTAGTCATCAGCAACCTATACACCAAATATTGTCATCCTACCATGCGTAGTTACAGAGGAACTGTCGTAACCCAAAAACTTTAACGTAGTCGCTGGACTGTGAAATTGAGGTCAAGGTCAGGTGACACCTACCAGACAGTCATGTACTAGTCATCAGCAACCTATACACCAAATATTGTCATCCTACCATGCGTAGTTACAGAGGAACTGTCGTAACCCAAAAACTTTAACGTAGTCGCTGGACCGTGAAATTGAGGTCAAGGTCAGGTGACACCTACCAGACAGTCATGTACTAGTCATCAGCAACCTATACACCAAATATTGTCATCCTGCCATGCGTAGTTACAGAGGAACTGTCGTAACCCAAAAACTTTAACGTAGTCGCTGGACCGTGAAATTGAGGTCAAGGTCAGGTGACACCTACCAGACAGTCATGTACTAGTCATCAGCAACCTATACACCAAATATTGTCATCCTGCCATGCGTAGTTACAGAGGAACTGTCGTAACCCAAAAACTTTAACGTAGTCGCTGGATTGTGAAATTGAGGTCAAGGTCAGGTGACACCTACCAGACAGTCATGTACTAGTCATCAGCAACCTATACACCAAATATTGTCATCCTACCATGCGTAGTTACAGAGGAACTGTCGTAACCCAAAAACTTTAACGTAGTCGCTGGACCGTGAAATTGAGGTCAAGGTCAGGTGACACCTACCAGACAGTCATGTACTAGTCATCAGCAACCTATACACCAAATATTGTCATCCTACCATGCGTAGTTACAGAGGAACTGTCGTAACCCAAAAACTTTAACGTAGTCGCTGGACCGTGAAATTGAGGTCAAGGTCAGGTGACACCTACCAGACAGTCATGTACTAGTCATCAGCAACCTATACACCAAATATTGTCATCCTACCATGCGTAGTTACAGAGGAACTGTCGTAACCCAAAAACTTTAACGTAGTCGCTGGACCGTGAAATTGAGGTCAAGGTCAGGTGACACCTACCAGACAGTCATGTACTAGTCATCAGCAACCTATACACCAAATATTGTCATCCTACCATGCGTAGTTACAGAGGAACTGTCGTAACCCAAAAACTTTAACGTAGTCGCTGGACCGTGAAATTGAGGTCAAGGTCAGGTGACACCTACCAGACAGTCATGTACTAGTCATCAGCAACCTATACACCAAATATTGTCATCCTACCATGCGTAGTTACAGAGGAACTGTCGTAACCCAAAAACTTTAACGTAGTCGCTGGACCGTGAAATTGAGGTCAAGGTGAGGTGACACCTACCAGACAGTCATGTACTAGTCATCAGCAACCTATACACCAAATATTGTCATCCTACCATGCGTAGTTACAGAGGAACTGTCGTAACCCAAAAACTTTAACGTAGTCGATGGATTGTGAAATTGAGGTCAAGGTCAGGTGACAGGTGACTGACTGGCAAGTACTCATCATAAGCTACCTCTGGACCAAATTTGATGGACCTAGGGCTTGAGCTTACAAAGATATGAAGCAAGATGTCAAGTGTTTACGACGCCGCCGCCGGATTCCCATACATATGTCTCGCCTCCAGCGACTTTCCTCGCAGGCGAGACAATAAAAACACCAGAAACCAGTACAACAATTCTCCTACCCTGTTTTGACACAGTGAAGTTCAGGATACTAGCAGGTCCCTTTACAGGCTTGTTCCCTAGTTCAGCAGACTCTAATCTCTGAAGCTGGATTCCAACACCTCTAAGGTCTTGGACAGGTATATGCTGATTTCTAAGTATTGTCAGACATTCTTTAGCTATTATCTTAGGATCATCTGTAGCAAGTGGTAGGGTGGAGGATTTGGATATACTGTTACATAATCCATGTCCTACAACAAAACAATTCTGAAATTTTCAAGTTTTCTGTTGAGCTTTCATGCCTACCTTTGCTCTACAGTCATAGTTTTGTTTGTGTTATCAAGAACAAATATTTATCCAAAAATCATTATGACAACAAATTGTATGTGTTTAGAATCACTGACAAATGCATTGTATTCTATAAACATAAAATAAATGTCAAGAAATATATTTCTCTGAATTTTTAACTCTTAATTAAAAAAATAGATTAAAAATTTTACATACAAAAATGCAAATTTTCCATGAATCAAAATTTCAAAAATGAATAAAATATCAGAAAAATAATGGTACATAATAGTGAACATGGTGAAAAGAATGAATCACGTCTACTGTAGGAGAAAGAAATAGATTGGAACTGAGTAAATTGTTACCCATAAATTTAGCCGTTTCTATTGGAGCATCCTCTCTTCTAACCATCAGTTTTAATGTGACAGTTTTTCCCTTCATTCCTATTTTTTTTAATCTGTTGTGGACCTCCTCAGACAGTTCAGTCAGAAACTTGTCAGCATCACTGTCCTGTTTATACAGAATATGTCTTTTCATTTTTAGTAATACTGTATTTGAATGATGATAAACATTTTACATACCAAACTCATTTTAAAAGAAAATTAGTGTTTCTACTAAATAATGATTATAAATCGTTTTTACTTGATGTTGTTGGATCTGATTGTTTCATATAAAGGGATAAGGCCACACAGAATTAATTTCTTGTTTGTCGGACTTTAACTTTAAAAATAAGGACTGAGCGAGCGAAAAAAATTTTATTAATTTTTTTTTTTAATTCTGATTTTGTGGAGCGAATAATTTTTTTAAGGCGAGCGACATGTTTTAAGATTTTTAAAAAGATTTGTTCCAGGTTTTCATGGTTAAATTGATGCGAGCGAGCGATTTTTTTTTAATTTTGAAGAAAGTAACTGAAATTAAAAAAAAATGTATTTGTTATTAAACAAGTGATTGTTCTCAGTGTTTTATGACTTAATTGATTAGTAAATTATATAGCAGAAAAGAACTTCTAAAAAGATGCTGCCTTGGCTTTCTATCAATAGGTACAGACTGACCAACAGACAGCCCATACCACTATTCAGTCATGTCTCCAAATCTTTTTGGCAAGGCATAATTTCAAGATTGATTAAAAAGAAATAATAAAAGACTACCTTTCTAACTATTATGCCACCATTTTCCCTGCCCAAAAGCTTGAGATTGTCCTTAATTTTGATTCTCATAATGTTGTCATAACTAAGGTTAGAAACATTGGCGTGCGTTGAAGGCGTCCCTTGTATGCATGTAAATAGGTCGGTAAAGGTGTCGTCCATTCGACATTCTAATGCTGTATTTGGTAGCAGTACTTTAGACTGCTGCCACAACCACACTCTTGTTTTCTGTCATTGATTTCTACATTTTACTTTCGGTTTTGATTTTATACGGGACAACTGAAAAGGTATTTAACCTTTTAAGTTCTGACTGAATCTCCAGCTATCGAGCAGTTGGATGAATTCGTAGAACGCGGAGAAGATTTTTTTTTTTTAAGACAACTTCCGTTTCTGGACGTGGGCAGGTTTCCGGTAAATGCGGGCGGAATAAATTTATTTTTTTTTCTTTCTGAAATAATTTTAAGTGCGGGCGGTCCAAGGAACAAGCAATTAATTCAGCGTGGCCTAAGGCGTCGACATTCGAAACTGAATCAGGTTGAAATTTTGTGTATGTCATTGGGCCATGACACTAATTTATATCAGCCTAATTTTAAAATCATTTATATGTATATGTTTCATATTTATGGTGCCATATTAAAAGTAAACAGCAAAAGCTTCAAATTAGAACTAAATACATTTACTGGTAATGACAAAAATGTCCACTTAGAATAATTACATTTTTAAACCTTATTCCATAATTAATTTCAGCTGAAACAGATTTCCTCTCTTGTTCCAGTTTGATTTGCCTATCATCTTGTCCACGACAGTATTTATACAATGACTGTCCTGTCTTTGGACCAAACTCTTTCTGTAAGACTCCTAAACTAAGATTCTGTAGATCTCCACAAGTAGAAACTGACATGGACTGCAATCTACGTGACATTGACCAACCTACACCTATATTTGAAGATAATTTCGATTATTGCTCTATTAATATGTATATGATGAAAATCTAAATGCCTATCTGAACTTGTAATCTGCTGCATAATTACAGCATTTAGTACTTAATTTTATTAACTAACAAATAATTTGTGATGCAATAGTAGTTGTTAACAAATAAACAATATATGTAACAAAATATCGGCCTATGCGGTTTATAAACTCTAAATGAGTGTCTTCTATCATACTAGTACTTAACCTGGTTTGGCAACAGCCATTTTAGTGTTGACAGCTGCAACTTTGACTTTAAAAGTCACTTATCTGACACAGAAAACATAACTGGTTCCCAGATATAACCTCTGAAATACGTCATTCCCCATTTACTGCTGGACTACATTTGTCGTCTGCTTGTAACATTTGTAAACAATGAATGATGTTTGTAAAGTAATACATGAGATCTTTTTTATTTTTATATAGTCTATTTATACACTTTTGATACAGTTTTACATTGCAATTACTGCAATTGTACGCGAAGCGCATACGGCATGAGAGATATCTCTCGCAGTGTCAACCAATGGTATGGCAGAGGTGATTGTGGTTGACGTAGGATACCCAGAATCTTTTGCATGGAGATTGTTTTAAAGTTAGTGTATTAAAGTTTAGCCATTGATTTACAAATGGTTGAATTGCTTTTCTAAAGTTTGTAGAGTATTTAGAAGTGAGAATAAGATGTTTCATTTTACCTGGTATGTCGTTAACAGGTTGTTCCTTCATAAAATCTATCACATCTGTTGATTTCAAATGATACTGTCCATTGGGTTTAGCCTTCTTAGTAGCCATTTTGGCCTGTAATATGTTGCTTCCTGTGGTATTATAAAAAATGTGTAACTCAAAATCTTGGAACAGTGAGAAATGTAAATGATAAATTCCTTGGTATCTAATTTTGTCTGCTAAGTAAGAAAAGATTAATTATTATAGAAGCTGAATGGAATAAGGGAGAAACCAGAAGTAAACACTACTTTCGTTTAAACCAATATTAAAACAGGACACATAATTCATATAACATGTGGCTACATGAATTCGGATGCATCCCATAATAATTACATATTCCTTTGTGGTTTTGGCATTTTCTTTCTTTTTTTACCTTCAAACATGTCATAACTCTTGACATAAACCTCCAAAGAACAATACACAAAGTATTTAGAAATTATTTTTCTTATTTGTCTATTAACTTCCAACAGTGAAAGCTATAACCCTAAAAATAATCTTTCATGTCAATATTCTAAGATCAATATAGAGTTTCTTTTTAATTTATAAAGTCCATTTTTGGCCCGTCAGTTGGCACACATACATAAATTAGAACCTTATTACACATCTTTTTAAGAGAAGGAAACACAAGAGTTATACATGCCAATTCCTGAATACATATGCAGAAAGTAGAAATAAGACAATCACAACTAATTATATGAAATATTTGAGGCAAATTTTTTAAATTGATGTATTGTTACTTTAAACATACAAGATGTTCAAATCTAATATGAAGGAAAACAGTCCATTTTGGAAGAATTTAACTTAAATGAGTTACAAAAATTTGATTTAAGTACCAATTCCTGCAGATGCTGAACACTTTGTCTTCTCATATATTTCTTGTCTTAACATGGTAGCAAAGTCTAAAGGATCAGCTCCAGTATCTGACAACAAGTCTGTACAGTCCACTAACATCTCGTCACAACTCACAGTCTCTATATCATGGGTGTAACTGTAACACAAAGCCACATTAACATATGCTTTTCCCCTGTATTTATTTTCTTGAGTTATGATCCAATTAATTTGGGTTTTTTTTTGTTTGTATGTTGTATAACGCCACTTTCAGCAATTTTTCAGCTATATAATGGTGTCGAGTTTTTATTAGTTAGGAAGCCAGAGCACCCAGAGAAAACCCTCAACCTTCATTAAGAAAACTGTCAATCCTTGTCAAATAAGATAATAGTCATATCCACCGTACCCACAGTGAGACTCTAACCTGCAACTCAGGCCATGTAATAGTAGATGAACTACCTTAACCACTCAGCCCCAAATTAATTAGTAATTAAAAGGAAATATGAGTTTAGCCTTACCTTATTGAAAATATTATTACCCAGTAACTTTACTTGATAGCATAGTACAACGTTTATCTTCTGAAAACTGTCACTACCTTTTTGTTTTTGTGTTAAACAAACCCAAGTTTAGTTTCCTATGTTAAATGAATGTAATTTAACATTTGTCTTAATTATGACAGAGTAAAATGTTGATTTATTTGTCAAAGAACAATTTGGATTCAGATTTTTCCTAAATATATAAAGAGGCACTAAAGAAAAACTACAATATGATAGCTGAAATTAATTGGCTGTTTAGTTTCCTCTGTAATTTAATATACAATAAACTGACAAGCCCATAGAAACTATGTATAGGCATACATCTTTAAACTAAATTTATTTGTTAAAATTCTGCTATTTTTTAACTCGGCAGTTAACCCCCATAAAACAGTAGTGTTGACTGTGAGCATGCTCACAAAGGAATACCCCACTTCGTTTTCAAGTACAATAATCTCCCCTTAATGATATCCAAGGTCAATAAAAATCCTTCATGCACATATACATATAATGTACATTATGCTGTTTCATTAAATTTCATCGAGCAGTTTAGGAGGAGTTGGGCTTACAAGGGGTGTGGACAGACTGACAGACAGACAGGGTGATTCCTATATACCCCCCCACCCAAACAAGTTTGTGGAGAGTATAATTACTGATCAACACTATATGCAAGGTCAGTTTATGGTATCATACCCATAATTGAAGTCATAGTTTAATTTTTTTGTTTGACTAAGAAATATAGCATTATTAATTATGTTTTGCTAATTAATGATACAAATTTAAATATTTTGTTTTACTTTGAGTCAATGTTAACATTTTTGAGTAAAAAAGTTAGTTACTCAAATAGTATTTCTGATGTTTGCAGAACATGACCGAGGTCTGCTCCATTGAAAAACAATAGACATACGGGACACCAAATATGATCACATGGTCAATTGTGGTCCTGATACCTTAACTATAAATTCAGCGATTTTGTCGCTTTATAAAAAACAGCCCCCCTTTTTCAGTCGAAAAATTAATCGATGTTTTTCTTAAACTTGGGAAAAAAGTAATGGTTTTACACTTATAAAAAAACAACAGTAAGTAGTCAATAAAATAATTTTTGTTAGATATATTTATTTGACTTATGTGAGATGTTCAAACATCTGATGACTACAGAAACTTACATTTTGTTTGATTTTAAATTATCAAGATGCTTGGAATTATATGGCTTTTTTGAGCAGTTTAAATAATTATGGATAAAGTATAAATGAAAAACCTGAAAAAAATACATTACATAGAATAAATTTTTTTTTTTTAAATAAGTTGCTAGAATTATAAATGAAGTACATGTAACACTGTGAATCCTATAAAAATAGTATGCATTTTATGTAAAATGCACTTTTACAAGTATTTTAACATATTTAAAATTTAAAAAATTTAAATGACTGCCAAAATACTAATTATTATTATGTTTAAATCATTGCAATACTCGTTTAACAAAGGCAGCATCGTATTGTGCAATTTCAGGCACAGAGTTCATATCTGCTCCGGAATTTTTCTGAACTTATTTTGCTTTGAACTGGTTTCCTGTCATATTTGCTGCACATTTTATACATGGTCAAAGTCTGATGGGAATCAGCTTACACTGTTTTGTTATGGTGGGGAAACATGATAAACATGGAGCGACAAAAATAAGATTTCTTATTAAAATGGGAACAAAATTGAACGGTGAGTCGCCCTCCAAAGGAAGCCATGAATAATATAGACCATGATCGCCTGTTCTTATGGGTTTTATGTGGGCATTTTGTCATAATTTGGAAATATTTAGACAAAATTTGGGAAATTTGCTCCAGGGGAAAAAGCAAAAATTCGGAGACAAATTCAAGCTAAAAAAATCACTGAAATTGATTTTCAGATACAGCAAACAGAAAATTTAGTAAGAATGAAAGAATGTATTTACCACTGTAGTATGCAAATATCATTACATATGTTTATATCGTTGTATCCTTGACTGAATCGTACAACATCTGTCAACATAACTATTTAGTACATACCTGGCAACAATGTCATACAATAACCTGGACACTTCATTGTAACCTTCAAAATCATATGGTATTGTGACCAGTTCAGGACATAATGATTTAGCCTTTCCCATAAACATTCCATTCTTTACTCCTGCCTGGAAAAAAATTAAAAATAGAAAAGCTTAAGCTGAAGGCAATGTCCATGAAGGCATAGACAGAACATGAACCAGTGCTAAGTCGTGCTACGTATACCCCCACTCGATCATTTTTCTGCTCAGAAAACAGGAAGTAGATAACTGACTGACCTGGAAAGGAGAGGCACGGTACAACTCATCATGCTAAAACTGTGCACCAAATTTGAAATCAGTCCCTTTAGTAGAAGACGAGAAATCTGTTACAAAAGTTTGCATCCGATGGACAGATGGATGGACGGACGGACAGCAAGACGGACGGACAGATGGGCAATATAGCCCCTCTCTTACAAGTGATGTATAATATGTATGTATGTAAGGATAGAATTGATAACTTATTCACTGTAAATCAAATTTCATTAGTCACTAAACACATACGTACGCATAGAAGTAATTCCAAATTTCTTCTACATACTAAGTTATACCTTGAAACTGGCTGACCACTCTGAAGTGTTTTAGTTGTCTATAGGTCTGAATGTTACACACCAAACATAACACTATCACTTGTTGCAGACATAAACAAGTGTTAATGTTTCTTTCAAAACCCATCGATGATTGCTCTAAATATATTTCAAATGGCCCAAAGTAAATTAACACCAAACTCCTATACTGACCTGTCTTGCTTCGTAACTACATGAAGCAATTTCTGACATAGAGTGGAATGAGTCTGAAGTTTTCCCAACAACATTCCAAGAATCCTTTAATGTTTCATCATCGGTCAGCTGTTTATTAGCTCTCTGTTCCCCTCTGCCTTTCTGCAATTTTCTTTCTTTCCACTGCTCAAATTCATACTGAGGATCAGATCCAGGGGCTGGCGATTTCACACCTTTACCTCTGGAATGTGTTACTGCAATAGGTTTTCCTGAAATTGAAGACTTCAGAAGTAGCAAACTATACCAATTTCTACAAGTTACTATATAGCATTCTGTATATGCCCCAATTATAGATTAGACTGCAGGAAGACTGATGTAAACCAACCTTAATATTGCCTTTTGAAAAACTGAATATCCTGTATTAAGGTTTATCTTATTAAACTGCAGTACAGAATTCAGTTCATAAATCTAATTATAACCAAACATTCTAATTTACAAGTCCTATAATATCTTATAAGAAAATTCACAAATTACAGCGAAGTTTAATTTTAAATTCTGCTGTCACCCAATGTAATACAGGAATTGGTGACAATTGAATCTTATTAAATGAATTTTTAAAAATCCACTCAATTAAGTCCAATCATGCAGAGATGCTTTAAAACCATTTATAAAATTTACAATACAAGTGTTTTTATCTTAAGCATGATTAATATGGCAAAACATATAAATTGGCAATACCCAAACATTTTACTGTATTAAAAAATACTAATTAAAAACGAAAAAATACTTAGATTATTTGCAGGGTGCATTCAAGGAGTTGGTCAAATGGCAGTACATAAAAATCCTTAAACGACATTACCACATAAACATTAATTATAATACAATACACTTAAGTATGCACTTGGATTTATAGCCAATCTCTAAGGTCTGGCCTTTCACTTAAATAAACAAATGTATTTATAACAAACCTCTAAGGTCTGGCCTTTCACTTAAATAATTAACTGGATTTATAACAAACCTCTTAAGGTCTGGCCTTTCACTTGAATAATTAACTGGATTTATAACAAACCTCTAAGGTCTGGCCTTTCACTTAAATAATTAACTGCATTTATAACAAACCTCTAAGGTCTGGCCTTTCACTTAAATAATTAACTGGATTTATAACAAACCTCTTAAGGTCTGGCCTTTCACTTAAATAATTAACTGGATTTATAACAAACCTCTAAGGTCTGGCCTTTCACTTAAATAATTAACTGCATTTATAACAAACCTCTAAGGTCTGGCCTTTCACTTAAATATACAACTGGATTTATAACAAACCTCTAAGGTCTGGCCTTTCACTTAAATAATTAACTGCATTTATAACAAACCTCTAAGGTCTGGCCTTTCACTTAAATAATTAACTGGATTTATAACAAACCTCTAAGGTCTGGCCTTTCACTTAAATTAATATACAACTGGATTTATAACAAACCTCTAAGGTCTGGCCTTTCACTTAAATATTCAACTGGATTTATAACAAACCTCTAAGGTCTGGCCTTTCACTTAAATATACAACTGGATTTATAACAAACCTCTAAGGTCTGGCCTTTCAATTAAATATACAACTGGATTTATAACAAACCTCTAAGGTCTGGCCTTTCACTTAAATAATTAACTGGATTTATAACAAACCTCTAAGGTCTGGCCTTTCACTTAAATATACAACTGGATTTATAACAAACCTCTAAGGTCTGGCCTTTCACTTAAATATACAACTGGATTTATAACAAACCTCTAAGGTCTGGCCTTTCACTTAAATATACAACTGGTTTATTACAAACCTCTAAGGTCTGGCCTTTCACTTAAATATAACAAACCTCTTAGGTAAGGATCTGTAACAAAACTCTAATGTCTGGATTTATAACAAACCTATAAAAGGTCTGGATCTATAACAAACCTCTAATGTCTGGATCTATAACAAACTTTTATCTCTGGATCTATAACAAACCTATAAAAGGTCTGGATCTATAACAAACCTCTAATGTCTGGATCTATAACAAACTTTTATCTCTGGATCTATAACAAACCTATAAAAGGTCTGGATCTATAACAAACCTATAAAAGGTCTGGATCTATAACAAACCTATAAAAGGTCTGGATCTATAACAAACCTCTAAAGTCTGGATCTATAACAAACCTCTAATGTCTGGATCTATAACAAACCTCTAATCTCTGGATCTATAACAAACCTATAATGTCTTGATCTATAACAAACCTCATATGTCTGGATCTATAACAAACCTTAAAGGTCTGGATCTATAACAAACCTCTAACGTCTGGATCTATAACAAACCTAAAAGGTCTGGATCTATAACAAACCTCTAACGTCTGGATCTATAACAATCCTAAAAGGTCTGGATCTATAACAAACCTCTAATGTCTGGATCTATAACAAACCTAAAAGGTCTGGATCTATAACAAACCTCTAACGTCTGGATCTATAACAATCCTAAAAGGTCTGGATCTATAACAAACCTCTAATGTCTGGATCTATAACAAACCTCTTATGTCTGGATCTATAACAAACCTCTAAAGTCTGGATCTATAACAAACCTAAAAGGTCTGGATCTATAACAAACCTAAAAGGTCTGGGTTTATAACAAACCTCCAAGGTCGGGATTTATAACAAACCTCTTATGTCTGGATTTATAACAAACCTCTAAAGTCTGGATCTATAACAAACCTAAAAGGTCTGGATCTATAACAAACCTAAAAGGTCTGGGTTTATAACAAACCTCCAAGGTCGGGATTTATAACAAACCTCTTATGTCTGGATTTATAACAAACCTCTAATGTCTGGATCTATAACAAACCTAAAAAGTCTGGATCTATAACAAACCTCTAATGTCTGGATCTATAACAAACCTCCAAGGTCGGGATTTATAACAAACCTCTTATGTCTGGATTTATAACAAACCTATAAAAGGTCTGGATCTATAACAAACCTCTAAGGTCAGGATCTATAACAAACCTCTTATGTCTGGATCTATATCAAACCTCTTATGTCTGGATCTATAACAAACCTTAAAGGTCAGGATCTATAACAAACCTCTAAGGTCGGGATTTATAACAAACCTCTAAGATCAGGATTTATGACAAACCCCTAAGATCAGGATTTATGACAAACCTCTAAGGTCTGGTCTTTTCCTCAATCCAACAGATACAAAGAAACAATCCATATCTACATGCATTATAACTTTCTCTGGTTTTCCAATTACTTTTACATCATGAATTCCCCGATAATACATGTTATCAGATTTGTGTTTAATAAATTCTCTTAACTTTTGCCTTCCAACAAAGGCAGTTCCTTGTTTCTGTAGCTCATTCACGTAGGACTTAAATTCAGATTTCCAAGTGGACAAGTGATGAAGTCGGGAGTTGTTGTAAAATTCACTAATAAATTCTGGTTCTCCTGCTAAAGCCATCCCCCTATTGGTTAATTTTGTTTGATTTTGTTTGACTTCACTCGTCTGTGTAATATCTGAGATCAAGCATTCAGCTGTTTCTTCTTCATTTTCTGCAGGATATGCTTGTACCAGGCTAAAGTTTGGGTAATTGCTTGCAGCATTGTCAGAAACAATGACTTCTACTTCAGAATTTGTTGAAATTTGGTTTTCAGATTTATCAAAAGAGGTTTTTAGCTTCATCAATTCAGTCTGTTTAAAATTTCTAGATTCTGACATCAAACGTCCAAATTCATTATCACACGAATCTGAATCAGTGTCATTTATATCAGAGATGGGACTTGGAGTTACAGATTCAAAGTTCAGGTCATTATTTTCAAGGTCATTGATTTTCACAGTTTCATTGTTTACAGACATCTCATCGTCATTCAGAATTTCAGAATTTTCAGTGGTGTCTGACATCCTGGCTAGTGTAGAAGCAACACTGGTCTGTCTGGTGACTGCAGATGTGGAATAAGAGGCCATTCCAAGTTGGTGTTTGGTCTGGTTTGTGTACAGTTGATATGGAATATAAGATAACAACCTTCCTGCCTTTACACTGTAAAACAATATTTAACTTGTAAAAAGAAAACAGATACTGCTTTGATACATTGATACAGTGTTTACTGAGGTAGCTGGTTAAAATGACTTACAGAAAAATTGCCACAGTCAAAAACGCCCCCACTTTTTGAAAAATTGCCCCACTGCTACCTCCGCCCCCCCCCCCCCCCCAAAATTCCTTCAGCAAAATCGCCCCACTTAACAAAATCTACTCCAAAAATGACACCACCTTCAGCAAAATCGCCGTACTTAAAATACAACATAGTATAAAATTGTTAAGTTGTACAAATATTTTCTCCTTTTAGGAGTTTATTTTTGATGATTAAAAATTAGAAATGTTTTGTGAATATTGATCTATTATGTCGGGTTTTTTTTTGCATAATCATTCAATTATCCTAATTACCTTACTGATTTTCCATAAGAACTAAATCTGTAATGATTCTTTTGTAATTATGATTAAATAATTAAAGATGTGTTATTCTTAATAAAATCATCAAAAGAATATATAGTGCATAATGTTTTGGTTGTACCCATTGTTTGTTATCTTGTTTTCTGCTATAAAAATAAAGGTGAAATTGTTATTGTCGAGTCTTCATCTTTTTCTATAAAAGAAGAACTATTGAAAACTTAAAACATACATAATTCTATTAAGACAGAAGGAAGAGCACATATTAATGATTTATCTTAAAAAGAGATCATAACATATAATCAAAGATAAAAAAATAATTGTATACTAATTAGCAATTTTGCTAAATGTGGGTGGCAATTTTGTTAAAGAGGAGGGTGTTTTTACATGGGTGATTTGACTTGTATTCTTTATTGGGAAGAAAGCCCTAGTGCATAACCCCTTGTCAACCAAGATTTCAGTCGAACACTCCCCAAGTTAGGCTTAAACATAAATTTAGTACTGACAGTTGATAATCAATATGGCACTAAATCTCTACACTGTGTATAGGAAATCTTATATTTTATTTGAACATTACTGCTGGGTAAGACTTGATCTAAAATGGAAGATAACAATTACAAAACTTGGTTTGGTGTATAATTTCAGGACAGAAATTACAAATATAGGATTACCCAATTTGAACTGATTCTGAATTGTATCCATTTAAGCTACTGTTATAAATTCAAATCAACCAGATTACTCAATCCGAGATGATGTCTATGGCCTTCAATGCTGATCATTCCTACCGTTCACCAAGCCACTAGCCAATTTCTTTGCTTCAACTCAGCTAAACTCATTTTTATGCTGTGTTATGAAGACAGAAAAATACTGCATGTTCAAGGTTAAATAAGTGTGTGTTTTTGAATGCCTGATTCAACTGCATTGCAAATCATCTGAAAATAATTTAGTTTGATATATTAATGCATTAGAGGTGGACAAGGATTGGAAAAAGTAAAAAAATTCTGTAACATGTTATTTGGGCGAGATAACTTACTGCTAACCGTTACTCCAAATGTGCTAGCCTGGCATTCACTCACAAAGTTGTAAATACCGTACCTTTCTGTTATCCATTCCGGCTTCACAACTTTACAGTGTTTGAAGTCATTCTTTATTTTGGTGTCTGCTATACTTGTTGCAATAATGTGAGTTACCCGAGTCTTATATAGATAATGTTCATACTGTCCACCATGCTGTTTCATTATTCTCTTGAGCTCATCTGATGAAGGCTCTATAACATACAACATGAAAATCCAAAAGATTCTAACACCATTTGATGTACAACAAAATCATTTCATATACTTACAAATAATCAAAACTTCTGTTTGTCAATCAACATGTTTCTGTCAGCAAAGCAAGTCAACAACTTTATTTTGTATTAAAGTATTTGAGTATAGACATGACAATATGTTTCTGATGTTACATTTTCTATAATTTTACACAATCTGTGATTGTTGTAATTTGCATACCATCTATTGTTCTTTTTCAACTAGGCATCAGTTTTTTGTGTACCAGTTTTCTTTCAGGAATTCAGTGTTAATATACCAGAATAAAAAAATAACTGGAAAAACTGTGAGCAATGCTCACTAATTGATACCTTTACTTCCTTTATGTCAATGACACAGTCCATGTTTTTCTTCTGGAAACCCCAAATATCATTTCGATCAAAATATCAGGTCACAGTGGCACTATACGACAAAGATTCTGTGTAAGTTTCATCAAATTCCATTCAGTAGTGTAGGAGGAGTTGTGCATAAGAGAATGTGTATTAATAGTTATTTAAGTCACATTTAAGAATGTGATTGTGTGGTTATTAAAAAAAAACTTCCAAGGATCACCAATACAAAGTATCAAATCCTTTATGCTGCAGATAAGAATGACCGACATCCGGTCAGTATTGATTTTAATGACACTGTCTGTAGTTAGTGACTGACAGGTAATAAACCATGTGCGGGGAAATTGTGCTCATTTATTATGTGTTTACATAATTTAAATATGATTATGTACCTTATCAGATAATTAACATACTTTTTGTTAAAATGCCTCATAACTAGAATTACAGGGTTAAAATTAAAATAGCTGCTCAAAACAATGTCTTAATACTACACCAGCTGCAACAACAATATCAGTATGGCTAGTAAAAACTATATTTTTGAAATTTACGATTGTTGGTAAAAATGATAAAAAACATTAATTTAAAAGACACAAAAAAATAATTAAATACTGGGGGGAGGGGTATAAAATCCTTTATGCTGCAGATAAGAATGACCGACCGAAGTCTGAAATTGCACAAGAATTTGAAATTCCACCCAGCAGACTTAGTACCATAATGAAGAATAGAGATACCATTCTGTCAGTCTATAACACAAGTGACTTTGGTTCAAGTTGTAAGAAAATGCGCACTGCAATATACATGTACCAAGACGTAGAAGAAGCACTCTTTCAATGGTTTAAAGTTGTTGATGACCAGAACATTCCTATTTCCGGACCAATAGATGTTCCTGAAACAGTGGACTTCAGCAGGCCCACCCACTGAAGATGACACCATAGCCAGCATTCTGAACCTGAAAGACGAAGACCAAGAAGAAGAACCTTAAGATCAAGAAGAAGCAAAGCTCTTTAGATGATAGCCAAGCTACAGAAAAAGTTCGCTGTAAAGACCGACGTGCCAGATCAGATGTTCAGCAACCTTTCAGACGTAGAGACTGTTGTACAGAGATAGATTGCCACTTCCTTAGTACAGAAGACAGTGACTGACTTTTTTAAAGTGTAAAACCTTTATTAAATTTCGTGTAGTGCTTCTATTAAGATTGGTGATTGTATATTTTATTTGATGTTTATTTGTTATGTCATATGATTCCTATGTAATTTGATTGAGGGAGTTTTTTACGTCCTACAACGACAACTTAATGACCTTAGTAAGATGTAAGTTCCTATGTAATAAATCAATACATTGCATTTGTTTTTAATCCAAAGTGGTGTACATTTGTATCAAATTCAACATAAAGTTTTTTTTAAATGTATTTCTTTTAATATTGACAAAATAACATAAAGAAACATAACAGACACATAAAAGAAATAAAACAAGCAAAAACATTAATAAGATTACCACGATTGTGGACATACAAGATAAAAAACTGGAAAATGGGAGATATTCTGAGATAACTCTATTTTCATTTCTGATGTAACCAAAGATGTTTATAACGAATTTTGGAACACAGTCCCTGAGATTCCTTATAAACGAACTCTACTGTAATTTAAAAGGTATGAGGAACGTCACTTACTTGTATAACCATCTACATGTATAGCTATTCCTTTGAAGATATTACTACAAGGACCTGCTTCTTTTTCATTAACATTCAGATTTTTTTCAAACTGATCATTCAATTTCTGTCTCTTAGCTTCCATATAACCACCCTAAAATAACACAAACACATACATAAACGGAAGTAGTCAGGTGTTTTAAATAAATTAAGACCATATAGTGAGACAAGTGACATATATAGGATCTTACATTGGTACTAGTGGATTATGGGATTTCTACAATTGAGATCGTTATTAAGTCCAAGCCTTGGCGAGGACAAAAAAAACCATAATTTAACTATCAAGATTGTAGAAATCAGAAACTTTAAGATTACTTATGTGTGATTTTGTTTCTCTAATTTTAAAATGCAGTAACTTTGCAAAATGAAATACAAATTCTCCCAACACTAAATTTGGACATGACATGAAAAAACTTATGAAGACACCCATATTAACAGAACATACAATTAATTAAATTAATTAATCTCTTAATGGATTAACCCTTTATCTTATAAAAACAAGACAACACTTAAATTCCCAAAAGTCAAACCCAATCCAATATTAAACTTGACATCATTTTATGTTTACAAAATACAACTACACCTTTGACTCAGTTCAGGGCTAAATGAATTTAATTTAATACTCCAGTTTAAATTTTCAGTCCAAATAGGAATTGTTGTCAATATTAAAACACAGTTATTTCACCTTGATCTTTAACCTTTGGTGTAGGATTAAATAAAACAATTGCAGTATTCTCCCCAGAAATCTTTAATTGCATCCTGGTATTTTCAGTTTTCACAATAGCATCATTTGCTTTGACATTATAGCATCACATTTCTTATGAAATATATTAAGAATGTTTTCAGAAAGCATCATATTTGAACCAGATAGCATCACATTGCCAGGATGCTAAAAGGGCCTGGGGAGAACACAATTATTGTGACTCATTTTTGACCAGAATAAGTCAACTATCAAGTTAAATATAGACTTGCACATTCTTTAACTGAGAATGTTACAGTGTGTCACTTTACATGATCACACCTGAATTATAATATGCAGGCAGTGCTTGAAATTAGGATTTGCAACTCACTTGCCCGAATCCTGAACTTTTGGATTTTCTCCTATATATTCAATATAAATTTTATCAAAATTTCACTTGCCCGAAAGGATTTTTACTGGCCAGGGGCCAGCGGACTTGTGCTAATTTCGCAGACTGTGCAGGTACAAATTTACAAGTTATTTATATTTGTTCAAATGGTACTTAAAGATATAATATAATTTGTATCAGTTTATTGCACATATGCAATCATATTTTGTAGTATTATTGATGTACTATATATTTTCTACAATTAAACATAACAAATATATTTATTAACTGTTCAAAGCTACTTTGGGCACATGAAAGTAAAAAAATATGGAATGTCAAACTGTTGTTGCTTATGCTATTAGTGAATTTATGGAAGAATATAGAAAATATTCTTAGTTGGCTCACAACTACATGTAGTTGGTACATGTAGGTTAGAAATTTCTCTGCCAGTTCCTAAACATTAAAAAATATTTCATACACTATATCACTTATATTTAGATTATACATGAACTGCTGTACTGTTTTATTTTGACATACCCATGCTTCCCACCCATTTCCACTTCTTTTTCCTCTGCCTCCTCTGGAATTTCCACAACCAGCCATCCACTGTAAAAAGATGTAGACAGAAGTTAAATAAGATATCCAGGTCAGGGCTTTTCTCAGAGTACTAAATCTTCCTCTCCCAATAAAAAAATGGACACCATGATATACCTGAAAAATTGCTGAAAGTGGTGTTTAACATTACAATAGAAGAATAAACTGCAGCATAACTGTTCAATAAAATAATTTTTTTCATACGTTAATAGAATTATAAATGTTTGATTGTTTGAATGGTGTTTCACGCTAATTTCAGCAATTTTTTCAGCTATATCATGGCGTCCAGTTTTTCGGGGAGGAAGCCGGAGTACCCAGAGAAAACTGGCAATCAAATTATAAATGAAGTACATGTAAAACTAAAAGTAGAAAATAACATCATTGTGAAACATATTATAGTATGTATTTCATGTAAAATGCACTATTACAAGTATTTAAACATATTTAAATTAAAACAATTGAAAGTGACTTCAAAAATACTAATTAATCTTTGTAATGCACAGTATCACAAGTGTAATTTTCCCCACCGAGTTCATATCTGCTCTGGAATTTTTTACTAATTTCTTTTGCTTTGAACTGGTCCCGGCATATTTTCACACTATGCAATTTTTACAAAGTAAACGTCAGACAGGAATCAGCTTGAAATGTTTTTTTGATTATTCCCCTTTCTGAATGACATGTAAAAACGATGAACATCACACGTACACAGTGAAAAAAATACAAAGACTTTATTCCAAAATAGTAAAAATTGATCAAAGACAGAAATGGCCCAATTTTGTAAAACAGGAAGTAGGTGAGCGACAGACCTGAAATCCCACCTTATGGGAGGCCATGCTGATGCTGCATACCAAATTTCAAGAAAATGTGATTAGTAGTTGCGGAGAAAACTGCTACGAAAAATTCTTTCCCCGCCCACCCAACATTCACCATACTATGACCTGGATTTTCACTCTGTGAAATCTGCCCAATCTTCAATTTTCAGGGGTTTTTTAGTTTTTTTATAGTTTTTTACAGGAAATTGTATGTACAGGCATGTAAATATATTGATTGATTGGTTGTCTGCTTTACGTCCAGCGAGCAGTATTTCAGCTATATTCAGGACCGGAACAAGTTAACAGAAACAGAAAATGGGGATGGGATGGGTCACAGAGAATACAATTTTGACTGCCACTGGAAAAGTATGGAGTTTTGGGTAGGGGCGGAAAATTTAGCCTTTTGTAGCTGCTACAATGAGCATTCTCTTTTTCTAAATCTACAAAAGGGGTCTTTATTGTGCAAGGAGCCTGGCACCCTCAAAACACGTAACCCACTACGGTCCGTGGTCAGGCTTTCCGTATTATGACCTGACAACCCCCCGAAGAGAGGGTCTCCCCTATCCGCCACCCAGGGACGCGCTGGGCTGCTCTATGGGTCAAGCACTGGGAACCCTCCCAGTATGTAAATATAAAAGTTATTAATAAAAGGTGAGATTCTTTAAAAGAATATATATATTATAAGACTACTCTGGTCAGTCTAATAACTTTTTAATGTTGCATCTCCCCTCAAAAACACAAAAACTGAATTATTCAGTCTACTTGTGATTAGCCCTTTGCTGGCTGGATCAACTCCAAACTCAAAAACAAATTATTCTTGACATTTTTTTTTATTTTTCCATTGATCGATTCTTGCAAAATATATCAACAGTTGTTAAACTGTTAGCACAGCTGTTTAAAAAAGAATAGACAATGGAGCTGGAAAAATCAGTGTTGAGTTTGCTTTAAGAGGCAAAACAACTTGTGAAATCAGATTTTGTACTGTGTCATGACCGGATTAAGACGATCTGCCTTGCTTACAATGCTTAGCTATTTGGTGTCTCAGCCATCATATCACACATCATACTCTTACAAAAACAGAGAAAACTAAATCTTAAATTGATAAAAATGTTACAGCTATCATAGTTGGAGTCTACAAATTGTATACATACTTTTTGGGAGACATTTTACATGTACATGTACACTGATAAGGGACCATGTGTCGTTTGTGTCTATATTTAATCGAAAAAGGGTATTTCTGCAACTACATGTATCACTGCAAGACTTCAGTGACATGATTATGACATTGAATACAAAAACACTGAACTTCGTCAAAATGCTGTTGGCTTGACAAGATTACAATATGAGACTTCTAAGAAGGAATTAGATACCACA
Source organism: Limnoperna fortunei (assembly GCA_944474755.1). Classification (NCBI taxonomy): domain Eukaryota; kingdom Metazoa; phylum Mollusca; class Bivalvia; order Mytilida; family Modiolidae; genus Limnoperna; species Limnoperna fortunei. Next base: position 18,303,409 of record OX104116.1, on the reverse strand, counting down.
GGTTTGTTTTATACTTATAACAGAACAAGCGCCGATCAACTCCACTGCAGTTTAAAGATAGACTCATCGTAAAAAGGTACATGTACCAAGTTAGGTGTATGAAAAGCTTATGACAGGATGAACGACATAACCAGAGGACAAATTTCTTTAACTGTTTTACACGTGTCATGATGAATTAACAGTGCATCAAGGATGCATACTTTGGGGAATACGAGTCATTATTTCGATTAAGTTGCATAATGAAGTGTTTGAGATGCTACATTAACATTTAGAAAATCCCAACATTCCGAAAACTGTGTTGTAATATACGGGAATGGCCAAATGTACCGTATAAACAAGTTCATATTTATTTCACTGAACCTTTTTTGAACACTATGTGTTTACTGATTGTAGACACTAACTCTAAGTGGTCAGAGGTATTTACAATGAAATTGACTACATCAAGACAAACAATTGAAACTTTCAGAAAAGTGTTTTCCAGAAATAGAATTCGGAATTAGATAGTGATAACTGCCCACAATTTGGATCTGATGAATTTCGAACATTTGTACATTCAAATGGTATAAGCATGTTTGCGTTGCTAAATACCATCCAGTTACTAATAAGTTAGCTGAACGATTCATAGACAATGAAGCAAAGTCTTCGAGTCATGTCATCACAGCCGATTTCACTTAGTTTTAAGTTACCACATTTTCTAAAAACGTACAGCAACTCACAGCACAGCACTACAATTGAGACACCTACAAAATTGTTTTCAGAGGCAACATCGAAAGTCATTTAGATCTATTCAAACCATGGGTCTGGAAACGAACATGACGAAATTTACACTTAAATGACCGCCTAAGATTTGCTCAAATGGGACATCTAAAAAGTAATATTTTACATGCAATAATCATTTGTTGGATTTAATCCCTTCAATTTGTGCTATGCAGAAATATTTGTACTACAAATCAACCCTAAGGCTATTTCCTGTCGCTGACGTGTTTATTGACCCCCGATCGGTGATAACGTAATAAGGTCAACAGGTGACAGATCCGTTTCATTAATGTCGTACACATACTATTGGAACAACATTTTGAAGCAACAGAGATTGAATATAATAGATCAATGTGATATAGTTTCTATAACACATTGCTAAGAAAATAAGACAACTTTACAGTACACGTGCAACTTTAACGAAAAACATGTGCGGTTAAAATTGTACATGTACACTACACAAGCGCCAATGTGACAAAACGATACATAAATAAAGAGAAAACCAATTTGAAAAAAAAATTCATTCAAAATAAAGAGAACAAAAATGATTATTTCATGTAATAATAATAACTTGTAAAGAGCATTGATCACAGAATAACGCATAAATTCAATTCGGGTCCGAACTTGTGGTGATTAGGTGACTACTTCATATTTTCGGTTAATGAAAAACTTTCACGTGAGGCATACATTGTAGGAACCATCCAAAATTCCATAGTACAACCCGCTTATTCACATTTTCTTAGCATCGACCCACGTGCAAACAAGTTTCAGGTGAGAAACGACCAAAGACCAATTTTCACTACTATGGACTTTGGTGACTTCTTAGGGGAAAAATGACCGAAATGGGCAGGGAAAACCTCCAGACCCCTGATTCAAACTGGATATTAAAGAGGTGTGAACAACAAACAACTCATATAATTTGCTAACACAAGCACAACTGGAAATTTCAATAGCTGACACATATTAGTAGGTAATGTACAAAATTATAGGGGAGAAGAAAAATGGAAAACTGCAAAAATAGTGAACAGGTTGAGTCAGTTAACGTATGACATACATGTAAGGACACCTGAAGGTGCAATCTGGAGAGGCTATACATATCAAATTTGAAGTACTGAATTACAACCTGAAGTTCTCCGACTGTGCACTGTGTCAAACAAATAATATGACCAATCAACAATTTATGATGAGTATCTGAGAGATGTTATCCTGTGTCACAAAAAAAGAAAACAAAACAAAACATTTAATTGAAGAAATGTGACTTTTTGAAGAGTGCAAATTTTATTTGTTTTCTTTTGTTTTTGTCAATACAATAAATTTCATAGTTGGGACTTTTACCTTAGTAACAGTAATTACTTCTTTTAGTTTTTTTAAGTAGGTTTCATTTAGGTGGGGAAAGATGTTAAGTACTTTTTATAAATACATTTACAAGTATCACTGTGACTCAACTTACATGTACGGGAATCCCCGGAATCCACTTCAAAAATTGTTATTCATATTATATATAAATACTTAATCACTTTAATTAGTTTTTTCATGTTTTTTTTAATGTTTCTCTTTAAAAAAAAACTTATGACATTATCAACAACAAAGTGAAATGGCAACAATGGGGTTTGTCCAAAGGAAACCTAAGCCCAAGACGATTTTAAATAAAAAAACTAAGGACCACAGATAAATGATTGTAAAACAATGACACTGTACGAATAAATATGAGGACAATCATTTACACTCAGATTGTCATTGAGTTTGTATGGTGTTAATTTTATTTTTCATGTCATTTTTTATTCCACTTTAAAAATTGATTTTGATCTGAATAAATTGCACAATACATGATTGTTGACTTCCTTTCTCGAGCATTAAAGCACATATCATTTTACAAATCCTACTAAATATTACTGTAAAATCCAGCTATATTTTTAGGGTCTTAGATCAACAATATTATATAAAGGTTCTAATCACACTTGCTGTTTGGATTTACAATGTCAGCATAGACAGACATTCTTTTATTTAATTTCTATATTTGAATGTATCCCTCTGTACTCTTTCAAGACTAACATTGAAAAACCTATTAAAAAAAATACAAATTAAAGTGATTAAACATTTAAATTTAAAAATTAAAAACAAATTTTGAAGTGGATTTCAGGAAGTCGTCTCACCCCATTAATAATAGTCTAATCTGTTATCGTTTATTTTTCTGCAAAACTCTTCTCTTATCATTCGGCACTGGAACTGTATAGCAACAGTTTATCAATGAAACATTAATTAGGTTCAAGTAACAGTCAAATTCTTTCCTGACTACATTATGTGAATGTTATAATCAGTAGTAAGGTTTTATATAACAAGTTGTGTTGTTCTATTAGCCAAAACACATCAGTTTTCATATCTAAACACCCTTGACAAGTAGCCTTATATATTTGGGACATGTTGATTTCAGACAACAAATCAGATCATGGATTTTTCAGTACCATTTTTTTACCAAATCGTAAATCATACTAGTACTGTTACAAATAATAAAGATCAACAATAAATTCATGAATCCGATTTTATTTTTACTATCCAATCAAAATGCTCAGTTATAATTAGCCGATATGTAAAAAAAGCTTCCGCCATCTTTGTCCCACAAACAAACTATTTGTACAGTTGTGGGATCGGCATAATTTTCAATCGTTTTAAGAAAATCTTTCTTAGTTGTGAATGTGGTACATGTAATTCCAATGAAAGGTACCCAGATTGAATGCAAGGATACATATGTGTAACCATTTCCAAAGATTAAATGAGATTTAGAGAAATGTCTATGCTTAAAAAAGTCCCAATGATCAGCTCAATATTAACAATAAATAAACATAAAGCAGCTGCAATCCGTGTATGATTTAAGCAACCCTACTATGTGAGAACAATGCCCACTAAGTCTAAAAATGAATAAATGATTATGTGATGGTGTGCAAGTCTTCAATTTCAAATGGATTTTTATTAAAATTTTAAGTCTGTTAGTGAATCTACCCTAATTCAATTATGATATACAAGAAATGTGACAGGAACAATGCTCTTTTTTATATGTTCCAGTGTAAAAACTATTGGATTTATTTATAATTTTATATATAATTATATAATGGACTTAATTAATTGTTAATGAACATTACTTATATAACGTTACAGATTTATGTTCTTTTTTTTTGGCTATGAAATTTGCCGATTTGAAACTCGGCCGGAATACTTTAAACACAGACAAAAAATTCTTTAGTAAACATCTGGTTTTTTTATTATATTGATACATCTTTATCCAATTAATTAGCAGTTATCGATTTCAAAGTTCTCTGTAGATGCGTATGTAAATACACACGCACATACGGCCAGTTAAGACAGATTACATAAATATAAAATTTAACCGCAATTTTGGAAGGGAAAAACATACCCAGCTTTACATGTGCAATAGAATTAAGAAAGTTTCGGTTTAGGTTTAATATCAAACGAAGACTGTGAGGCGATTAACTTTTTCTCACAGATGGCCAGCATGTTGTATCAACTGCAACGCAGAGTACAATTTATTTCAGATATTCTGTTATCGTGAATATAACCCTGGGTGAAATAATTCATCCCTTTTTCTTAAACTCTTTGGATAAGAAATTACTTTCTGGTAGGTACCAAACATCTATATTTTGGGGAATTTTGTCGAGACAATCGGTAGTAATATTGGCATCACGATGATGCTGAGCTGCCATTTTGAAAGAAGCTTGTGGCGCATAGAAACAATAACTTAGGAGGCGGGGCTTATCTTCTTATCTCGGAACCATGAATTGGACTTTAACTGGGGCATTTGCATTTTCATCATGAACAAAATTTTCAGTCGCTGAACAAATTGTTGATGTGTACTGTCGCTCAAGGAGTCATTGTCGACCTGGGTACTATATCAGCGTACCCAGGGTACTAAAAATTTGAGAAATGGTACCCAGGGTACTGTCGCTAAACATAAACGTACCCAGACCAATATTGTTGAATCAAATATTCTTCTATTTATAATTGTGGACTAAATACGGGAAGGAAATGAACGTAATCTCCCGATACTTACCACACCGGGTACGTTTATGTTAAGCGACAGTACCCTGGGTACATTTTCTCAAAATTTTAAGAACTCTGGGTACTCTGATATAGTACCCAGGTCGACAATGACCCCTTCAGCTGTACTGTCAGTTCAAAATACTCATTATCAACTCGGTTATTGAGATTTGAACCGATTTGTAAAAACGTTTAAATTGTTTACAAATTATTGTTGAAGTTGCTGACCCTTCAGATTATTGGCGCCAAATAAGAGTAACTGGAAGAGTTCCTGTTCACCGGAACCTGTCTAGAGTTTCTGTATAGTTGTTGATATGTGCTTTTGAAAAACGGGGTGTGGATATCTCAGAAGTTTAAGGATGGACAATGGACAGTTACCAAATTTTACAATCAATAGCGATAAATCAAAAATCGCTATTGTCAGTCAAAATCATATGTGGTAAATTCAGATTAAAATAAATCTTTTAATAATTTTAATATTCTTTTAGATACTTTAATAGTTTAGGGACTGTCCCTGGTGATTTAAACAAATCCTATTACAATCAAGGTTAAAAAATTTAAACTTTTGAAAAAGACATAAAATTCTGATTCTTGCGTTGATAACCACTTACACTTATGATAACGAAAAAATTCTTTTGCATAATAAATGGTGATCGATAGACAGCTCTTTGGTATGCGTGCTGGGGAATTATAATTATAAAATAGAATAGTACAGAAAAGCAAATTGGGAGACCATAAAACTTGAGCTAGACAATCTCTACCATAAATTAGCTGAAAATACAAATAAATTCTCAACTAAAAATATATGGACAGAACTCACACACTTGAAAGTCTATATCCAGCACAATATTATCCATTATATTGTCTTCACTTGGCTCCACCCGTTTGGCAGCCAAGTGAAGACATAATTTTAATTAGATTATATTATAACAAAGAAAATAACACAAAAGTAAATACACCATGAGTAAATTATGACACCAAAAAAAGAAACGAGATACAATTTGCAAAACAATTAACAAATCTGGTAGTAAATATGATCGAGAAAAATACCAGGAAATGAAGCAGTCGGGTACAGAAACAATTACGCCAAACTTATTGGAAATGTGAAAATATGATCAAATATTATAACCGAGCGAAGAAACGGGTAGATTCAAAAATATGAAGTCTGGTCCCACATCAAAAGCAAAAAAAAAGGACTAGAACAGTAAAAAAGATGAAAAATTACAGATACTGTAACAGGAGGGATATCTGCGTTCTAGCAGGTAGTAGGTATATAGCCAGCCAAAATCGACTGAGCTAACGGAGTACTTCTTTAGCTCACTTGGTTAGAGGGCTTGCTGGCAATACTGAGATAACGGGGTCGATCCCTGGTAGTGACAATGTCGTTATTTCATGCTCTACCGTTACAATACTATACAGAAAGCCAAACTACTAAACAAACAATTTCAATCGGTGTTCTTAGCAAAGTAACATTTAGGCCGAATTTTACTTCCGTTATAATCCGAAGTTAGTTTTGTGATCCGTCTGATTAACCTCGCCAAAAAACGAGAGTACGATTATTAAGTATCTAAGTAACATCTTAAGAAGTAATTGAGCAAAAATACATGGGCTCATCTACAAAACACCGAATCATGCCTGACATTAACATCACAAATCAAGTTATTGAACTACAGGACTCCGTCCGACCAAGGGCATTAGGTTGTCTGTGTAGGACGTTAACCCTACCCCCCACCCCAAGTCAATTCATTCAACGGTAGACCTATATCCCTTACTTGTATATGCTGTAAAATTCCAGAACATCTTAAACGGCGTAGCCTAGCACACCAAAGAACTGACATCAGACTTGCCCTCGTGTACTACATTTCTAATGAATTAGTAGCCGTCCCAAAAACCGACAGAGTTATACCACCATTACGAAAATCCCGGGGGCCTCTGTGAGATTGCGGGTTCGCGTCTCTCACTGCGGGCAGGGTGCGCTCGACTTTAATCTTAATTGACAAGAATTGCCAGTTTTCCCACCGAAGGTCTGAGGTTTTCTCTCCGGGTACCCTGCCCCCCCCCCTTCCTTCCAATAAAAACTGGACTCCATGATATAGCTGAAAATTGCTGAAAGTGGAGTTAAACAACGTTAAAAAAAGAAATCCCGGATCATGCATTAACTCTCCTCCAATTCCACAAACCCGTCGTGTATTACGCCAACAATACGGGATTAGTAAAATCTCCCACTTAGTACTTTGATGAGCAACTCTGTTGAGTCATTCAAAACAGCTGTTTCAGTCATAATCTATTTAATAATAGTATGGTAACCTTTAAATAGTTTTATCTTAAATTGTTTAAAATTTCTAATTGTGTCCATGGTGTCTAGTACCAACAACTGACAGAATCTTTTTAATGTGTTGAAGGCGGCCAATCACGAATCAGACGCGAAACAAAAATATAATATCCCTGACAAAATGGAAAAAAGCTTCCCAAAAATCCTATTGTAAAATGAAATATTTTCAGAAATGATGAAATCAAAACATAAGCCATATCGAATACACGGTAGGAAAATTTATTGAACGAGTAATTAATACCCCAGCACTTTCATTGGGGAACTAAGTGCGAAAACTCCTTCAAAAATCGAAATAAGAAAAAAAAGCATTTCCCAATTTAATCGCATAAATTAAATGAGTTTTGGTATGTTTGTTTCATTATTGTTAAAATGGAATAAATGCGTATAAAAACAAATGGCAAGGATATCGCCCGATTAACAAGACCTGAAACTCAAGGAGCAATTACAAATTCGGATCAAGACTAGTCATCCACAACTCGAACTCGCAACCTTTGTGCTGACAGGTCACAATTAATCAATTGTAGATGAATAACTATTTTATCAATTTAAAATTAGTTGGAGATAATATAGAATTTCAGCAGTTGTTGTTTCGCAAAAAATAAGCACGTTTACGATAAATTAAGGCACAATAATTATTCTCTTAAAATTCATTTCCGTCTTAGGCATGACATTGTTTGATACAACTAACACCAAAAATCGAGAGAAAATTTAGAAGTGATCTTTCCCTTTTATTTATAATGACTATGATATCTTTTATATATCGCCAACGTCACATAATTAGAAGCGAAGAGAGGACATTAGCAACAGAAAATAGAAAAATTGGGTTAATACGCTCTACCCACCTTGCACTATGCCGTACAATTCAAGGACGGCGCTTAGTTTTCTATTTACCAAAACCAGGGGGGGTAACTTGGTAATTTTTAGGGTGGGGATGTGCCATTTTTTATTTGAATTCAATACCCATATTTATATAAAATTTCAATTTTCATGACCCATATTTATATAAAATTTCAATTTTCATGACCCATTTTTATATAAAATTTCAATTTTCATGACCCATATTTATATAAAATGAACAATTTTCATAACCCATATTTATATTCAGTAAACTTAAAAGAAGGTCATATTTATATACACAGAATGATAACATAGTGAAGAAGAAAACACACTGTCATTATTAAAATTACACTTTATTATATTATATGGGGCATATTTATATTAAAATGGACAAAAACATGACCCATATTTATATGAGACCAGATTTTGTTTTAAAATTAAGATTAAAAGGCATACCCATTTTTATATAAGATTGTTTTAAAAACTATACCCATTTTTATATAAATTTTTAAAAAAAACCTACGTATACCTTTATATAGGAAGTTACACCCCCCCCCCCGTGACCAAAACCCAAAACTAAAGCATATAACATTTTGAAAACAGTCATTCAGGTATGGTACAGCAGTGAATAATCTTCCAGAGAACAAGTTAGCTTTAGTCAATCAAACAATCTACTTAAACGACAACAAATGTACATGTTCAATATGTATCTACATGACCTTTTTGGGGAGGAAATGCATATTAACTCACAATTGGTTTTTATTTTTTAGTTTTAATGTTTAGCTTTGATCTATGTTTGTTTAAGTTTCATGTGTCAACTTCATTTACTGTCAAGCATGTATTGTTTTCGATCTTTTATGTATGCACTTTTCTATGTTGGTCAAAAGCTCTTTGGAGCATATGTGTGTAACAGGCTTTAAATAAAATTACTATTATTAAATAATAATAATACCTATTGCATAATTTTTAAAAATTAATTGTACAACGTAGTATGATGTAGGAAAACACATTCCTATGAAGACCTGGCAAGCAAGGATTATTTCCCAAACTCTAACTGATACTTATACGGAAACTTGGTATTGTTAATTAAGTTTATTTGCTGTATATCTGCTCAAAAAGCAACTTGTAGACTTTCTGGATATTTGAACCAACAAGAAAAACCAATATACACTGTCACAACTAACAGCAAGTTCCAATTATTTAACAGGTATTTAATGATAATCCCACCTATATATCCAATGATTTATATCTAAACGAGCATTTCTAGGAGTATCTATGCCTTCTTAGACAGTGGAAATCCTAACAACTGATCGTTCCATTAAGTCTACGCCACTTGATTTTCTGATAACATTTTAGATCATTTTAGGGTATATTTCCATTATAAAATTGCAAGTGAAGTTTTAATTTAGAATCAATTAAATCATTAATTGAATTCTTAAATTGCATATCTGAAATTATGTAACTTTGTATTTTATATTTGTCATAATAAAACTATAAAAAATATTATTTTTCTAAACCGTAGCAAACTCAGAAAGGGAGACAATTCAATAGTTCAGAATCAAGCTGCTCAGTATTTTGATCAATCCAACAACAAACAATTAAGAAGTTAATTAAGGCAATTAAGGTGTAAAAGATTAAAATTTTCCCTTCCTAATTTGATTAATATTGCAAAGGGTATGATTAATATAAATTTGAAATAAAGCCACTAGTTTTCTGAAACTGGAGGCTCCCAGGAGCCTGTATCGCTCACCTGAACCTGAAACCAAACAACCCTTTTTTATCCAGCTTTTCTTTGATATAAGGAATTGCCCAACACTTCTGCAAAAATCATTAATTTTGACCTTTTAAGGGAAATAACTCCTATAAGGAGGATCTTTTGATGGTTAGAGGGAGAAGGGAGGTTCACTTCAAATTTGCTGTACCTGTTATACATTTTTAACTATCAGTCGAAAACTCTCTCGACCCCCCCCCCCTTTTTTCATTTTTTCTATTTTAATCCAACGTAGCTATGTAGGTAGTCAGGTGTCATGATTTGCACAATTTTGGTAGAGGACATCCTAAAGATGATGTGTGCAATTTTTCAAAGCAGTCCTTTCATTGGTTTAAGAGGAGAAGATTTTTTAAAATCAAGTAAAATTGATTAAAAAAATGTTCATGGAGAATAATTCCTAAACGGTCCATCAGACAATCTTGACCCTTAAGTCATTTTTGTAGCCCTCATAGAGCAGAACAATTAAGCAATGCTAACTTTTTCTCTAGTTCTAATAATTTTCAAGATTTTGAGGCAAAAATGGCAAAAATCATCAATTTTGACAATTAAAGGGCAATAACTCCTATAAGGAGTATTCATACAACTTCAACCCAATGGAGTGTTTCTTAGAGCTTTTGATGCAGATGAAAGCATGTCTCTTCGGTTTTCCTGTATCTGTTACACTTTTTTAAATATAAGCCAAAAACTGTATTTTACCGCCCCCCCCCCCCATCCTATTTTTAGCCATGGTGGCCATGTTGGTTAATCTGCAGTCATTGTTAGTGCAAACTTGGTTGAGGACATTTGACAGATGATGTGTACAAAGTTTCAAAGCAGTACTTTCAGTTGTTTCAGAGGAGAAGATTTTAAAAAATCAATTAAAACCGATTAAAAAAAACAGTTCAAGGGGAATAACTCTTAAACGGTTAATCAGACAATCTTGACCTTTTAAGTCATTTTTGTAGCCCTCATAGAGCAGAACAATTAAGCAATGCTAACTTTTTCTCTAGTTCTAATAATTTTCAAGATTTTGAGGCAAAAATCATCTATTTTGACAATTAAAGGGCAATAACTCCTATAAGGAGTCATCATACAACTTCAACCCAATGGTGTGTTTTGTAGAACTTTAGATGCTTAAGAAGGAAGGTCTCTTCGGTTTTCCTGTATCTGTTACACTTTTTTAAATATAAGCCAAAAACTGTATTTTACGGCCCCCCCCCCAAATCCTATTTTTAGCCATGGTGGCCATGTTGGTTAATCTGCGGCCATGGTTGGTGCAAACTTGGTTGAGGACATTTGACAGATGATGTGTACAAAGTTTCAAAGCAGTACTTTCAGTTGTTTCAGAGGAGAAGATTTTAAAAAATCAATTAAAACCGATTAAAAAAAACAGTTCAAGGGGAATAACTCTTAAACGATTAATCAGACAATCTTGACCTTTAAGTCATTTTTGTAGCCCTCATAGAGCAGAACAATTAAGCAATGCTAACTTTTTCTCTAGTTCTAATAATTTTCAAGATTTTAAGGCAAAAATGGCAAAAATCATCTATTTTGACAATTAAAGGGCAATAACTCCTACAAGGAGTCATCATACAACTTTGACCCAATGGAGTGTTTTGTAGAGCTTTAGATGCTTAAGAAGGAAGGTCTGTTCGGTTTTCCTGTATCTGTTATACTTTTTGAACTATAAGCAAAAAACTGTATTTTGACCCCTCTGTTCTATTTTTAGCCATGGCGGCCATGTTGGTTGGTCTGAGGCCATGATTTGGGCAAACTTGGTAGAGGGCATTTTACTGATGATGTATGCAAAGTTTCAAAGCAATCCCTTCAGTGGTTTTGGAGGAGAAGATTTTTGAAGAAAAGTTAACGACGACGACCACGACCACGGACGACGACGGACGCCAAGTGATGGCAATAGCTCACATGACCCTTCGGGTCAGGTGAGCTAAAAATATATTTCAGTTAAACTTCAATATTTTCAATGGATGTTATTCTGCCCATCAAATATGGCTAAGTATGTTTTAACATTTACTTATGTATTTTTTCTACATAAGCTTAAATTGCATAGCTAGCAATTTTAAGTAAAACCTGAAATATTAGTTTAACCACAAAAGAATTGTCTGTTTCCTGTTGAAGGTCTGGTTCTCAACAGCTACTCCTCTCTCCACCCCCAAAAACTGGAAGCCATACTACAGCTGCTATCTTGTCAAAAACACCATTTTATCAAACAAACCAACAAACAAGATTATGATACAATTCAAATTGATGCAAAAATCCTCTTCAATGGGTTGAGTTCAAATAGGTCAAGTAGTTAATTAAAGTATACATTGGATAATGAGAGATAATGCATGCCAATTGGTACAAATTTGTTCATACAGTTTGTATAATGTATGAAATGAAAGCATCTAAGTGCTAATAATAGAAACATTCAAACACACCCTACAACCTGACAACAATCATTAATGCCTGGAAATACTCTTTAAAAATACCACACTAAAATTCACTAATCCATATTGTTTCCAAGTCCTGGAATTTGCTGCATTGCTCCAACTAACCACCAACAGATTATGGTGATTGGATGCCTATCGTCAGACAAGAACAAACATTAATTGAGCAAACCGGTTTTTACCCAATAACAATAGTTTCATTAACAGATGTTGATGTTAAAAAACCGGTTTTTACCCAATAACAATAGTTTCATCAACAGATGTTGAACAGAGTGGATGTGTTTTGATAAGCTCTGATAAATGGGATAACCATGTCTCTACTAAGTGACTCATTAACATTAGTAAAATCTTTTATAAATAATGTGAATAAATCTCATTATGATTATGATGAACTTTTTGAGGATATATCAGCTGAGGAAACTTATAATAATTCTGTATCAAGTGTATCTGCTGAAAATGTTCCAGATTTTTTGGACATTTCACCAAAAAAACAAAGTATTAGTGTACATGTAGCATCTCACATGATCAAAGATGTTCAGGATATTTTGGACAATGACTTAAACCTCATAAAACATAATATTCAAAATGGATCAATCTATAAAACAGCAGACAATGCAGTTACAGTGACACTTTATACCACAACAGGAACCATAAATATCCAAGGAAAGTCCATTTATATTTGGCTAGATAATTTTGTTCTGAAATGTAACAATCTAGAAAGTGGAATTATTAAAAATCAACCAAGATCTTCAACCCCAATAAGTGTGTCTAGTATTTTTAATGATTCAGAAGATGATATAATGGACTTAAATAAATCCCAAAATCAAGGTAAGACAGATTTACCTGTCAATGCTTATGAAATGATGAGCAAAGATGAACTGATAAAGATTATAAAAAACTTAGAAACTAAATTGAAAAATGAAAAAATTGCTCAAGCTACATCAGATGCAAGTACTCAAACACTTTCAACCCCAGTTAAGGATAGTAACACACAGTCTGACCACAACATTACAATTACTACAGAATGTCAGACAGAAATTCCAGCTGGATTCATGGTCTCAACGAGTACACAAAGTGTTCCGATTCCAAAGCCTAGAGTACAGAAAGAAAAACCAACTGAAAAAATTGTTAATCAGAAGCCATCTAAAATTAAACGACAAAAGTCATTACCAGACAAAAATCTTATGATTGGTTCATCCATACTAAAAAACATAAAAGAGAAGGGGCTGACAAACTGTGATGTGATAGTAAAGAGGGGTGCCCATGTTAATGATATTACAGATATTATTATGAAATCAGACATTAAAAACTACAAGACCATCATCTTGCAAGTAGGAGGCAATGATCTTGCCTACCATAGAAACATTCACAGATTCATCGAAGATTATGAAAGTCTGCTATACGCAGTAAGGGCCTTCGGTGGAAAGGACTCCAACATCATAGTCTCAGGTCTTCTACCAAGAGCAGATGTCAGTGTTTTACAAGCTAACAATGAACTTGAAAATTTATGTCAATTTCTTGACATCACTTTCATAAATCAGCTAGGTTCTTTTGCAGACAATGGGGATTTCCCAAAATTTTCTATGTTCTCCAGAGATGGAATCCACCTAAACAGGAAAGGAACTTCAAGATATCTTCACAATATTAACAATGTGATTGGTATACTTCACAAGCTAGTTGTGGCTTGCAACAAATGTAGTGAACTAAACCATTCAACAGACTACTGTAAATTTCAATCAAGAGTAAAATGTTTTTGTTGTGGACTATTTGGACATAAAGAAAAAATGTGTAAATATGTTAAAAGTTGAAACAATGGCAAAGAAGACATAGCCACTGACAACAAATTTTATATTTTGTCACTTTTATGTTCAGAATGTAATTCTACTTTCTGCAAATGCTCAAAAGCTGACACTAATAATTATGTAAAAAATAATTTTAAAAGTTTTTCAAAAGTTAAAAACAATATCAGAAATGTCAAGCAGCATGATAACTTATCAATTAATCTTGAGTTAAAAAGCTGTGAAAGTGTAAACTCTGTAATTGACATCTGCACACAGCAGGATATGTCTGGTATTTTTCTTTCAAGTGATGATGTAAATAATGCTGATTTATTGCATGTACTCCCTGAGGCCAAATCTTCAATTGATTTCATTGTTCATGCTTTTTCAGTATTTACATTAATAATGATCTCCTGTTTGTTTCATATCATAAAACCAAGTACTTATCAAATGAGAAACAAAAAAGCATATGGCTTTGATCAAATTAAGGGTCTGACAATTGCATCACATAATATCAATAGAATTGAAAACAAATTTGATGAAATTAAAAACACTGTTATGACAGAAAACAATCCTGACATTTTAGGTTTCTGTGAAACATTTTTAACTCAAAACACAAGTGATAATGAATTAAATATCCCTGATTATGTAATAGAGAGAAAAGACAGGGTTTCCCATGGAGGTGGCCAACTTGTGTACATCAGTAAAAATTTACTCTTTTCAAGAAAGAGCAATTTTGAAATAAGCAATATTGAAACAATATGGATTGAGATACATCCAAAGCACAAGAAATCTTTTTTGCTTTGTTTTGCATATAGGCCACCAAGTTCTCAAATTGACTGGATTGGTAACTTTGAAAAAGAAATAAAATTGGCCATTAATTATAACTCAGATATTGTGCTGCTTGGAGATTTTAACTTTAATTGGACCAATAAAAATAGCCTCCCTCAAAAATGGCTAGATTTAATAAATATTTATTCATTACAACAGTTGATAATAGATCCAACTAGAGTAACTAGAGGATCATCCACTTTGATAGACCATATATATGTTACAAATCCTTATATGGTATCTGAATCACATGTAAGTTTTTATTCCATCAGTGATCACTATCCTATATGTCTTACAAGAAAAGAAAAGGTATCAGAGAAAAAAACCCTTCATACTAAGATAACATATAGAAACTTTCATAGGTTTTGTGAAGAAGACTTTCTCAATGATCTTTATAATACCCCTTTTCATACAATCGAACATTCTTATGATAATGACCCTGCTAGTTGTCTTGAGATTTTCTATAATATGTTGAACGAATTGATAGATAAGCATGCACCGATTGTTACTAAAAGAGTAAAACAATATAGACAACCTGAGTGGTACAATAATGACATCACATGTGCAAGGAAAAATAGAGACAAATTTAAAGCCCTTGGTATGTGGGATAATTACAAATTTTGGAGAAATAAAACTAAGTTGCTTACTGAAAAGTCAAAAAGAAAGTATTACAATGAAATGGTAAAAGACTCAAAGGATTCAAAGAAACTTTGGAATTGTATAAATAGTTTAAATCCTGGAAATAGGAGAGAAACAACTTCTGAACTTAAAACAGATACACAAGAATATATAAGAAAGGATATTGATTTAGCAAATACATTTAATAATTTTTTTACTTCATATACTGAAAATTTAAGGAGTAATAAAAACAACCAAAATATCCCATTCTCAAATGAAAATCTTGAAATGTTTATTAAAAGAAGGCTCAATCAGTCTAATCATGATAAATTTGTAATCCCTCCAGTTCAAATAAATGAGGTTTTTAATGAGCTTACAAAACTTAATGTAAACAAGTCCTCAGGGACAGATAATATTGGTCCCAAAATATTGAAGTTGTGTGCTGCTCATATTGCCTCGCCACTAGCATACATTTACAATAGAATAATTGATACAGGTATTTTTCCATCTGTGTTAAAAAATGCTAAGGTGACTCCGATTTATAAAAATGGTGACAAAAAGCTACCAACAAATTACCGACCAATTTCAGTTTTACCAACAATCTCAAAACTTTTAGAGAAGCATGTGTCAAATAATATGTATAAATACTTGACAAAATACAAATTATTACACCCTGATCAGTCAGGGTTCCGTCCAAACCACTCTTGTCAAACAGCTCTTATAAATATTGTTGATAAATGGTTACATGAAATGAACAATGGAAATATCAATTTGGCTGTATTTCTAGATTTTAGAAAAGCATTTGACGTTGTTGATCATACGTTGTTATGTCAGAAACTTAAGTTATATGGGTTTTCCCAAAATGCTCTACTGTTTTTTGAATCCTACTTAAACAACAGAACACAGCAAGTAAAGATTGGAAGTTCCTATTCTAAGCAGAACCTTATTAAATATGGTGTTCCACAAGGCTCTATTATTGGACCCCTTTTATTTATTATTTATATAAATGACCTACCATTATCTATTAAAAACTGTAAAACAGATCTATATGCAGATGACACCACCTTACATAAGTCAGGAAAAGATCTTGAAGATCTTCAAATCAAAGTACAGCAAGACTTGACAAATGTTGAACAATGGTGTGAAAGAAACAACATGTTTATTAATACTGAAAAAACAAAATGTATGCTTATTTGCACTAAACAAAGACAGATGTCTTTAAACAACCAGCCACTGCTTTTAATTAACTCAGAAATTTTAAAATTTTCAGAATGTGAAAAACTCCTAGGTGTGAAAATTGATAAAAATCTTAGTTGGAAGGCCCAAATTGACAATATCTGTAAAAACATTTCCTCCAGAATTTACCTTTTAATAAAAATAAAGAAATTTTTAAACCATGCTGCTAGAAACACCTTCTATAATGGATACATTCTCCCCTTAATTGACTATTGCTGTGTTGTGTGGGGTGGTTGTGGAATTGATTTACTGTCAAGAATAGTTAAACTCCAAAAAAGAGCTGCTAGAGTAATTCTAGATGCTGATACCTTTGCACCATCAGAACCTTTATTTAAAACACTGGGTTGGATGACTGTAGACAAACGAATCAAGTATCATAAATATTTGCTTATGCATAAAGTTATAAATGATGAAGCTCCAGTTTACCTTTCAAGCATGTTTAAGTTTTCTGATAACCCATACCCATTACGGAATAATGATTCAATGAAGAAATTAACAGTCCCAAGACCTAATATTGAGATGTACAAGCAATCTTTCTTATATTCTGGTTCAAATTTGTGGAATGATTTACCAACAACTTTTCATAATGTACCAAACAAAAATTTGTACAAAACAAAAATAAAGAATTTTCTACAATCACATTTCTAGATGTTATTTTAACTTAAATAAAACAGTTACCTTTGTATTGCATTATATGATAAAGAAAATTGATTGTATTGTTCTTATCATTATGTTCACTTTTATATTACAATTGTATTTTGCAATTTTTACTGAGGGCCTCAGGGAAGATTAGTTTTACAAACTAACTGAGCTACCCTCTTGAAATAAAGAATTTACTTACTTACTTACTTACTTACTTACATTTACAGAGGTGACCTATTTATTCTCAGTAACAACTTGGTCATAACCATGCAAAATAAAGCAGACTTGGAAACCCTCCACTTTTGATGATCAATTAATTTTAAGAATTGCATGGTGCTTTTAAACAATTCCAAAACAATGCTGCATACAAAAAATTAAATGGCTGGTCTATATAGGATGGAGCAGAACCAACCCAATCTAAATAAAACTCTGGGTGACAATCTAAATAAACCTGCGGCTGAGGTGACGTTATTGCTGTTGAACTAAATTTAACCCATTGTTTTCAAATAATTATATTATTGTGTGACTAACAATTTCCTCTTGAAGTTCAAAGGGCTTCATACAAATTCAGTAATATTATATCCCAATAAAAATTGTTTGATGTTTTTAAAGACTTGTATCATCAAAACAATTCCTTTATCTACCCCTGTACATTGTAAACATTAATGTAACATAAAAAAATAGGAAAAACAATTTATCACAGAGTAATTGAGAATGTTTTCAGAATCACCTAAATGGTGCCTTATGAGGTATATGCTTTCTATCATTGCTACTAGATCTCTTTCTTGTCACTTGGACTTTTTCTATGCTCTCATCAGAATTCAATTGTTGTTTTGGCTGTGAATCTGGTTGTGTTTGCTCAAACCTTGATGATGTTTCGCTAAGTTTAGTAAGACTACCTGAACGTCTTAACTGCAGTGTTCTATTAGGTACCACCAGATTTGGCGTATAATTTCTCTTTAGTTTAGTTTTTTTGGGTTCTTTAGTCTGACCAACAGGAGGTAAAACATCAAAAGATTTTTGACTGTCTAATACTGGAATATCATTGTCTCTAGGTGTACATGAAATACTACATATGCCAGCTGTAATGGCATCAGTTTCATCATGCTCACCACCAGGTGTGTTGTCAATTTCACTATCTTTGTTTTTATTGGTATAAATAAAATCTAAATTATCAAATGTTGATGGACAACTGGTATCATAATTCCATTTTGTTTTGTGTTCTAATTCTTTCTGGTCATCTTTACTGGTATACTCTTCTGAGTTATCGGTCTTGGCCATGCTATTCCTAATTGAACTAATGTGACTTTTCTCCTGCTGAACTTTTTGAGAGCCTGTTTCCTGGACCATTTTTTCAAAAGAGTCAACAGAAACATCTTTTGAAGGTGATTTCTTCTTTGGTCTTCCAGCATCCTCAATGCCAGTTCTGTCAGTTTCAACAAAATGTTCCTTGTATCTTAATTCTTGTTCATCTAACAAATCTCGTAACTCTTGTTCGAGGCGTTCCTGTTCTTCCTTTAAGTCAGATCTTTGTTTTACTGCTCTGTCACGATTTCTCTGACATTTTGATACAAGTTTATCCAAGCTAGAGAAAAAATCCTCTCCAAACTGTGTCAATGCTTCAGATCCTACAATATAAAGTGAGACCATTTCAGATTTTTGAAAACTTTTTTTTACTTAAAGACTTAATAGTAGTATGAATCAGATGGCTTTGAAACATTTTGGAATTTTGATGATAAAAGCTCTACAGCATCTAAATCATTTAGATTTAAACAATTAGACAAAAGATGCTTCTAGCATAGTAAATTTGGTAACCTTGGTCCCTTTGATGACATTTTATTTTTATAAAACATTTATTTGCATCGATAAATGTTCTCTGCTATTTGAAATAAGTGATCACTGAAATAAATGTTTTAAAAGAATAAGTCCCGGAATTGTTTCTCAATTTGAATTAATTATATAGAACAAAATATTTCTCTTCAATGGAAGTCTAATAAGTAGGTGTTATTAAGTAATTCTAGCACATTAACCTCATCCATTTCAGCTAGTTATGTCATTTTATTTAAGTTGTATGCTGATCAGTCATTGCACCATTGCTTAAACTGTTCAAAGTAATTAATTCCAGGATAATAAAATTAAATCATGTACCACACTGCATGTCATGCTCTAATTACATAAATCAACATAAAACATTCAGTTAACCCATTTAATGTTTGATCAAACAACCAGTAGTGAGATTAAACATTAAGAAAAAAAAACTGCATATATGAGAATTTAAACAATGGTCCAATAATTCAACTCAATAACTTTTTTTAATTTTTACTGCTGTATTATGATATAGGTCTATTGTTGACATCATACGACCTTCAAATTTAGTTTTCTGCTATAGGAGTAGATAACAAAAAATTGGTTAAAAGATGAAGAATGTTGCTGAAAACAGACAAAGTTTCACAATCAGTATATTAAGCTAAAATGTTTTACATGTATCAATATAGGAGAATGGACCCAGTTGCAAAGTAGTTGGTGGTTAGTCATCGTTTTAATCACCAGTGTGTCAACATTGAGTTATTGAGTTAGAGGTTACTTCTGGCAGCATGGCCTCAACTCCAACCTAATTAGTTTGTAGTAATAACAGTTATTGCCATATTTCTGCCATAGACTGGGGATTTTCCAGGGTACTTATTCTGTTTCCCCCAAAAAATAGGTGCCATAATATACTAACTAGGTGCCATGATATACTGGCTAGGTGCCATGATATACTAGTAGCTGAAAATTGCTGTAAGTGGCATAATACACATTTAAACAAAAATAATAGGAGGTTCTCATGTTTAATTTATATATGAACTTATAGAAACATTCATCTTAATTTGAAGAGTTTAATATGTGCCAGCCTGTACACCCTTTCATAGACCAAGATATAACACAAGCAGAAATACTAACACTGTTGAAGGAACTAAACCTGAATAAGTATTCTGGACCAGATGAACTCATCAAAAATCTCTATATGAGTTAAGAAATTCAATTACAAAACAATTAGAAACTATTTCTAATGCCTCATTACATGCATGAAAGTTGCCAGATGTATAGAAAATTGGCAATATTGTGGCCATTTACAAAAAGGGGAAAAAAGTGACCCAGGTATATACAAACCAGTAAGCTTGACAAGTGTAATAGGCAAGTTAGTGGAAAAGGTGGTAAGAAATCAAATTGTCATCATATGATAAAAAACTTTATGTTTACCAAGCAGCAATTTGGATTTATCTCAGGCAGATCAACCACATTGCACAATTACTAAAGGTAATATAAGAACGGACAGAAATTGTAGACAACAGGGGTACAATAGATGCAGTATATATGGACTTCAGGAAAGCATTTGATAAAGTGCCTCCCAAAAGACATACAAAAAATGAGAAGATATGGTATAAGCAAAAAAATCATTTCTTGAACTGCTGACTTTTTAAACAACAGGAAACAGAGAATGTCAGTCAATAGAAAGCATCAAATTGTCACAGTGTTACTAGTAGGATTCCACAGGGTAGTGCACTGGGAAATATACTGTTTGTCATATACATTAATGGCATGCCCCTATGTGTAGAAGCTACTGTCTATATCACTATAAGTCAATAAAGCAAATAATATCATGGATCTAATAAGTTTAAGATACCTTTTAAAATTTGTTACCTTTTTTTTTTTTAAATTATGTACTAAAACCAATTTCTATACTAAAGGGAGATAATTAAATTTGACAAAGGGAGATAATTGAATTAAACTATCATAAATTTATTAAAATTTTAATGTAAAATTGATAAACAGTATTTTTGAAGTTTCCAAATAAAATGCTGACATTTATTATACTTCTTAGTTCAGCTCTTAATAGCAGAGTTGGTGAACAGACATCAATAACCATGTTTTAATTTTTTCTGAACATATATAACTATACCTTGTTAATAAAAACACTGATAATTTCAAGGTATATATACTACTTAACACTCTGCTATAATGCCGGGATGAACCTCAGTGGTCTGGGGTGCAGGCTTCAAACCTGTAGCTGATTAGCGTCAGAGTGGTTCAATTCCACCTTTCCGGCGAAATATTTTGTACTTGCAAAACTATATCACTGCTATCATAATACTTTTATATTTTATATTCCACTATAGTTCTCAGTTTTGCATATTATATACAATTATTGACTCTTAAATAAGTTGACATCAATGTTTATCAACCTGAATTAAATTATATTTACCAAGCTAATAGGCGAGGTAAATATATTTTTATGAGGGTTGATAAATATTGATTGACCCATGTTAAAGTCAATAAATGTTTTATTATATGAATAATTATATGAATCATTTTTAATATGAGAGTAATGATATACAGGTCAAAGTTAATTTAGACAACAGCATCATACATATTTATTTTTAGAAAATGCAGTGTTCTGGAATCTATTTTTAGGATACTCAAGGGTAACTTAACTTTCCAATGGCTTGAGAGCCTGTTCTACTTTAATCTCATTTCAGGTTGTTCTCATGCTAAATCATTACTTTTAAAAGTATCTTAGGACAATCACATGAAAGAATTTTTATATTCATATAATAAACCAAACCGTTGTCATCTGAAACGAGGGTACCTATTTTGTGTCATCAACTCCTACCTTACTACAGATTTCAAACCGAAGCCTGCAAACTTGGAAAAGGGGGCATTGATGGCCGAGTGGTTAAGCTAGTTAGTCATCTACTATTAATCACGAGGTCTGTCAACACTGAGGTTGCGGGTTTGAGTCTCACTGTGGGCAGGGTTTACTAGACTCCAATCTTAATTGACATGGATTGCCAGTTTTCCAACCGAAGGTCAAGGGTTTTCTCTGGATACTCAGGACTTCTTCCCCAAATAAAAACTGGATGTCATGATTCAGCTGAAAAATTACTGAAAGTGGCATTCAAACAATATTCAATCAAACAAACAAACAATCAAACTTGGAAGAACGTTTGTAGATGCATGTCTTTAAAAAATACATCTCGAATATTTTTGCTGAATTTCCACATTATCCCTCTTTTCAACCACATTCTTAAATGTTTAAATATCCATTAGCCCTTTTACTATGAGAACATTTCCCAATTACATTTTTTTAAAGGATTAAATTAAAGTGAAGTGAATGAAGCTAATAACAAAATACCAAACACCAAGGAAACAGTCAAAAAAGACAATCTACAAATCAAAGTCAAAATGTTTGATGACTTGATCTACCAAAGATGCAATCTTTTATATTTTAATAGTTATAATTTTGAGCATGTATGGGCTAAATCTATTTGTTTTAGCATATATATGTATTCCTGTTAAACTTGCTGTGTTGTTCAACAACATCACTTTAGTAGACACACATGCCTCACCTGGATAACAGCCATGTCAGAAAATTGTCATGGGCACACAGTGTTTTATGTCTGACAAACCTACAGTTACAATGGGTTCTTTGAAAACAAATAATTAAATTATAGAATGGGATTACAAAAAACTGACCTTAATAGGCAAGCCCGAACCAAGCAACTCAACGATAACAGTGGTCAATAATGTAAGGTGAAAAATGGCGCACTTACATTCTAATCTTATAATGATAAATATCCCAAAATAGTTTCTGAATTAATTACCATGCCTATACCTCTGAAGAATCTAAAAATCAATCGATATATATATATATATATATATAATACTTAGACGTTTGTATATATATATATATATATATATATATATATATATATATATATATATAATCAATAAACTAGGAAAGAAGAACAAGAAATTCATTTTAAATTGGATTTTCCTACACTGAAAACTTTAACATTATATAACATGAAACATTATGTACTAAAACCAATTTCTACACTGAAGGGAGATAATTAAATTTAACAAAGGGAGATAATTGAATTAAACTATCATAAATTTATTTTAAATTTCAATGTAAAATTGATCAACAGTAGTTTTGAAGTTTCCAAATAAAATTCTGACATTTATTATACTTCTTAGGTCAGCTCTTAATAGCAGAGTTGGTGAACAGACATCAATAACCATGTTTTAATTTATTCTGAACATATATAACTATACCTTGTTCATACAAATAATGATAATTTCAAGGTATATATACTACTCAACACTCTTCTACAATGCCGGGATGAACCTCAGTGGTCTGGGGTGCAGGCTTCAAACCTGTAGCTGATTAGCGTCAGAGTGGTTCAATTCCACCTTTCCGGCGAAATATTTTGTACTTGCAAAACTATATCACTGCTATCATAATACTTTTTTATTTTATATTCCACTATAGTTCTCAGTTTTGCATACTATATACAATTATTGACTTGTAAATAAGTTGACATCAATGTTTATCAACCTGAATTAAATTATATTTACCAAGCTGTTAGGCAAGGTAAATATATTTTTATGAGGGTTGATAAATATTGATGTCAACCCATGTTAAAGTCAATAAATGTTTTATTATATGAATAATTATATGAATCATTTTTAATATGAGAGTAATGATATACAGGTCAAAGTTAATTCAGACAACAGCATAATAAATATTTATTTTTAGAAAATGCAGGGTTCTGGCATCTATTTTTAGGATACTCAAGGGTAACTTAACTTTCCAATGGCTTGAGAGCCTGTTCTACTTTAATCTCATTTAAGGTTGTTCTCATGCTAAATCATTACTTTTAAAAGTATCTTAGGCCAATAACATGAAAGAATTTTTATATTCATATAATAAACCAAACATTTTACCTTTCTAAATGCTTGGAATAAATGTCAAGAAACAAAGCTGTTAATTGATCGTACATGTAATAGATAATTGGTTGATAATTTTTTTAAATTGCGTAACACTCATGTTACTTAATTTCTGTTATTTTCTACTGTTTTCAAATCGGAGGCTTTAAACTAAGTAAAATTTCTAAATATCTCACAAATGTGCTTCACCTAAGATGGATAAATTCTGAACAGCATGGTATAATGCTAAAGTTAGTAACCGTGAAGCTTAGTTTACCAAAACCTCTGAAACCAGGGTACCTATTTTGTGTCATCAACTCCTACTACATATTTCAAACCAAAGCCTGCAAACTTGGAATAGGGGGCATTGATGGCTGAGTGGTTAAGCTAGTTAGTCATCTACTATTAATCACGTGGTCTGTCAACACTGAGGTTGCGGGTTTGAGTCACACTGTGGGCAGGGTTTACTAGACTCCAATCTTAATTGACATGGATTGCCAGTTTTCCAACCTAAGGTCAAGGGTTTTCTCTGGATACTCAGGACTTCTTCCCCAAATAAAAACTGGATGTCATGATTCAGCTGAAAAATTACTGAAAGTGGCATTCAAACAATATTCAATCAAACAAACAAACAATCAAACTTATAAGAACGTTTGTAGATACATGTCTTTAAAAAATACATCTCGAATATTTTTGCTGAATTTCCACATTATCCCTCTTTTCAACCACAGTCTTAAATGTTTAAATATCCATTAGCCCTTTTACTATGAGAACATTTTACAATTTTTTTTAAAGGATTAAATTAAAGTGAAGTAAATGAAGGTAATAACAAAATACCAAACACCAAGGAAACAGTCAAAAAAGACAATCCACAAATCAAAGTCAAAATGTTTGATGACTTGATCTACCAAAGATGCAATCTTTTATATTTTAATAGTTATAATTTTGAGCATGTATGGGCTAAATCAATTTGTTTTAGCATATATATGTATTCCTGTTAAACCTGCTGTGTTGTTCAACAACATCACTTTAGTAGACACACATGCCTCACCTGGATAGCAGCCATGTCAGAAAATTGTCATGGGTACACAGTGTTTTATGTCTGACAAACCTACAGTTACAATGGGTTCTTTGAAAACAAATAATTAAATTATAGAATGGGATTACAAAAAACTGACCTTAATAGGCAAGCCCGAACCAAGCAACTCAACGATAACAGTGGTCAATAATCTTATAATGATAAATATCCCAAAATAGTTCCTAAATTAATTACCATGCCTATACCTCTGAAGAATCTAAAAATCAATCGATATATATAAATATATATATATATATATATATATATATATATACACAAGTCTAGAAGATTATGCAACGATACAAATGACTGTGTTTCTTGTCAAAAATTTAGACAAAGACTGACCAACGAACGGCCTTAGTCATTGAATGTCAATATAAATAAATGACGTAAACAAGTCATAACATATTGATCTTTAAATTTCTCATTTCCAACTTAATCCCAAATAGTTGCTTCACAAGTCCGCCAGCCGGGGACGTGCCGTGCTTTACTTTGCTTTGCTCAAGTATTCCAACAAGATGTAATCAAAATTACCAAGGTGACAAATTCATTACACCAGACGCGCGTATATAAATATAAGTGTCTAATGAATTAACCAAACAATGTCGTTGTAATTTCCACTCTGAAAATCATCCGTACACACAGATTTGATTTTTGAGCCGTCCCACCTCGGGAATCGAAAAGTAACACTAGGCCAGTGAAACTCCATTTTTTAGCGGACGGATCTGGTCTAGAGGTTACACCTCTGTCTTTACATGCTAGGCGCAGTAGCCATAGATGTTATAAACTGACACGAGTTCGATTCCCGAGGTGGGACGGCTCAAAAATCAAATCTGTGTGTACAGATGATTTTCAGAGTGGAAATTACAACGACATTGTTTGGTTAATTCATTAGACACTTATAAATATCATTTATCTTAACTATGTATCTTTAGTGCATTTCTAAAGATCCAATGTTGAAATACAATCAGATGTTGGGCATATATAAATAGACAATTATAAATAGAAATTCAAAACAAATATATGCACGCATCTGTATAATTGCTTACAGATCCATTCTGTTTGTATGAAAATCGTTGTAATTAAAGCTCAGGTCGCACAAAAACATTGTGTATGTAAATGACATGTTCAACCAAAAGTAACACTAGGCCAGTGAAACTCCGTTTTTTAGCGGACGGATCTGGTCTAGAGGTTACACCTCTGTCTTTACATGCTAGGCGTAGTAGCCATAGATGTTATAAACTGACACGAGTTCGATTCCCGAGGTGGGACGGCTCAAAAATCAAATCTGTGTGTACAGATGATTTTCAGAGTGGAAATTACAACAACATTGTTTGGTTAATTCATTAGACACTTATAAATATCATTTATCTTAACTATGTATCTTTAGTGCATTTCTAAAGATCCAATGTTGAAATACAATCAGATGTTGGGCATATATAAATAGACAATTATATATATATAAATTGAAATAAAGAACTAAATCATATAAGTATTAAATAATATTAATCACAGGAAAGAAGAACAAGAAATTCATTTTAAATTGGATTTTCCTACACTGAAAATAATATACAAATAAAAATGTGATTAATATTATTTAATACTTATATGATTTAGTTCTTTATTTCAATTTATGTTTCTCTAATTACTTTAACATTATATAACATGAAACATTATGTACTAAAACCAATTTCTACACTGAAGGGAGATAATTAAATTTAACAAAGGGAGATAATTGAATTAAACTATCATAAATTTATTTTAAATTTCAATGTAAAATTGATCAACAGTAGTTTTGAAGTTTCCAAATAAAATGCTGACATTTATTATATTTCTTAGGTCAGCTCTTAATAGCAGAGTTGGTGAACAGACATCAATAACCATGTTTTAATTTATTCTGAACATATATAACTATACCTTGTTAATAAAAACACTGATAATTTCAAGGTATATATACTACTCAACGCTGTGCTATAATGCCGGGATGAACCTCAGTGGTCTGGGGTGCAGGCTTCAAACCTGTAGCTGATTAGCGTCAGAGTGGTTCAATTCCACCTTTCTGGCGGAATATTTTGTACTTGCAAAACTATATCATAACTATCACAATAATTTTATATAAATATTCCACTATAGTTGTCAGTTTTGCATATTATATACACTTATTGACTTTTACATAAGTTGATATCAATGTTTATCAACCCAAAGAAAATTATATTTACCAAGCTGTTAGGCGAGGTAAATATATTTTTCTGAGGGTTGATAAATATTGATTTCAACCCATGTTAAAGTCAATAAATGTTTTATTATATGAATAATTATATGAATCATTTTTAATATGAGAGTAATGATATCCATTTCAAAGTTAATTCTGACAAAAGCATCATACATATTTATTTTTAGAAAATGCCAGGGTGTTGGAATCTATTTTAGGATACTCAAGGGTAACTTAACTTTCCAATGGCTTGAGAGCCTGTTCTACTTTAATCTCATTTAAGGTTGTTCTCATGCTAAATCATTACTTTTAAAAGTATCTTAGGCCAATCACATGAAAGAATTTTTGTATTCATATAATAAACCAAACATTTTACCTTTCTAAATGCTTGGAATAAATGTCAAGAAACAAAGCTGCTAATTGATCGTACATGTAATAGATAATTGGTTGATAATTTTTTTAAATTGCGTAACACTCATGTTACCTAATTTCTGTTATTTTCTACTGTTTTCAAATCGGAGGCTTTAAACTAAGTAAAATTTCTAAATATCTCACAAATGTGCTTCACCTAAGATGGATAAATTCTGAACAGCATGGTATAATGCTAAAGTTAGTAACCGTGAAGCTTAGTTTACCAAAACCTCTGAAACCAGGGTACCTATTTTGTGTCATCAACTCCTACCTTACTACAGATTTCAAACCAAAGCCTGCAAACTTGGAATAGGGGGCATTGATGGCTGAGTGGTTAAGCTAGTTAGTCATCTACTATTAATCACGGGGGCCTCGGTGGCCGAGTGGTCAAGGTTGTTCGTCTACTATTGATCACGTGGTCTGTCAACACTGAGATTGCGGGTTCGATTCTCACTGCAGGCAGGGTGTACTCGACTCCAATCTTAATTGACAAGGATTGCCAGTTTTCCTACCGCAGGTCGGGGGTTTTCTCCGGGTACTCCGGCTTCCTCCCCCAATAAAAACTGGACGCCATGATATAGCTGAAAAATTGCTGAAAGTGGCGTTAAACACCATCAAACAAACAAACAAACAACTATTAATCACGTGGTCTGTCAACACTGAGGTTGCGGGTTTGAGTCTCACTGTGGGCAGGGTTTACTAGACTCCAATCTTAATTGACATGGATTGTCAGTTTTCCAACCGAAGGTCAAGGCTTTTCTCTGGATACTCAGGACTTCTGCCCCGAATAAAAACTGGATGTCATGATTTAGCTGAAAAATTACTGAAAGTGGCATTCAAACAATATTCAAACAATCAAACTTGGAAGAAAGTTTGTAGATTCATGTCTTCAAAAAATACATCTCTAATATTTTTGCTGAATTTCCACACTATCCCTCTTTTCAACCACATTCTTAAATGTTTAAATATCCATTAGCCCTTTTACTATGAGAACATTTCCCAATTACATTTTGTTTAAATGATTAATGAAGTGAATGAAGCTAATAACAAAATACCAAACACCAAGGAAACAGTCAAAAAAGACAATCCACAAATCAAAGTCAAAATGTTTGATGACTTGATCTACCAAAGATGCAATCTTTTATATTTTAATAGTTATAATTTTGAGGATGTATGGGCTAAATCAATTTGTTTTAGCATATATATGTATTCCTGTTAAACCTGCTGTGTTGTTCAACAACATCACTTTAGTAGACACACATACCTCACCTGGATAGCAGCCATGTCAGAAAATTGTCATGGGCACACAGTGTTTTATGTCTGACAAACCTACAGTTACAATAGGTTCTTTGAAAACAAATAATTAAATTATAGAATGGAATTACAAAAAACTGACCTTAATAGGCAAGCCAGAACCAAGCAACTCAACGATAACAGTGGTCAATAATGTAAGGTGAAAAATGGTGCACTTACATGCTAATCTTATACTGATAAATATCCCAAAATAGTTCCTGAATTAATTACCATGCATAAACCTCTGAAGAATCTTAAAATCAATCGAAGACAGAAATGGCCAGATTTCATTAAAAATTAACTAAGTCAGTTAACAGGAAGCAGGTGAGGGACAGACCTGAAATCAAATCCCACGTTATGGGAGGCCATGCTGATGCTGCATACCAAATTTCAAGAGAATGTGAGTAGTAGCTGCCGAGAAAACTGTTACAAAAATTTTGTCCCCGCCCACCAACCCATCCAACATTCACCATACTATAACCCGGATTTTCACTCCGTAAAATCCAGCCAATAAAATCACAAAAGCATTACCATAGTAACTAGATCATGACAATAAATTAAGTTCAGATGACACATGTTCGATTGACACTTTAATCTCACATTTGAAAACTTGAAAAAAAATTTGTCCAATGGGAACAAAGTTAATGCACTATAATAAATAAACAGCTGCGCAATGAGTGCATGATACACCTTTCTAAAGATATTTAGCCATTACACAACTTCACATTAATGGCAACTATTGTAGGCCTTATTGTGCTATAAATTTGAAGTAACTGTTTCTCTAAAGCTATTATAATTTTTGATATATTGACCAAAAACGTGCATCGACACCGATGTACTTTTTTTAGTGACAGAAGCCATCTTTGTGTGTCGATCTCCACCCTGGGTACAAATTTGAAACTAGGAACACTAAGGTTGATTGTGGCCAAGTTTTTTAAAAATTGACCAAGTGGATTCAGAGGAGAAGATTTTTGAAAAAGTTTACGAAGGATGACAGAGGATGGAGGACAAGTGATGGCAAAAGCTCACATGTACCTTTGATCCAGGGGAGCTAAAAAACCAATTTTCCACAAATGACTCACCACTAACATCATTGTCTGGGATAGACAGCTGTTCCACTGCATTCTCTAACTGCAAGTAGATCAATAATACTGTTAATTGTTCATACACAATATTCTTTATATCTGAATTAAAATGGGTGTTGTTTTTGCCATAGTTATTTAAAAATAGGAACATCAACAAAATATGCACACAATTTCGAATATTGAATAAAAATTGAATATTGTCTAATACATTCAATATGTCTAAAACCTTAATAAGGTATCCCAGAATATTCTCAATAATGATAACTGAAAATTGAAAGTCAAAAGGGTAAATATATCAGTGATGAATTTTCAGATACAAATTTACTTTCACATTTTTTAAAAATACTCGAGACCCTAAACAGACTGTCTGGAAAGTCTAACTGGCATCAAATAAGGAAAATTTTAAGAGGTCTTCTCCAATACTTTAAAACTTAAAAATACCCCCTTTTTTCACAAACAAAATCCCATAATGCCATAGCAATAAATCAGAATCTAACAAAAACTAAAGTAAGCTTGCATCTGAGACAATAAACAATTCTCCAAACTTTCAAGAAAATTGATGAAAGCATTTCTGAGTTTAAGTCTGAAAAATAAAAAATTCCCATTTTTTCATGAACAATGTATCATAGTGTTATAACGATAAATAAAAAATTACCAAAAAAATTATACAGACCATGAGGCTAATATAATTAACAAACCAATGACATTTTTATACCATAATACATCCATCATAGATGGGGATACTGAAGGCAAAATGCATTGAAAATCTTACTTTCTCTGCTTTTTGTTTAAAACATGTTAAGAAGTCTTTCAAGGCTTTTTCTGATGCTGACGATTTTAAGCCATCATAGGTCTTTAATATATCTGTAAAGAAATCATAAAAATATACAGATGTACAACCAATATGATTAAAAATCAGTTTCTACAGCTCTGCTAATTATTGATCAAATCTGCTGGTTTACCACCTTTTTAAACATTTATTTTAAAATTTAAAAACGATTTTAAAAGGAAGAAATTCAGCAGTAAAATATTTATATTATCTTTTTTAATCTTTTCTTGCTATCACCTAAACAATGTCATAAGACCATTTTTGCAATGTACAGTTTCACTTATTCCATTTAAGTTACATGGCAAAAGCTAAAAATCTCATTAAAAATTGTTATTTAAGTGCAAAAACTCCTATAAGGAGTCAGTGGACAGTTTTTTTGTTGTTGCTATTTACAGTTTTACTCTATGTATTACAGTTTTTAATTTCTAAAGCAAAAACTTTAAATGTTTGTAATTAAGTCCAAAATTGTCATTAAAGGACAATAACTCCTATAAGATGTCATCTGACAATTTCAGACTAATAAACGAATTGTAGGACTTGTTTTGCTGATCATTTCTTGCAATTTACAGTAGCACTCTACCTGTTATAGTTTTAGTTACAGGGCAAAAAAAAATGGTCATTTAAGGGCAATAAATCCTATAAGGAGTGGTCAGACAAGTTTGGACCAACTATGGTCATCATTTCAGCAATTCAATATCTGGGTTTTAAAGATTGAAGTTGTATTGTAACACTCCTATAACTCCTACAGAAAGTCATTACACAACTTCAGCAGACTAACAAGAAAATAGAGCTTAGTGTGCTGATCAATTTGAGGTATAGGTTTTTTAAGCTATTTTTGAGATATTGACCAAAAACGTGTTTTGACCCTTATGTTCTATTTTTAGTAACAGTAATCATCTTTGTCCATTGATCATCACACCTGATTTAAATTTGAAATCATGTACACTAAGGATGAATGTGGCCTAGTTTGAAAAACTAGAGGCTCCCAGGAGCCTGTAATCGCTCACCTGGAATCCAAATGACTTAAACTATATTAAAATTTTTGAAATTAACAGTTTCAGTCTAGTTGTTATAGCTTTTAAGTTACTGTGCAAAAACTTAACATTTCTTCAAAAAATTTGTTAAATACAATAACTCCTATAAGGTGCCATCCACAATTTCTGAAAATTAAATGGTTTTTAGGCATTGTCCTTTAGGGTACTTTAGAAATTTACAGTTTTACTCTACTAATAGGTGTGTTATAGACTAATTTATAATTAAAAAACTGTTCATATGTCCAAATTCATAATGAAAGGGCAATAACTCCTATAAAGAGTCATCTTGCAATTTTTGGACTAAGCAATCATTTGTAGGGCTTCTATTGCTGATCATTTGTGCAATTTACAGTTTTAATCTAGCTACTATAGTTTTCAAGTTACAGGACAAAAATGGAAAATTTCTTAACAAAATTGTCATTTAAGGGCAATAACCCCTATAAGGAGTCATCTGACAATTTCAGACCAATTAAATGAATTGTAGGGCTTTTTTGCTGATCATTTTTGCAATTTATTATTTCACTCTAGCTGCTATAGCTACAATAATGTAGCTCCTTTTTTTTTTGTTGATGGACGGAGCTACAAAGAGGTCGCATTACTCGTAATGGAGCAAAAACACTTTTGGGATTTACACATATTTTCCGCTATTTAACCTTTGTCTTTATTAAATAACTATGTTTTCTTTCCTCCGCCGTTCATCTGATATGTCTACAATGTCTAATTAAATAATTTTTACACTTTTTCGTAATCGTGGCATTGTTGACATAATTAAAATTTTGGAGTGTAGAATTTCGGAATCGTATCGGTAAAATTTGTAATAAGGGGACATAATCATAATGCAAATGAATACAGCTGAAATCATCCGGAATTACATTTTTTACCAAATCGATTCTGATATTATCGAAATTATGCACTGCCGGAATTCATATTTTGTCAAACAATGCCACGATTACGAATAAAGTGATAAAACTAACGAATACGGTGTTGTGGAAATATCAGTAAAACTGCAAATACATAAAAAAGTATGTAGCAAACCAGGGAAACAGTGTAATTGCTTATAATATGCATAAAACTCCCGGGTGTGAATCACTCCCGGGCTGCTCCATTACGAGTAATGGGACCTCTTTGTAGCTCCGTCCATCAAAAAAAAAGGAGCTACATTATTGTAGCTATAGCTGCTATGGCTTTTAAGTTACAGGACAAAAACGGAAAATTTCATAAAAAATTGCAATTTAAGGGCAATAACTCCTATAAGGAGTCATCTGACAATTTCAGACCAATCAAGTGAATTGTAGGGTCTTTATTTCTGATCATTTGTGCAATTTACAGTTTCAATCTAGCTGCTATAGTTTTCAAGTTACAGGACAAAAACGGAAAATTTCATAAAAAATTGCCATTTAAGGGCAATAACTCCTATAAGGAGTCATCTGACAATTTCAGACTAATACAGTGAATTGTAGGGCTTGTATTGTTGATCATTATTGCTCTTTACAGTTTTACTCTAGCTGTTATAGTTTTAAAGTTACAGGACAAAAACGAAAAATTTCATAAAAAATTACAATTTAAGGGCAATAACTCATATAAGGAGTCATCTGACAATTTCAGACCAATCAAGTGAATTGTAGGGTCTTTATTGCTGATCATTTGTGCAATTTACAGTTTCAATCTAGCTGTTATAGTTTTCAAGTTACAGGACAAAAACGGAAAATTTCATAAAAAATTGCCATTTAAGGGCAATAACTCCTATAAGGAGTCATTTGACAATTTCAGACTAATACAGTGAATTGTAGGGCTTGTATTGTTGATCATTTTTGCTATTTACAGTTTTACTCTAGCTGTTATAGTTTTAAAGTTACAGGACAAAAACGGAAAATTTCATAAAAAATTACCATTTAAGGGCAATAACTCATATAAAGAGTCATCTGACAATTTCAGACCAATCAGGTGAATTGTAGGGCTTTTACTGCTGATCATTTTTGCCATTTACAGTTTCACTCTACCTCGTATATTTTTCAGGTTATATTGTAAATACCAAAAATTTTGTCAAAAATCGTCAAAAAAGGGCAATAACTCCTACAAGAAGCCAATACACAACTTCGCACTAATAGCAACTATTGTAGACCTTAATGTGCTGATCAATTTGAAGTAACGGTTTTCTCTATAGCTATTATAGTTTTTTAGATAATGATCAAAAACCTGTGTTGACCCCCATGTTCTATTTTTAGTAACAGCGGCCATATTTGTCTGTTGATCAACACCCTGGGTACAAACTTGAAACTAGGAACCCTAAGGATGATTGTGGCCAAGTTTGAAAAAAAATTGGCCCAGTGGTTTCAGAGGAGAAGATTTTTGAAAAAGTTTACGACGGACGACGGACGACGGACGACGGACGACAAGTGATAGCAATAGCTCACATGGACCTTCGGTCCAGGTGAGCTAAAAATGGACCTATTGGTTTCAGAAGACAAGATTTGTGAAAAAGTTTATGCTGGATGACCTACAGACAACAGACGCCAATTTATAGCAAAAGCATACATGGACTTCGGTCCAGATGAGCCAATAAGTCCAAAAACTGTTATTTTTAAGAATGTTTTCTAAGTTCAAGAGCCAGAATTTTATCAAAAATCATTGGACTGGAACAAAATTTAAACTTCAGCTATACCTAGTGATTGTTAATAGTGAATAGCAGAACATTAACAAAAAAAGTCTGGAAAATATGTGTGAACTAAATATCAGTGAGATGGTACCCATCTGTGGGCCCTGACGACCTTGAGGTCAAGGTCAAAGGTCATCAACCATGGTATGCGACACATCACCTTGATATTATCTACCCACATTCCAAATATCAAAAGCCTACCTCAAAGATAAAAAAGTTACAACTGGGACATGAATTTGTTATTCAGAAAGCAATAATGTGACCTTAAGGTCAAAGTTCAAGACCAAAGGTTATCAACCACGGTATGCGACATATCGCCTTGATATTATCTACCTATATTCCTAATATCAAAAGCCTATCTCAAAAGATAAAAAAGTTACAGCCCGGACATGAATTTGTCATACAGAAAGCAATAATGTGACCTTAAGGTAAAAGTTCAAGGTCAAAGGTTATCAACCACGGTATGCGACACATCGCCTTGATATTATCTACCTACATTCCAAATATCAAAAGCCTACCTCAAAAGATTAAAAAGTTACAGCCCGGAAATGAATTTGTCATAGAGAAAGAAATAATGTGACCTTAAGGTAAAAGTTCAAGATCAAAGGTTATCAACCACGGTATGCAACACATCGCCTTGATATTATCTACCTACATTCCAAATATCAAAAGCCTACCTCAAAAGATTAAAAAGTTACAGCCCGGACATAAATTTGTCATACAGAAAGAAATATTGTGACATTAAGGTCAAAGTTCAAGGTCAAAGGTTATCAACCACGGTATGCAACACATCACCTTGATATTATCTACTTACATTCCAAATATAAAAAACCTACCTCAAAAGATAAAAAAGTTACAGCCCGGACACGATTAGTTCGGACGGATGGACAGACTGATCACTATAGGGCGTCCGCCACTTTGTGGAGGGGCCCTAATGAATGACAGAGATGGATTGAGTACAATACCTATTGTCCCTCTTGGCTATAATGGTAGAGGACTTATAATTAAAATTATGTACTATATTCTGCATTTTTTTATGTAGACCAAAACTTTTATAGTATAGTTTCACACATACAACAACAAGTAATATTTTTAAACATATTTTAAAAATGTAACTTCAGTAAATATCTCTTGACCTACCCTTTAGAGGTTCAGTAATTACGT
Organism: Limnoperna fortunei; assembly: GCA_944474755.1. Lineage (NCBI taxonomy): Eukaryota > Metazoa > Mollusca > Bivalvia > Mytilida > Modiolidae > Limnoperna > Limnoperna fortunei. The sequence goes on along the minus strand of OX104116.1, from coordinate 18,267,620 downwards.
CTTTTGTTGACTCTTCAAATTTTTTGTATCCTCCTCTGAAAAATCATTGTTCTCATTTCTAAGTTATGTCTTCCATAATACATCTTTAAAATCTTTAAACATTCTCAAGTATGTACAAATGTCATTATTTCAAATTGTACTAACTGCCTTGTAATTATTATAAATTCAGTACATATACACATGGTTTTAGCTAGGAAACCATTAGTCCTTTGATCATACAACTGTTTTTAAGATCTTATGTTTGTGTATATTTATTAATACCGTATATCGGGTTATTTTGGCGTGATGGTTATTTTGGCTATATTGGCGTGGAAGAAAAAGTCTCCAAAATTAAAACGACCAATTTTTACAGATGATAATTACCGGTACGGTATTTGTTGACCTTTAGAAATTTAAATATGTAAACTGACCGACTGATACCTGACACTACACTTATTATCGATTTGTTGTTGTGAGACGAAGCATGTAAAACTGACCATGAATCAATTTAAATGTTTACTTGTTTGAGTACAGCTTTGGAAAAATAATGTAGATTTAGAAGTATCTATCGAGGGATTCACTGCCCACCCTTAAGGAAAATGACGACCATACGATTCAAAATCGGAAAGTTTGCTGCGGAAAACGGCACACCTAGAACATTGAAAACTTTTTGTGATTATGGAAAGTTGTCTGAAACTACAGTACGACCATTAATTTTATTTTAATTAGTATTTCAATTTACCTGTTTACATCTACCTGAACAATACACTTAAAACGTTGCCATTACATTCATCGATTGTTACATAAACAAACTAACTGTAATTAAGGAAGTTTGTATTGAATTGATTACCTGAATAGGTTTTCAAACACAATGTATGAATTTCTATTCACATATAAATATGCAAGTCTTATCAATTGTTAATTAGCCCGCTGTTATTGATCATAAAATCAACACCTTCATGGTCATTAAATCAACATGGACTACTTGAGGGCATAAAGGATTAAAACAGTAATAAATAAAATATTTTTATTTAAATATCTTTATTTGCTATAAATATGAACATATTGAAAATAAAATACCGTTTCTTGTTCTTATATTGGTGGTAAAATTTGAAAAACACCAAAATAAAAAACGCCAAAATAAAACCTGAAAAGCAGGAAAACCACCAAAATTTCCAACCGCCAAAATAACCTGATATATGGTATGTATAAATGCATATTTATTAATGAATATAATAAACCAAAAATAGTGAATTATTTTTCTAGCATCATTTTGAAACATATGTATTCCATGTAAAATGCCATATTACAAATATTTAAACAGATTAATTTAAAATATTTTAAAAATAACAGCCAAAATACTCATTTTTATGATGCATAAATTTTTGCAGTAGTAATTTAAATGTGTTTGCAATCTCTGGCACCTAGTTCATATCCTTTCCAGACAAAGTTGTATTTTCTTTTTGCTTTGCACTGTATTTTGGTAGTATTTAAACACTACACTTTGAATATAAGTAAAATGATGTGGGAACCAGCATTAACTAATGACGTATAAACATAATAACATGAGGCTATGACAACAATTTGACGATTTCTAACACAAATGGCAATAAAATTAAAAGGAGACATCGGCCGCCTACATCTTGGCTTACAAAGATGAACAAGGTGAAGTGGGACCATGATAAGGTCGCAAGATAAGCCCTCCAATGCAACCTTTGCTATGTTTGATCACGAGTGACAGTGTGTATACACAGTTATTAATTGATTAATTATCAAAGCATGTCCGGTGACATGTTTATTACATAATTACTTTGATTGTCTTTGGTCATAAACTTGTAAATTTTGGATTTACCTGTGCTGATTTTAACGATGACACTTTTAGAACTTCTGTTCAAAATATTTGTCATTTCTGAAAAGGATTTGCCAATTGCAGAAGTGGCGAGCGCTAGCTAAATCACTTTAAAACAGTGTCACATCATACATCTTGAATATCTGGACACATTTTTTAAATGTAGTGAATGTCCAATGCTTGGTTGTTGCTTATATTGTAAACAGGTGAGTCACCAATAACATGTTAATATCAACTTTGCATTTATTTCATGTTTAATATGTTACAGTAAGATTTCTTATATTAAATCACTTTGATAGACACACTCAATCTCAGGATTAAATTGCTGCATTTTCATGCTTTTAATTTAATTAAGTTCAATTAAATACTAGAGGCTCTTAAGAGCCTGTATCGCTCACCTGTCTTGCAAAAAAACTTTTTGAATTTCCAATCCGCAGCAATTTGTAGGACAGTTTCTGAGAAGAAGCAGTTTTTATGTTTTTCATAGGTTAGTATGTTAAGTGATGTTCCATGGTGGCAGCAATCTTGTATTTTGGATCAAAACAAAAAACTCAAAATTAGTAGATGACAATACAATATCACATATCCTGCAAAGCGGTTTGTGAGAAAACATATTTTCAGCCAATCAGAAGGCATTTGCAGTTCTGGCAGAAATGTTGAATTTCCTATCGGCTCGAAAAACTTAAAATAATAAGATTACTATCTCAGATTCACTTCTGCATTATTTGGTTCAATTGTGAGGAACAGTTTCAGAGAAGAAGCTGTTTGTATAGTTTTCCCATAAGGTACTATGTTAAGCTGTGTTCTACAGTGGCGGCCATCTTGGATTTTGGATCACCACAAAGAACTCAAACTTTGTAGAGGACCATCTAAGGTACATTATTGCAATATTTCAAATCAATTTGCCATGCGGTTTGTAAAAAGAAGATTTTTGAAATTTCAGGCAATCAGAACCCATAAGTGCCCCTGGAAGCCTTGTTCAATTTGCAATTGGCTCGAAAAACTCAAAATAATAAGATAAATATCCATCCATCATTTCTTCATAATTTGGCTTCATTGTATGGAACAGTTTCTGAGAAGAAGTTGTTTGTATGTTTTTCCCATAGGGTCCTATGTTAAAGTAAGTCCTGCGATGGTGGCCATCTTGGATTTTGGATCAGCACAAAAAACTCAAACTTTGCAGAGGACCATCTAATGTACATTTATGCAATATTTCAAATCAATCTGCCATGCGGTTTATGAGAAGAAGAATATAAAAATTCAGCCAATCGGAACGCATTTATGGCTCTGGAAGCCATGTTGAATTTGCAATTGGCTCAAAAAACTCAAAATAATAAGAAAATTATCCAACCTTCATTTTCTTATTAATTTGGCTTCATTGTGTGGAACAGTTTCCAAGAAGAAGTTGTTTGTATGTTTTTCCCATAGGGTCCTATGTTAAACTATGTCCTGCGATGGTGGCCATCTTGGATTTTGGATCTTCACAAAATACTCAAACTTTGTCGAGGACCATCTAAGGTACATTAATGCAATATTTCAAATAAATCTGACAAGCGGTTTATGAGAAGATTTTTGAAATTCAGCCAATTAGAACGCATTAATGGCTGTGGCAGCAATGTTAAATATTTGATCAACACAAAAAACTCAAACTTTGTAAAGAACCACCCAATAAACATTCCTGCCAAGTTTGGTTCCAAATGGCCAAGGGGTTTTGGAGAAGAAGATTAAAATGTGAAAAGTTTACTGCCGAAGACAACGACGGACGTAAAGTGATGAGAATAGCTCACATTGACCCTTTGGGTCAGGTGAGCTAATAAAAGGCATATTACAATACAAAGCTTGGTGGGAGATGATGAACAGTATAGAAAACCTAATCATTTCACACTGCAATTAAAAGTTCCCTTAAAATTTTAATTTACCAAAAAATTTCATTCTAAAAATTAACAGTTTTAACCAGAGGTTGAATTACCACTACTTGAAGAAGTAATATGTTACTTCCCATATCCTGGAGTTATCTTCCATTGAAACTGTTGAAGATTGTTAATTTTGTCATAATTTCCAGTTCTCACAATTATTTCAATAAAGGGAAGTAGTGTTTGCAAATGATTATATAACCCTTGTATCAAACTAGAGAAACTGTGAGCAATGCTCACTAAATGAAATCAACATTTTCAAAACATCCCAAATATTAATCAGATCAAAATGTTAAATATTAAGTGCACAATATATTAATGCCACTATGTGACAAAGATTCTGTGAAAGGTTTATCTAATTCCATTCAGTTGTGTAGGTGGAGTTGTGGATAAGAGATGGATACACAGAACTCCAAATATCATTTCGTCAAAGTGTAAAGTGCACAATAGGACTATGTGACAAAGATTCTGTGAAAGGTTTATCAAATTCCATTCAGTGGTGTAGTAGGAATTGCGGATAAGAGATGGGTACCCCCTTATGTCAATGACAAAGTCTATGTCTCTCTATGCGAAACTCCAAGTATAATTTGGACAAAATGTAAAAAATGACAAAGATTTTTTGAAAGTTTTATCAAATTCCATACAGTGGTCAGGTGGAGTTTCAATGACAAATTCTATGTTTGTCTATGGGAAACCCAAAATATCATTCTAATCAAAATGTTAGATATCAGGTGCACAATGGGACTATGTGACAAACCTTTTGTGTAAGTTTCATCAAATTCAATTCAGTAGTGTAGGAAGAGTTGTGCTTACATGTAAGAGAAAGTGTTATGGACCAGGGAGCGACGGATGGACACACCAAGTACTATATACCCGCCAATGAGACAAAATTCTATATTTACTTGACAGCTTCGAACAGCGATTGGATATACTCTATCTGTAAATCGTACACTGACTTGTGAAACTTTAGGTCTTCTTTTAATGATTTTATCTACAAAATAAACAATTTGAAACAGTAAACATTACAAATGCTGTAGTTGATAAAAAAAATCATATGTCTAATCAATAAAACAAGACCAAAACCTGAGGACATTTCCAGGTAAAAAAACAGCAAGTCCAATCAACAAAGCAGAATTATAACTACTGGTATTCATCCATATAGTTAGTAGGATTTTGATTTATTTTTACTGCATTTATAAGTAATAAGCCATGGTTTTTAAAAGTGGAATAAAATTTGTTCCCCAAATATGGAAAAAATTTATTCCCCAAATATAAAAAACTAATTTAACCATCTTCTGAACCAATCAGGTATTATTTTGTTGGAAAATCACTGATAAATTACATGCAGAACAATATGCACATTGTATGTAAGTCAAGGAAGCAGAAAAACTTTTAATTATTTTAATTACACAGACCCAAATTTTTATGAAATATGTAATCCTGTATTTATTAACTGTTATTGTGATTTTGCTGAAAGCAAGTTCATGGATTCAATATTCTTAGAAACACACTGCTGTGTTTATTTGTTATACTTTGGTAATAGACTTTTGGTCATCTTTTTCCTATGGGTCAATAGTGAATTTTAAGCATACATCTATCAGTGGAAATCTACCTCATGAGTCATCATACTATTTCTGTAATTGACAGCCTTTAACAATGCATCTATTACATTTTGTACTTCTTTAGACTTTGCCTTAGGTAGTGGGGGCAGACTTTTCATAACTTTGTCATAAGTCAAATCTTTCAGTGTTGATTTCTTCAATGGAGGCTGAAATAATAGTATATTAGTATGTAATTATTTGTGTCAATCAGTTTAACATACCTTTAGATATGCATACTGTATAACCTGGTCTGTAATGTTGCAAAGCTGGTTTCACTAATGTTGGTAAGGAGATAAGTCTATTTAATGTTCAATTCCAATGCCTTTGTGTATTTTTGTTATTAAATGAGAACTGTATTTAATTAATTTTTTAATAAACTTAGTCCCCCATTAGTTTCCTGCCTACCCCTAAATTGCCTTTGTTTTTTTAAGAATAATCAGATACATTTTGATATAAGTATGGACACAGACAAAGATATTGTGCAAGTTTTGTCAAATTCCTTTAAACAGTTAAGGGGTAGGTGTAGATAAAAGAATAGTGTGATTCCAATAACACTGATGCAGAAACCAACAAATTAAACAAGGTGCAAGACTACAGAAAATTATCCCTATGTGATGACTATGCCACATAACTTATAAGTGATAAAACTATAAGGAATTTTTTTAAATTTTTGGAACAGGTTATATCCTATATCTTGTACAAAACTTTAAAACAGTAATTAAATAATTAGTTTTAAAACAAGGTAAGTATTGTTTATTCCAATATTATAACTCAAATCCTATTTTTTCAACTTTTAATTTGTAACCAAGTAAACTGTCATGAAACACCAACATTTTAGTGCCAGATAGTATCACTGAAAAGAATATTGTTGCCAATACTTACTGGATCTATACACATTACATATTTTTAGAATAAATTAGTTAAGTAATTCTTACAAATATTGTATTATAAATTTATCTGACTAATTCTTTCCAAGATGTCCTCATTAGCCCTACCTTTTGTTCAAGTATGAATTTACCAGAGAAATAACCTTAAAAAATTACATTATAGTTTCAATATGTGTTTTTATTTTTATTTTTTGCATCTTAATAGTTTATTGTAGATGTATTTCAGATGAAAATCAATGAAAGTTTGCATCAACCAATATTTAATATAACCAAAAATCTTACCCATGGTGCACTGGGATATAACAAGGAAAGTTGAACTAAATCTCCACAACAGTCCTTGATCATAGCACAAGATTTAAGTAGTCGAGTGATCATCCTGTCATGCATAGCTTTGTTCGCATGTTGAGACACAGGATGAAGGGATGGGTTTTCTGAGTCCTCCAGTAAACTGTGAAAGCTTATCAGTTCTTTGTATAAACTAGCTAACTTTGTTTCCAGTTTTGCCTGCAAAGAAACAATAAATAATAAGTTCCATCCTTAAAAACTATTAGTTGATGCTTACAGTCAAGTAACGAATACTTAGCTATACTTAGGACCAGAACTTGTCTTAGGTTTCATGAAGAGGACAAGACCACGATTATGATTAAAGTATTAAAGGTAGCACAGTAGTAAATGTTTTGGCTACAGTCAAAAACACTAACATTTCTGTGATTTGCATACCTTTCTAACATTCCTCAGCATTTACCTGGACTAGGAAATTAATAAACTTTCAGTTTCCATTTAAAAAATATATGCCATATATATCCGTGACCAATTCCTTTTTTCACTAGTTGAACATTTTGAGACGCTCCCACTTTTACATGCAATTTCTAATGCAGTGAATGTAATACTACATTGTTTAAAAAATTACCAAAATTTTATCTTGCAAGATCTAAGAAAAATTTTGACATTTTTTAAAACTTAATTTATGCCGGAGCTTACAGCTAAACAATTGTACACATTTAACCACTATTGACCAAATTAGAACACAACGAAGTATTCAGTACTGTACTTAATGTAGGGTACACAATCTGGTAACTTGTTACTGGTACACATTTACTACTGTTATGCCTAAAACGAATAAAATTAAGTGATGTAGAAATATTAAATAAACAGCAAAGATGTAAAAAGTATGTAGCAAGCCAGGAAATAGTTCAATAGCAGATAATATTCATAAAACCCCTTGGTGTAAATCACTCCAGGCTGTTTTATTATGAGTAATGAAACCTCTTTGACGCTCCACCAAAATCAAAAAATTTCAAAGGAGCTACATAATTGTAGCTACCCCTCTCCTTTTAACCGTGGCTACTAATTTTATATATTAGCTGGGTCACTAAATTGTTTAGGGTCCCAAACAAACTGTAATTAAAAGCAAAACATAATATGGTGCTAGTTTTATAGAGCATTGAGTATTGTTTCAACTCAAATACTGAGCAAATGATTGCTTAAGAGTTGCTGAAAATATCAATTTGTGTATTTTTATGAACTGGGAACTGTCAATTGTAAGAAATTTATAAGAAAACTAAATAAAGATTATAAATGTTAATCACATGCATTTTCTTAAAACTGTGCTAGCAGGTCATTGCACAAAGATTAGAAAGCAATGTTAGCTGTTTAATAATTCAGAAATTGAACATCATAAGGAATAAACAGTAGTAAAACATTAGGTCAGTTAGAATTTTATCATGAGCAATTAAGTGAACACTTGTACACATCCCAGCATTCAATTAATATTGCAAATTTTCTAACAGGATCTTGGATTCACTGCATCTAACCAATGAAGGATAACAACAAATAGATGTATTTTAACAATCTGTGTTTTGTTTGTACAGGTATCAAACATTACATGACCAAACCATTTAAACAGTTTTCCACCTACTACATAATATTTTGTTATACATACAACATGTTTTAAATTAAGATGATCCAGTTCTCCAGAGGCAATATCCAACAGAGTTATCTCCCCTTCATAACCAGGTTTGACAAAGTTATTCACAAACAGCAGAGGTCGAGTAAGGTTTCTCACTGCAGTGTTCTGAAATGTGTTATATATGGATACTTCTTTATGTTAAAATAACAATATTATTTTGTTGTTTTCAGTTTGTTTTAATTGGATTTTGTTTGTTTAGTCTTCAGGAATACTTTCAGCAATTTTTCAGCTATATTGTGGCATCTAGTGAAGACAGAGTACCCAGAGAAAACCAAAGACCTTCAGTAGGAAAACTTGCAATCCTTGTCAATTAAGGTTGGATCTGAGCACACCCTGCTTGCCATTTCGTCGTTGACAAGCAAGTGATTAAAGTAGATGACTAAGTACCTTAACCTTTTGGTCACCAATCCCATGTTTTCTTTGAAACTGCATAATGAGCAACTAAATTAGATCTGTTTCAAAGCATTTTCAAGAAATTGTTCATTATTTTAAAGTACTCCTATAACAGTATTGATCCTTTCCCTTTAACAGATTTATCATTTTAAATTTAAACATTCCCACAAAACTGAAGATTATTGCCTTTTTTTAAATTTTAACCGACAAAAGTATATTCTTTTGGATTATGATGAAAACTTTTTTTAATAACAAATGAATGAATGTTTAAGGACAAAGCTTAATTTTTTTACACTTAAACCTCACCTCTAGATTTTTATACAGTTTTATTCTTGCTGATTCTGCAGTTTCAACCATCTGTGTTAAATCTGATCGTTTTACTGGTACTTCTGGACTCCTTGTTTCTTGAGAAATGTATTGCCTATAAATGACAATATTTATGTGAGCATATAATGTTTTGAAACAACTGAAACCTCAAAGCAATTTCAAACTTATTTAAAACTTATGTATTTCAATGAAATTTTAATATAATATAAATAAAAACCCTGTTTAGAATTATCCATGTAACTACAATAGAATGTTACAACAGTGGTTTATTTTTCTACTTTTGATAAACATAATCATATGATTAATACAATTTTGATATCACAATTAAATTTATACAAATGGTCAGGCATCAGTGGCATAGTAGTCTATACAAAAAGTTACTGTAACTGTGCGGCAGTTTTTTGGCTGACAAATGAAAACTGCTTACTCTGTTTGGTCCAGCTTATGCTCCTTTTGTAGATCCAACTAGAGTAAAAACACCTGTGAGCACAGCTCACCATTGATACCCCCCGCTTCACAATTACTTTGAAAATTCAGGTGTTCTTAATTATGAAATTGAAACTTTATCTAGTTAAACGTGAAGGCGAAATTGCAGATAATACATGTAACCCTCCCCAATCCCCCATAGAATGGCATCCCCTATGTCAATGACAAAGTCCATGTTTTTCTATGGCAAACCTCCAATAATATTCTGATAAAAATGTTTAATATCCAATGCACAATGGCAATATGTGACCAAGATTCTGTATAAGTTTCAACAAATTCCATTCAGTGGTGTAGGAAGATTGTAAATAAAAGATGGGTATCCCATTATGTCCATTACAAACTCCATGTTTTTCTATGGGAAACCCCAAATATCATTCCAATCAAAATGTTAAATATCTCCTGTACAATGGCACTATGTGACATGGATTCTGTGTAAGTTTCAACAAATTCCATTCAGTGGTGTAGGAATGAGTTGCACATAAGAGATGGGTATCCCTTATGTCCATGACAAAGTCCATGTTTTTCTATGGGAAACCCCAAATATCATTCCAATCGAAATGTTATATATCTAGTGCACAGTGGCAATATGTGACAACATTCTGTGTAAGTTTCATCAAATTCCATTTAGTGGTGTAGAAGGAGTCGCACATAAGAAATGGGTATCCCCTTTTGTCAATGACAGTCCATGTTGTTCTATGGGAAACCCCAAATATCATTCCGATCAAAATAATAAATATCTCCTGCACAATGGCACTATGTGACAAGGATTCTGTGTAAGTTTCAACAAATTCCATTCAGTGGTGTAGGAGGAGTTGCACATAAGAGATGAGGACCCCCTTAGGTCAATGACAATGTCCATGTTTTTCTATGGGAAACCCCAAATATCGATCGGATCAAAATGTTTAATATCTCCTGCACAATGGCACTATGTGACAAAGATGTTGTGTAAGTTTCTTTAAATTCCATTCAGTGGTGTAGGAGGAGTTGCACATAAGAGATGAGGCCCCCCTTAGGTCAATGACAATGTCCATGTTTTTCTATGGGAAACCCCAAATATCGATCTGATCAAAATGTTTAATATCTCCTGCACAATGGCACTATGTGACAAGCATTCTGTGTAAGTTTCATTAAATTCCATTCAGTGGTGTAGGAGGAGTTGCACATAAGAGATAGGGACCCCCTTAGGTCAATGACAAAGTCCATGTTTTTCTATGGGAAACCCCAAATATCATTCCGATCAAAATGTTAAATATCTCCTGCACAATGGCACTATGAGACAAAGATTCTGTGTAAGTTTTATCAAATTCCTTTCAGTGGTGTAGGAGGAGTTGCAAATAATAGAAAGTGTAACGGACGGACGGACGGACGGAAGGACGGACGGACGGAAGGACGGACGGACGGACGGACACCATGAACACTATATACCCCCCGCTTTTCAAGCTGATTCTTGCTGATTCTGCAGTTTCAACCATCTGTGTTAAATCTGATCGTTTTACTGGTACTTCTGGACTCCTTGTTTCTTGAGAAATGTATTGCCTATAAATGACAATATTTATGTGAGCATATAATGTTTTGAAACAACTGAAACCTCAAAGCAATTTCAAACTTATTTAAAACTTATGTATTTCAATGAAATTTTAATATAATATAAATAAAAACCCTGTTTAGAATTATCCATGTAACTACAATAGAATGTTACAACAGTGGTTTATTTTTCTACTTTTGATAAACATAATCATATGATTAATACAATTTTGATATCACAATTAAATTTATACAAATGGTCAGGCATCAGTGGCATAGTAGTCTATACAAAAAGTTACTGTAACTGTGCGGCAGTTTTTTGGCTGACAAATGAAAACTGCTTACTCTGTTTGGTCCAGCTTATGCTCCTTTTGTAGATCCAACTAGAGTAAAAACACCTGTGAGCACAGCTCACCATTGATACCCCCCGCTTCACAATTACTTTGAAAATTCAGGTGTTCTTAATTATGAAATTGAAACTTTATCTAGTTAAACGTGAAGGCGAAATTGCAGATAATACATGTAACCCTCCCCAATCCCCCATAGAATGGCATCCCCTATGTCAATGACAAAGTCCATGTTTTTCTATGGCAAACCTCCAATAATATTCTGATAAAAATGTTTAATATCCAATGCACAATGGCAATATGTGACCAAGATTCTGTATAAGTTTCAACAAATTCCATTCAGTGGTGTAGGAAGATTGTAAATAAAAGATGGGTATCCCATTATGTCCATTACAAACTCCATGTTTTTCTATGGGAAACCCCAAATATCATTCCAATCAAAATGTTAAATATCTCCTGTACAATGGCACTATGTGACATGGATTCTGTGTAAGTTTCAACAAATTCCATTCAGTGGTGTAGGAATGAGTTGCACATAAGAGATGGGTATCCCTTATGTCCATGACAAAGTCCATGTTTTTCTATGGGAAACCCCAAATATCATTCCAATCGAAATGTTATATATCTAGTGCACAGTGGCAATATGTGACAACATTCTGTGTAAGTTTCATCAAATTCCATTTAGTGGTGTAGAAGGAGTCGCACATAAGAAATGGGTATCCCCTTTTGTCAATGACAGTCCATGTTGTTCTATGGGAAACCCCAAATATCATTCCGATCAAAATAATAAATATCTCCTGCACAATGGCACTATGTGACAAGGATTCTGTGTAAGTTTCAACAAATTCCATTCAGTGGTGTAGGAGGAGTTGCACATAAGAGATGAGGACCCCCTTAGGTCAATGACAATGTCCATGTTTTTCTATGGGAAACCCCAAATATCGATCGGATCAAAATGTTTAATATCTCCTGCACAATGGCACTATGTGACAAAGATGTTGTGTAAGTTTCTTTAAATTCCATTCAGTGGTGTAGGAGGAGTTGCACATAAGAGATGAGGCCCCCCTTAGGTCAATGACAATGTCCATGTTTTTCTATGGGAAACCCCAAATATCGATCTGATCAAAATGTTTAATATCTCCTGCACAATGGCACTATGTGACAAGCATTCTGTGTAAGTTTCATTAAATTCCATTCAGTGGTGTAGGAGGAGTTGCACATAAGAGATAGGGACCCCCTTAGGTCAATGACAAAGTCCATGTTTTTCTATGGGAAACCCCAAATATCATTCCGATCAAAATGTTAAATATCTCCTGCACAATGGCACTATGAGACAAAGATTCTGTGTAAGTTTTATCAAATTCCTTTCAGTGGTGTAGGAGGAGTTGCAAATAATAGAAAGTGTAACGGACGGACGGACGGACGGAAGGACGGACGGACGGAAGGACGGACGGACGGACACCATGAACACTATATACCCCCCGCTTTTCAAGCGGGGGGTATAAAAATGTGTAAATTTAGTTCAACAATTATTCTCCACATTTAATTAGTGTTTTGAAATGCAGCCAATTTTTTATTTTGATGGGGCCATTTTCTTTAGTAAATTTTGACCTAAATTACAACAGAAGTATAAGTTTGGTTTGGTACGAGTTGATTGTTGTTTATACCAAATCTTTCACTTAATATCGTCTGCACTTAAGATGGAAAAGTCTCGTGGTTTGTCAAATACTATTTAATGTAAAGCAATGCAAGGTACCTTTAGTAACTAAAATGGCTGACTTACAGTGTCTAATTCCTATAGCAAATGTCAAGGAAAATTTGGAACATGTAAACAACAGAGGAATAATATAAAATATAGACATGTTATTGTGTAAAAAATGTTAAAGTTAGATTTTAGCACAACTAAGGTACAATATGAAATATTAATAAAAATGCAAGGAAAAAACTGAGAGCAACTCCAACCATCATTAAAAAGGATTACCAGTTTTCATGCTAAAGGTCTTGGGTTTTTATAGAATGAATAATCGTGCACTCGCTTTTTTTTGCGAGGATACCAGCTTAGTCCCATTACTCATAATGTAGCAGCGCGGGAGTGAATCACTCCCTGCACTTTGATGTCAAAAAGTAGTTGCATATAATATCAGCAAAGTTCAATCTTGATATCTGTCACAGTGATTATATACAAATTATTATTGACTAACAATAGTGTATAGGTCGTAATATGATTGAAACTGCCTACCAGATCGATCATTATTGAATTATTGCCTTTTTTAAATAACCCACTGTACATTATGTATTAAGGCCACACAGAATTAATTTCTTGTTCGTCGGACTTTAACTTTGAAAATAAGGAGCGAGCGAGCGAAATTTTTTTTTATTAATTTTTTTGTTGAAATTCTGATTTTGTGGAGCGAATAATTTTTTTTAAGGCGAGCGACATGTTTTTAGTTTTTTAAAAAGATTTGTTCCAGGTTTTCATGGTAAAACTGATGCGAGCGATTTTTTTAATTTAGAAGAAAATAACTGAAATTTAAAAAAATGACTTAATTGATTAGTAAATTATATAGCAGAAAAGAACTTCTAAAAAGATGCCGCCATGGCTTTCCATCAATAGGTACAGACTGACCCACAGACAGCCCATACCAATATTCAGTTATGTCTACAAATCTTTTTGGCAAGGCATAATTTCAAGATTGATTAAAAAGAAATAATAAAAGACTACCTGTCTAACTATTATGCCATCATTTTCCCTGTCTAAAAGCTTGGGATTGTCCTGAATTTTGATTCTCAAAATGTTGTCATAACTAAGGTTAGAAACATTGGTGTGCGTTGAAGGCTTCCCTTGTATGCATGTAAATAGGTCAATAAAGGTGTCGTCCATTCGACAGTCTAATGCTGTATTTGGTAGCAGTACTTTAAACAGGGTGGCAACTGCTGCCACAACCACACTCTTGTTTTCTGTCATTGTTTTCTACATTTTATTTCGGTTTTGATTTTATAGGGGACGACTGAAACGGTATTTTAAACTTCTAAGTTCTGACAGAATCTCCAGCTATCGGAGCAGTTGGATGAATTCGTACAACGCGGAGATTTTTTTTTTAAAGACAAATTCTGGTTCTGGACGCGGGCGGGTTTCCAGTTAATGCGGGCGGAAGAAATTTAGTTTTTTTTCTTTTTGAAATAATTTTACGTGCGGGCGGTCCGACGAACAAGTACTGTGAAATACTTTTTATTCGTGGGGTATCAATTTTCGTGGTTTTCGTGGATGTCTCGGACAACGAAATTAAAAATCCAACGAAGAATAAAACTTCATTAAGCAATGGGAACTTTGGAATAACGATCTGTAAATGTCCGAGATCTGACATTTATTTGTAAATGTAATATATGATTTTGTGGTCGATTCATTACTAATGTTCAGCTCAAAAGAAACATCGACTTCCGGTCAATGTGGGGATATATGAGGTGTATATTTTCGATGTTAAAAAGTAACACATTATTATCGGAATTATGAGTTTGGTTACTCCTTTGAACATAAATTAAAATAACAAATAAAATATTTAAAAGATAAGTTATACTTTATCTTTATTAGTGCATATCAATGACACGTTATATCAAATGGATGTTGTGATAATACTGATTTTGGCACAAATGACATTAAATTACACCTTGTATTTATTGCTACTCAACACATGAAGTGACAAATGCCCTTTGGCTAGGAATGCTTCTATAGATAACACTTAGAGAATTAAATAGACTCAAAGTAGTTTTTATTGCAATTAATCAATTAATTAATGCATAATCGTGTTTATAATTAGCGATTGATTTCCGTGTTGTTAATTTTACATTCGTTACCATGTGCGTAAACAACATCATGTAATGAAACTATTTTATCTTCTTTAAATGTTGATGTTTATTATCAACAGTGAAAATTATTGCTAGCGATCATTTATTTTGATCGCTAGCTCACTTTTTGCATTTTCGTAAACCGTCAGTCCACGAATTTAAGAACCCACGAACATGTACAATTTCACCAAACCACGAAAATTGATACCCACGAATTTAAGTACTTTCACAGTAATTAATTCGGCGTGGCCTAATTGACATTTGTGTTTAATAACATTTACTACACGAAAAACATTGAGAACCCGGAAATGGTGTGTTGTCAATAGGAAGGTGTCATAAATGTAAATTACTGGATTTTTTACAGCAGAATGATTGTTACGGTATGCAATTATTAGCATGATTTTACCAAAATTAGGTCATCATTATCCATATACAGAAAAATGATCATTATACTATTGTCCATATGCATTTCCAAAGATGAAAAAAGAAATTTTTTATGTTTCCTGTTAGTTTTGCAATGTCTGAAGCTTTATAATAATAGATCAAAGTTAGAATTTTGTATTTGCTACATCAGGAGTATTAGGACAAATCACAAAATTAACATCGGATTATAACAACAGTAAATTGCAGCCTAGGGTTTTCAAACAGTACTGAGGCTTCCTCCAGCAATAAAAAACTGGACTTTATGATATAGCAAAAAAATGTCAGAAAGTGGAATAAAATCCTATTTAAACAAACATTATACTTAGTCAATTGCATCAAACACTTAATGCAGTTCAATCAAACAATAATTTTTACTTGGTTTCATTCTTTTATTCTAAAGGAAATATATGTAACTAGAACCAGTGGTATTTCATAGCAAAATTAATGGTATGGCTCTTTAATTTTACTTAGGACACATTCATTTACTGCCTGAATGCAAGTGAACACCACAATCCAGTTAAATCTGACAGTTCAGTTAACAAACCTCCATTTATCAGCCATCCATGTTAATGCATTCTCTACTTCCGTCAATGTTTCTGACCTTGAACTCAAAGCTTCTGACATCATTAAAACCTAAATATAAGAATACCATCACATAAGTATGTTATCTGTGGTAATTGTCTTAAATATAATATTTGTCTATTTTACAAAAAAAATCAATATATTTTTCCAATACACAAAAGAAAGTAAAGTTAAGCCTTTATTTGAATTTATGACGAAGTTTATAATTGTGACAAATTCTCCTGTCCTTTCTGATAGCTATTAAAATAGGGTTAATGATAAGAAGCAGATATTTGATATCCCCATGAATGCTAATTATAGACCACTGACATTCCAGCTTGCAGCTTCCCAATTTGTTGAATCTAAATTCGCCAAGTCCACTTTGCTGATTTCCAGTGTGCTGTTTCCTTGTTAAACAACCAACTAAGAATATTCTATACATTGATACAATCTTTACATAAAGTCTATTTTGGAATATTTATTGACAATTATGGGTGTTAATTAGAAGAATTAATTTACATAAAAAGAATTTAATTTAAGTTACTGATACATGTAGTTTATAAATGTTTAGAAAAATTATGTAAATTAATTAGTGATCTTTTTCAATTAAAAATTTTCAGATTGGGTAGTTATTTGTTTTAAATTGATAGGATAAGGTAATAATTTTAATGTTTATTGACAATTATAAATGTTTAAAAATATATATTAATTAATTGAACAAATGAAGACACAATCCTACAGCCATCCATGTACAGTAGTCCCCCTCTTATACGATCCCTTCGCCAGCGACCAGCGGCTTTATCCGGCCAAAACCCAGATGCATTAAGTGTTTCTAATGTTAAATTACCTGTCGCGAACGACCACCCCTCAAACGTGACCAGTGACCACGTTTTTTTAACACAACAACATAAATTTCCCTCACTAACGACCATTTTCACTGACCGGATGTTTATTTTGAAAGTCTCCAATAGAATGAGATTTGGTTTTATTATCGTAAACCAGTTCGGAAACAGTTCAACAACCAGTAAACAAAATGTCGAAATCGTGCAAAAGAAAGGTTTTTAAGCTGGATTAAAGGGGAAAACAAGTAATTATTGTAGATCAGTTTGATTTCGGCATTACGGAAATCGGGTTTATTACAAGAAGACTGAAATATTCAACAAGGAGATAATAATACAATGTACCAACACAATCATAAATCAAAATGTACTACAAACGATGTCAAAAACTTGGGAAACTGGAACAGAGAAAAACCTGGATTTTTCCAAATTAGACGGAACCTTAATAAACTACGAAGTGGAACCTGGGCAGACAATAAAAGTGATAAAAAAAAGATAATGCAGATGAAACAGGAACAGAAACATTCACTGTTAAGAAGACTTGGAATTGTTATATTATCATTACACATTTTGAACAGATAAAAACTGCATGAATTCTTTTTATTTTTATTTATACAGAATAAAATACAAATACTTATTTTGTGTGATTCTTAATAACTTAACAGCTTTTGCTGCTAATCAACCGACCAAGCTCTATAGACCTGTATAAATTGTATCCCCACAAGAAAGACCATACCCATTATAAGACCACTTTCATGACTCAGATGGGGTGGTCTTATAAGAGGGGGACTACTGTACATGTATATACACCTTGTAGTTTGTTCTAAACGAGTCGCGAAAAAGGAAATCTGTAAATTGGAAATCAGCAAACTGGTTCCCCGAGTTGCAGAGAAGACTAATTATTTACAACCACCTATAGTAAATTAGCAAAGTATTATATTGTTATAACTGCTGGGTTGTCTTTCCCTATGACACCTGTAAACTACCTAATACTTACCTGTCTTTCCAGCTGTATCACTTGTGACTTTATTAACATAATTCTCCTTTCATCAAACTTTTCATGAGAATTTTCTTGTATGAGCTGGTTGTAAAGACTTCTACAATTACATAAATCCACTACTGAGAAAACTGACTTAAAAATGTTTGATATATTGGGTGTTTTATTTCAAAGATGGCTAATAATGCAACTTTATCTGATGAATCAACAACAACAATTTTAGCAGTTTATTTGTATCGTATGAATGCCTTACTTGTCACTTGTGAACAATCATAATTCTTTAATATAACTATTTCCAAAATACCAACAAAAACAGTCTAAAAGTACAAGAATACAGATATAATCAAAATGAAACACTACCTGAAGTGACCTACCTGACCTCATTTATTTCTTTTCTTAGTTTCACATTCTCTTCTTTTAATTTCTGAAATCAGAAATAAGGCTCAAAAATGCATAAAACATAAAAAAAGAATCTAATGCCATGCAGCACTGAATTCACTACATGTAAATAATAATGATTTAGACTGACATTCAGAACAAATTGTTTAAGTGACACAAGTAAGATTTTGTGGAAGATAACTTATTTAAAGAAAGATTTAATTTGAAGATTAGTACATGTAAAGTTACCTGTATCACATAAACTATCACAAATATCTGAATACTAAGAAAATAGAGCATGTATTTGTATATATATTTACATTTCAGGTTTTATGTAAGATAAGTTTCAAGACAAATAATGCACCATTACTAGTAAAAGTTAGTTATCTATTTAAATGAAGAGTTCAAAGCGCACTATATACATGTTGTCTGCACTCTTGGTTTTGGTAATGAAGAAATAATTTTAAATATGACAAGGTACAAGTTATTACAAAGATGTCACTTGACTTCATAAAAGTTACATATTATTTATGTTGCTGTAAGTTCATATTCCAGTTTGTGTACTTAAAAAATAATGCTTATTTGTCCTCTTGTGATAAAGTTTGGTAGTTATAAATCCTAGTAGCCTGGTTTTATCTGACAGTAATACTGTTGCCATGTAAAAGTTGACAAGGATCACAAGTTAAAAAAGTATTTTGAAATTTATGGTATGCAGTGTAAAAACATTACTCATAAAGATTACTAATTCTTAAATCTTATTCATGATGCATTATTGTCAGATCATTATAATATTCATGATGCACTTGTCTTGTACAGAACCTGTAATGTAAATATATATAAAATCAAAAATGTAGGGAAAAAAGGCACAAAAAAAGTTATATTATGACATATGTGTGCCTTTTTTTCTTGTGACTTTCTTTCCATTTAATACCAAAAAGAAAGTAATTTTTTCTATATTTACCAAAAATATATGCTCTAGTATTTTTTTAGTATTTAGATATTGGAGACAGTTTATGTGATTCAGGTAACATAAATTTACTAATCTAAAAATAAATCTTCCTTGAAATAAGCTATCTTCCACATTCCAAAAGCTGATGTTATTGCATCCTCACAAGTCAGGGTTTCTGTGTCCACATGTGTCCTCGAAACCCTGACAAACTTAGCTGGGAAATTCCCAGGCTAGAAGATGTTCGTATGACGTACATCCTTCAAAATATCAACCAATGAAATTGCTTGAAAGAAACAAGTGTTCGGCAGTTGTCATTCTTACTCATCTGTGAGTTGGAAGAAAACGTAACGCAACTAATAAATAACGCGGTAATAACAAACTATTAACACCACTGTACAAAATACACTGATTTTCACATGGTCTATGCAACATATTCATTTGGTTTATTTACAATTGACATCAGGATATATATCCCTAATCAAGTTGTGAATGAAAGTGAGCTTTGGATTGGCTACATCAAGGTATGATATCGATGTAGCCAATCAAAATACTGACTTCTAGCCCGAGAATTTCCTAGCTAAGTTTGTCCGGGTTTCGTGGACACAGAAACACTGACTTTTGAGGATGATGTTACTGTGACCTTTTAACAATAATATAAAATGTAAAAACATGTAAACTTGTAATATCTTTCTGAAATTCATTAACTCCCATGAATTGCCAATACATAAAAAAATATTTAAAAATAAAAACAACAAAAACACTTACCTTTATTTCTCTTTCTGCTTGTGCGACAGTTGCACTACTTGTATCTGATCTTACTCCAAAGGAAGAATCAAAACTAGAGTTTCTGTTTAATGCTGATGAAATTGACAACCTGCCACTCATTGACTTCATAATTTAGACCTTGTACTAGAAGGCTGTACTAAAGAAAATAGCAAGTTTTACATATTATTAGAATTTACATGAATCTTTAGAGCTTTGTAATATAATGAATTATATGTCTTCTCATTTAAGTAGTAGTACATAAAACATACATCTATTACATACAAATAAATCTCACAGAAAATAACAAGTAGCAAGTAATAACTGGATAAAAATGAATTTCTAGTTTGGAACTGCTTATTTCATAGCAATTGTGATTTGTAAAATCATCATGCACAAATGTTTACCACTTAACAAAATTGCAGTCATAAGATACCGACTCTTTTTATTCTTTAAATGAAGCCATATAAAACAGTTAATATTTGTGTTTACCTCATTTTAAACTAACATGTTTTAAAATAAAATACGATTTTTTTATGTCTCGATATAATACAAGAATCCTCTGCCATCCAACAGATTTTTCTTTCCATGGGACCACGTAAAAAAAAGCATTGGTCGGCAGAGGATTCTATGACTAGTCCCAATACATTAAGGTATCCGACCCATAATTGAAGTCACCGTTTAATTTTATTTTTAGACCAAGAAATGCAAATTTATTTACTCAATATATTACTAATTAATGATACCAAGTAAATATATTCTTTTACTTTGAGTCAATGTTAACAGTTTTGAGAAAAAAATTTAGTTGCTCAAATAGTAGTTCCGATGTTTGCCGAACATTACCGAGGTCTGCTCCATTGACAAACAATGGACATCCGGGACACCAAATATGATCACGTGGTCAATTATGGGTCGGATACCTTAAGCAATTTTCACTTTATTTCCGTCTCCTTTTTAAATTTTATAAGATAATTCCATTTTTTATAATATTTCAATAGAAATAAATAGCATTATGCACAATTCTAAGTATGCCGAATTAAGATCTGATGACTCTTGTGGTGATGAGGATTTTAAAACTTGCCATACTAGTAGCTTGAAATGTGTATACACTAATGCAGATAGCTTCATAAACAAAATAGATGAGTTTAAAGCAAGGTTTGTAACCGAGAACCCAGACATTATTATGATAACAGATGCATTACCTAAAAACAATAGATTTAGCATTATGAAAAGTGAAATATCACTTGATGGATACGCTTTTTCCTCCGAGAACTTTCCGTCTAAAAACTCTAGAGGAGTGATAATATATACTAGAAATGACCTGAAGGCTGTAGAAGTAAACATTGAACATGATTTTAAAGAATATGTGTGTATTAAGATTGATCTTAAAGACAATGATAAATTGTTAGTTGCATGTATATATAGGAGCCCATCATCAGACGCAGAGAATTATAATTATTGAACAGCTTGTTACAGAAGATAAGCTATCTTGAGGAGGAACCATTTTCACACATTCTGATTACAGGCGACTTTAACTTCCCGACTAAAGACTGGAATAAACTTGATGCAAGAGATATAATAAGTGTAAACTTTATAGAATGCATAAGAGACTGTTTTTTCGAACAAGTAGTTGAGAAACCCACTAGAGTCCACGTTGGACAAGAGCCATCACTGCTAGATCTGATATTAACCAATGATGCAAACAATGTACAGAATTTACAATATTTGGACCTGTTCGGTCATAGTTATCATGTTGTTTTGTCATTTGATTATATATGCTGTACACAATGCCTTAACACTAGTACTGAGAAATTCAACTATAAGAAAGCTGACTTTGAGGGCCTAAAAACAGGAATGTCTATTGATTGGAAAGAATTACTAGCTAATAATAGCACAAATGATATGATAGATTTATTTATGAATAAGCTTTTAACTGAGATGAATTTACACATACCAAAGAAAAAGTACACAGGAAGGAAACATAACACTCACCTGAGTGAGGAAACCCGTAAGGCTATTAGACAGAAGCATAGAGCTTGGGAGAAGTACATAAAAAACAATAGTGATGACAATTATAGACTTTTTGCGAGAGCAAGGAACAAGGCAAAAGCAGCTGTTACCAAAGAAAGAAAGAATCATGAAAAAGAGATTGCAGAATCAGCCAAAACAAACTAAGAACTTTTGGTCCTACATAAACTCCAAGAGATAAACATGAAGAAAGAGATTGTATCACATTTATTGCTAGTAAAGATGATGATAAAGCTGAGACTTTGGCAAGATTCTTCACTAGTGTATTTACCAGGGAAGATAACATAGACTTTAATGAACTAAGTCATATTGATCTTGATCAGTGCTCAAGTGATGAAGAATTTACACAAAAGGAAGTAAACAAACTACTAAAAGATCTCGACATATCCAAATCTCCAGGTATAGACCAAGTCCATCCAGTCGTATTATCTAAATTAGCAGATATTATTGACATTCCATTGTGTTGTATTTTTAACAGCTCATTTAAATCTGGGGTGGTGCCCAAGGAATGGAGAATAGGCCAGATAACAGCACTTTTCAAGAAAGGAGACAAGAAGACAGCTTCGAACTACAGACCTGTCAGCTTGACTAGTGTCATCTGTAAAGTCATGGAGAAATTAATACATAAACGAATAGTGGAAAATACGAGCAACAACAACTTATTTAGTGATAGACAATTTGGGTTTATTGGCGGTCGATCAACTAATCTTCAGTTACTTAGAGTCATGGACCATTGGACTAGTATATTAGATCAAGGTGGTGAAATAGATAGTATTTACACAGACTTCATGAAGGCTTTCGATAAGGTTCCACACAGACGTTTGATCTACAAACTGGAGCATTATGGTATCAGTTCACAGACTTGCACCTGGGTAAAGAACTTTCTGACGGCGCCAAGTAACATTAGAAACAGTAACAAGTGAAAAAGATGTAGGGGTGACAATTGACTCCAATTTGAAGTTTGACATGCATGCATATACAAAATCAGTTAGTAAAGCCAACCAGATGATGGGTCTAATCAGGCGTTCATTCCAATACATTAATTACAGAAGTTTTAGACTACTCTCTTTAAAGCCATAGTTAGACCTCACCTTGAATACACAAGCAGTGTATGGAGCCCATCTAAGAAGAAAGACATAGACATTATTGAAAATGTACAAAGAAGAGCCACTAAAATGCTACCGAAACTGTGTTTTTTGTTTGTTTGAATGGTGTTTTAACGCCACTTTCAGCAATTTTTCAGCTATTTCATGGCGTCCGGTTTTTATTGGGGGAGCAGGGGTTGAAAATTCCTAAAGCCCGACGCCCGGGGCTTAAAAAACTGAAACCTCGGGCTTGCCGATTTTCTATGCAAAAAGCCCGTCGGGCTCGATCTTTCTTCAAAAAATAAAATGTTGTTTTTATTTTCAATGTTTCTTAAAGTGTATACTGTCAAAATTGTCCTATAAATACCCAGAAATCTATTTAAAATTCTAAAGACCGATCTTCTCGGCGCTTTGCCTTTAGCAACGTTGATCAATAACAATTCAATTTTGTTTCCTTTCCCTGTACAAAATAACCCCCAATTAATTTTTGTTACGAATTCGAGAAAAATTGTTGTTAAACTTTAATTTTCAGGGCTCAACACTGGGCGAAGTAGACGACTTTGTCGCCCTACTGGGACCTGAAGTTGCCCTACGGCGCCTCAAAGCGAAGTCGGGGTTGCCCGATTATTTCCCTCAAGTTAACAGCTCTAAGATATTTGAATATGATCTAGTCCAAATAATTAACCCTATCAATTTAGCAGTAAATGTGTAATTCCAATAAAAACGGAAAACAATATGCGTATTTAACATTTTTTCAATTGATTTACCTCTTTCAACTGGATTACGCGCCATTTGTTTATTTACCGGATATGACTAATTACAGGAAGTGAACAACTAAGAAAAGTAAAGCACAACGGCCCATACTGAAAAATCGTATTTTTTTCATAAACAAACACTTTCAATTGGTTTCAAACTCAGTTCTTTCAAAGTGTATTGTATTTTAACAATTTTTTTGGATAAATATATGAGCTGCACTTGAAAGAATAAAGATGTATAGTAATTATTGACATCATGAATAACATGATAAGTTCTGTAGATGGGTGTCACATCAAGCAATTTTGATCAGAACAACTTTGTCCAAGAGGAAGTTTGCTGAACAGAAGAATTATTTCTGGATTTAATGTTATGTTATTTTATCTATCTTCTTTGAAAAGTTTGCTCAGATAAACATAACATGTTCATAACAAACTGTTAGAAATATATGAATACAAGAACTTAATGAATGATGTTTATGTCTCAACATATACAAATATTTTTAGTTGACCTATTTATATTTGTGAATACCCTGTAAGACAACAAGTACTGAAGTGATAGAAAATTGGCACTATAACTGTTGCTTTTTTTCATTGATTTTATAATGATAAAGGTTATGTGCTATTTGATATTGCATACCATGAATAATAATGAAAAGAAAAAAGAACAAACTGAATCTTAGTGTGTTATGGTTTAAAAACACAAGAGAAATGATCCTGGAAAGCCACAATTATAAAAAAATGATGTAAATAATGAAAAATGTAGGTAAATACTGCAAAAATTAATTATTTGTACGGTCCTCTTGACTTCTCCCTAATGTCTCCTTGAAGTCTCTCTATCAGGGCCTCACTTCTCCCTGTTTGGCTGCCAGGGAGAAGTCACTTCTCCCTACTTTTTTAGAGTGTGGTGACCCCTGAACTTTACGGTTAAGAAAAAGAAAAAAAATTTAAAGTGGATGACGAGTCAGAAGCATCGGAAGACCAAACAGGGTCAAATAATGATCTAATCCCCCACAAAATAAAGACCTCACTTATAGACAAACGGAAAAGAACATCACTCAGATAATTTTTAGGGCTTGGTTAATTAATGTTGGGGCTTAGGGTTTCAAAGTTAAAAAAGCCCAGGGCTTAGGCTTGCCTAAAACAATTTTCAACCCCTGGGGAGGAAGCCGGAGTACCCGGAGAAAACCCCCGACCTGCGGTAGGAAAACTGGCAATCCTTGTCAATTAAGATTGGAGTCGAGTACACCCTGCCTGCAGTGAGAATCGAACCCGCAATCTCAGTGTTGACATACCGAAACTGTGAGACCTACCATATGAAGAAGGACTGAAAATCGTCAAATTACCAACTCTGAAATTTTGACGTTTACGAGGCAATATGATAGAAGCCTATAAGATCTTGAACAACGTGTATGACAATCGCACAACAACTGGTATGTTCACCATCAATGATAACGCATTAAGAGGTCATTGCCTATAACTGCAGACTCAACATTTGTAAGAACTACTTCACCAACCGTATAGTTCAGGTTTGGAATAGCTTACCTTGCTCAGTAATAACAGCTAAGAACACTGATGCATTCAAGAGACGACTAGATAAGTTTTGGAGCGAACACCCAATGATCTATGACTACACTGCAGACTATAACACCATATTACACGGAAGTAGCACCGATAATATATCAACCTATGAAGATGAGGCCACTGCAGAGGTTCCAGAACCTGCGGTGGTAAACGACCTAAGGTAAGGTAACCTAAGGTAAGGTACGTAAGTGTGTCAAGAGAGTTCTAGTCTACGACTATGAGTGTGATATATAATATGGCAAGAAATCAGTCCAAACAATTTAAAGGGAGCTTGTTTTGTAACCAGTTATAAAACAGTTACATAAAAAAGTACTATTACATAATACATAATAGTTACATAACTGCGCATTACGGGACAAAAAATTCCGAACTGTTTCCTTGCCACATCTATGAGCATCCCCCTTTTTGTAGTTTACTATATTTAAATAGCTGCGCTATCTGTAACGAAATGCCAATTACTTTTCTGTTCTGAAATATTTTAAAGTATTACTAAAACACTGCTCATGTATGGGTATTGTTCAATCAGGTGGTTCATTTAAAGGAAAATAATACCATGTGCAATATGATTCGCGCGTTTGTGTTTGTAAACATTCCATTGACAATATTAAAACTTGAAGAAGTCGGAATAGATACGAACCGTATTTTACGGATATTTTTTTTATCGCGTTACGTTTCATGTTATTTCATTTTCTTTCGATTTAACTTCGAATCTCTTTGAATAAAAAACTCCAACAATTAAGATACACTAAGTATTATTGGCACACCCGACCCGAAGGTTCATGTGAACTATTGCCATCCTGTGTGTGTTTGTTGGGGGGGGGGGGGGGGAGGGGTGGGGGGTGTGGATGGGTCAAGTCAAGTCAAGTCAAGTCAAGTAAATTTTA
The DNA here is from genome assembly GCA_944474755.1 of Limnoperna fortunei. NCBI lineage: Eukaryota > Metazoa > Mollusca > Bivalvia > Mytilida > Modiolidae > Limnoperna > Limnoperna fortunei. The sequence goes on along the minus strand of OX104116.1, from coordinate 18,241,260 downwards.
TTAATAGTCGGTAAGACAAAAGATAACAAATTACATACATATAACATAAGCTCTGATGAGCTTTTAAAACCGACATTAAGACATGTGAGTACAGACAAACAAAGCAAAACAATACATTGCATACATAAAATCAATGATAAGAGCATTAAGGACAAAATACAGTACATAAAAGCATGCAGACATGAGAGATTTCCTTCGATATAAAACATAGAAAGTTCAGGTAAGATACATTTAAGCACATAAAAAGCAGACATGGGATACATAAAAGCAAATAAAACAGAAAAAGCACTAAAATATATTAATAGCATACACAAGCATCAAAAAGCACAAATGTTTATATATTCAGAAAAATAAAAAGATGTCAGCATAACCATAGCATAAAAACATGCAGCACTGAAAGGAGCACTATGGATTTCAGACACTGGTGATGTCGGGGTGCCAAACTATATCTAACAGCAAAAAGAACAATTACAAGCCACCCCTTCTCACCTACTAATTAAACCCTTAAATTGATTTAAACTTATATCTCCTCTCAGATCATTTGGGAGTTCATTCCATAGTTTGGCAGCCCCATACCGCACTGAGTGTAGACCATACCTTGTTGTATTAAGGTTTGGTTTGGCTGCTATATTTGAATATCTAAAAGAATACAAACTCTGCAAATAGTTATAAGATCATGTAAGTATACAGGGGTTTGTTTGTTGACTATTTTAAAAACTTGTATAGCTAAAAGACGCAGTCTCCTTAGACGTAATGAAGGCATCTTAGATTTAGTGAGTAGGTCTTCGTATATTCCACTATCGTCTTTATAGATAAATCTTAAGGCCCTTTCTTGAATTTTTTCTAGTTTTTTGTGTTTTTTTCGCTACAAAAATGCCACACTAAAGGACAATAGTTAAAATTGGATAAAATAAAAGTATAGTATATGGTGAGTCGACCCAATTTGTTGAGGTGTTGTCCAATTCTTTTTAAGACATTTAATTGTTTGGGGGCTTTTTTCCTATTTGCAATGTGAGTGTCAAAATTTAGTTTGAAATCTAAAGTAACACCAAGAAGTTTTACTTCATCGTCACATATAATTTTACTACCATTTATATCAAATACAATATTTTTACAGTGGGTTTTTTTGCCTACAGCTATAGCTTGAAATTTTTCTGGGTTAACCTGCATGTGATTATTATTAAACCATTGTATTAAGTCTTTACTTTCTACCTCTAGAGTTTTAATTACATCTTGAAAATCATTACTGCTATATGAGAGTGTATTATCATCTGCATAATTGTATAAATCAGATTTTGAAACAAAGTGGAAGATATCGTTCATAAAAATGTTAAACAGTACTGGTCCTAGAATTGATCCTTGGGGAACCCCTTTGTAAATATTTAGAAAAGAACTATATACTGAGCCAATTTTAACACATTGTTTCCTGTTGCTTAAGTAACTTTTTAAAAGTGTGAGGGCTTCTTTAGATAAACCATAGTTTTCAAGTTTCAGAAGGAGAAGGTTATGAGGCAGACAGTCGAATGCTTTTGAAAGGTCCATTAATATTGCAGCGATATATTTATTATCGTCTAGGGCTATGCGCCAATCTTCTATAATTTTAATTAAAATATCCTGGCAACTGTAACCTGGTCTAAAAGCGGATAAATACATATGAAATTTTGATTCAAAGAAATCATTTATTTGTATATCTATGGCTTTTTCAAAAAGTTTGGAGATAGTTGGTAAAACACTAACTGGTCGATAATTATCTTTAAGTAAAGTGCTGTTTTTTTATGTATTGGTACAACTTGTGCTATTTTTAGTTTATCTGGGAAAACTGATGTCTCTAGAGATTTGTTGATTAGTTCTTTGATTGGTGTTTTGATAACTGGGACTGCTATCTTGATAATTTTAGTTGATATTTCATCTATACCAGTGGCTTTTTTTACACTAAGTTTCATAATTTGTTTCTCAATAAAATGTTCAGTAATAGGTTTAAAGTATAATTGTTGCATATCAGTAACAGTATCCTTATTTACATTAAGTGTCTCATTTATGTTTACATTTCTTATTGATGCTTTTGCGTTTTCAGATTTAGTAAATTTTCTTGATCTTTGTAATACTAGGGTGATTGTTATCTATAGAGATTGACCCTTTTCCTGTGTCTTTAGCTACATTTATACAGAAATCATTAAAGATGTTACTAATTTCTACTTGATCTGTTAATATATTTTCATTTTCTTGTATCATAATATTTGTATCATGAAGACAACCTTTGTTAGAAATGGTTTAATAGTTGGCCAAAAATGTTTGTTTTGGGGTCCACCAATACATCTTTCCATAAAATAGTGCTTAACTGATTCACGTTTTATCTTATTGACTAAGTTTCTCTGCATCCTATATTCCTCCCATGATTTATTATCTCTATATCTTTTGTAATTATTATGAAGCATTCTTTTTTTATACACAGCTTTCCTTAACCTACTATTCATGAAGGGTGCAGGGGTCCTAACAACATTTCTACATTTTACTGGTACATGTTTATTAAATACTTCCATAAAGTTTTTATTAAAAGATTCATATGATTGATTGACATCTGTAATCTTTTCAGTCTGAAAGTCTATATTTCTTAGATCTTCCGGAAAATTATCAGAATTAAAATGTTTGGAACTTCTAAATTTCTTTTGTTTATTAGTTAAATGTGGAGTATCACATTTGAATTGTACTGCGATAAGATTGTGGCAGTCGCTTAAACCAGTACCAAAATTACATGTGGTATTACAATAATTTGGTTTATTGGTAAGGATGACATCTACTAAACTTGGGTTAGAGTCTTTACAAAAACATGTAGGGTCTTTAATTAAATTTGTCATGTCAAATATATCACATATATCTTTCAAGGTACTATATCTCTCTAAATTTAGATAATCATAATTTAAATCTCCCAAAACATAAAATTATCATAATTACAGGTTATTTTATCTATATGCTTTGTCATGTCCTCAGAAAAAATTGTGGTAGTGGTAGAAGGCGTTTGGACAATGGGGTATTTAAATAAAGCGAGCATCACTAATTCTGTTTTCTCTTTATGTGAGCTCATCTGTGGTTTTAGTATGTCATGCCGAGAAACAACAATCCGAAACCCAAGTTATCGTATTTATAATCACGGATCATCACGCTGTCTTGGTTAAATGTGTTCTTCCAAGACATTTCCTTTTTCAATTTGCAGTCATATTTTTATTGCCTGATCAAAAAAACTTTTCAAATTGTTTATCGAGTTCGATTACTCGTACAAAGAGAATTTAAAGTCAGATACAATTCCCGGTGATGTAAATGAATTACAACTTTTGTTTTCAAAATCTCCCGGCTTCAGAAGATAGCGACTTTAGTAGTGCGACATAGTTCTCCATTGTTGCATATACTATTCCACAAGGTTTGTCATTGTCTGAGATTCTTTATATATTTGTCTTTTAGAATGGGGGTTAACATTACTTTAAGCAATTTTTCAATTAAGATTGGAGTCGAGCTCTCCCTGCCTGCAGTGCGTCTCGAACCCTCGACATCAGTGTTGACAGGCACGTGATCAAATAACTTACTAGTGTACAGAAGCTACTTAAATATATTAAAAAGACTTTTTGTTGTATTAAAAACTAACTTTTAAGGAGGGGTCTATTGCTACTCGTATCCAAAAGTCCTCCACCATCGACTTGTTTCTATTTTGCAAACAGCCTGGCACCAAAATAAATTTTTCACCTATATCATGGTATCCAGCTTTTTATTGGGAGAGGAAGCCAGAGTATACCCGGAGAAAACCCCCGACCTGCGGTAGGAAAACTGACAGTCCTTGTCAATGAAGACTACAGCCGAGCGCATCTGCCTGCAGTGAGACTCGAACCCGCAATCTCAGTGTTGACAGACCACGTGATCTATAGTACAATCAGAAATTAAAAGTGGCAACTAACACAGGACTTAGTTTAACATAGGCAAAATGCCTCCATATTGTCTATTTCAATCAGCAAAACAGGCACAATTAAGGAGACTGGTATAGTGAATATTAAATTACAAAAAGGTTGGCCCTATTATTACTATACGACAATGTAGATTATCATTATTATTATTATTATTATTATTATTATTATTATTATTATTATTATTATTATTATTATTATTATTATTATTATTGCGTCATGTATTGCAATAGCATAAGAAATGCATCTCGAAAGCATGATCTAGAGTAATTATTGCATACATTCTTAGCAAGTTTACTACCTATGTTTATGAACACTTAAAGCTCCCAAAATTGAAAAGGACCACACAAAGTTTGATTAGGATCTAAGGTGGACTGTATCGAGGTAGAGTATTGGAGTGTCAGACTTATGAGGTATCGGAATACCGGCTCCAATTCAAAATGGCTGCAGGCCGCCTCTTCAGGACTTACTTTATGATATAGGAGCCTATGGAAAAAGAGTGTTAAGAGGCTTCTTATCTGAAACCACTGAGCCGATTGAAAAGGTCATTGGTCACAGTGTACATGAAATGGTGCTTTACGAAGTTTGTGGTTTTTTTTATTCTAGTTGCCACCACAGGAGTAAGTTTAACATAGGACACTAAGTGAAAATGTTTTTTTATAAAAGGCTTCTTCTCTGAAACATGTTAACCAATTGAAATGAAAACTCATCTGATGGTCCTATATAAAGTTTATATTTTTATCCAATCCGAAATTCAAAATGGCAGCGCCGCAGGACTTAGCTTAACATAGGACCGTATACATGGTATACGAAAACAGTTTTTAAAAACCTCCGAAACCTGTCACCATTATTCATAGGATAGTCCTATATAAAGTATGTGTTTTAATGCTAATAAAAAAAATTGAAAACGGAAACCACCGCAGGATTTAGTTTAACATTTGGACCCTTTCGGGAAAAGTTTTAAAAGGTTTCGACTCTGAAACAAAAATTTGTCAACAGCATTCATTTAAGTTTCTGTTTTTGTTCTACCAATCGAAAATAAAAAATGATCACCACCGTAGGATTTAGTTTAACATGGGACCATAAAGGGAAATATTTTAAAAGGTTTCGTCTCTGAAACCAAATTTACCAATCGAAATAAAACTTGTCACCAGCATTCATTGGATAATACTCTATAAAGTTTTTATGTCAAATTAAAATTCACAATGGCCACCAAAGCAGGACAAAGTTTAATATAGAACCCTATGTGGGCATGTTTTAAAAGGATTCTTCTCTGAAACCATTTAACCAATCGAAACAAAACTTATCACAAGAAATCATTGGATGGTTTTCTAAAAAGTGTATGTTTTCATGCCAGTCAGAATTTAAACATCGCGGGCACTACAAGAATTAGTTTAACATATGGCCATATATGTGGAAACAATTTAAAAAAAAAACCATAAGCATGATATTTAAGATAACTGCACATGTATTTTATTGGATATCGAACAACAACCATTCGGTTTCGTTGACGAATTCAACGGGATCAAATCATGCGCTTTCATTATTAATTTTTTATCTTATCTTTGCAATGAACATTCTATAGATTGAAGTGTTCATCTGGTAATGGTTCAATTTCTGTTCCCTCATATGAATCTGGCTAAAAAATATGACACATACCATGACCGTCAATCACAATAACCTTTTAAGTGTAACCAATTTTAATATTGGTCATTCGAATGACGGGGGACCATATATAACAACGCATACTGAAGATAAGAACAGTCAAAGCTCGTCAAACATTGCAGTACATAGTTAAATCTAAGTTGTTTCATTATTTTACTTTGTTGTATTTTTGATTTCCAACATCCTTAATTGCAAGCGCCGCTGGTGGAGTTATAATTTCCCGAGGTTAGCTCGCTCCGGCATCAACACTTTTGTGTTTGAAGAACACATCAAAGATATGAAATTGTCCGTTTAAATTTAAAAATTGTCAAAACCATAAGGTTCTTCCTACCCCAGGTATAGGTTGATGATGGTCATAATTTGGTTTCCAGTTCGGCATATTTTTGTTTTATTGTTCTATGCTCTTCATATTCATATAGAGTTTGGCATTTTCAATTTTTTGGGTAGAGCGCCTCTGACGAGTCTGGCGCGTCAGGCGTAGCAAAAATTATTGCTTGGATCTTTGTTGTATTTTTGATTTTTATCAGTATTTCACGTTGCCTGTTTGAATCAAACATTGGTAACGACGGCAAAAGTCGCAGGTATGATATACTTGGTATATACTAGGTATCATAAAACGTGAAATAAAACTGATGTACATTGCTCTTTTTACAGTGTTCACAAGTTCTTTTTTGCCAAATAGTTGCTTCTCGTGTTTGCTACGTTCTTGTTAGCCTTTGCTTTCAATTTGTCCATCAGTGTCCATGGACTTCGTACTTTTGGACGTTTAATTATACTCTAATTACCAGTCAAATTACATAATAAAGTGAAAAAGAACAGGCCCACAACATTATTAAGGCCATAAATTACACATACATGTTTTGCTTAACCTGGTTTATATAGAGCCAACACAACGCAGTGTGTACAAATGTCTTTCCTCTTAGACATGATGATTACAATATTTCTAAGTACTGATATTTGGAACAACCTCCAAGATCATAAAAATTGTGTGTAAACCGATTTGACTGAATTCCGTGACATGTTAAAAAAAGTTGGCATGCATGACAAAGATAATTATGGTAAAACAAGTTGAAAATGAGCCAGGTTTGCAGAACAGAAGAGCGGACTAAAACCTTCTAACATGATCATGGAGCAGGTTTACTCAGAAGTACCTACTACTTATTAGATTAATAAATTAGCATATTAAACAACATTAACACTTTAAAGTTGTTGAATTAGTACTAAGGATATGTATAAATTTGATTACAATTTATGTGATTTCTTGATTTTTGTTGTTTTGCATTTATATCATGAATAATTTATCTTGTGAAATATATTAAGTGCAAGTTCCTACAATCTAATAGCAAAAATGGGGGGGGGGGGGGAAGCCATGTGAAGGTATAATTTTAATTAGATTGAAGTTACTATCAACTGATTTCTCTTCATCATGTTCATGATATCTGATATCCAAGGAAATCTTCTGGCGTTATTGTTACATTGAGAGTGCTTTATATTTACAACCCACATTTGTCATTTCTGGGGACCATGATGCCATAACTAAAGGAATAACTGATTAAATCAAGTCCATCATACAACTTGATGATCGTCTTTTATCAATGCTACAGGACTTACACTTTCAGGAGGGACAGCAAGGGGCCTCAATGGCAAAATTGTCTAGTTATTTTCTCATCAATTATTGATCCTCATTGACTACTTTGGGCAAGGTGTATTTGACTTCAAATATAGAGGCCATAAAAGCCTGGACTGCTTACATAACCCTGAAACCATTTGAACAACTATGCATATCTTCATTTTATCTAACTTTTTTTCGTGTAAGAATTTGGCCAACTAGTCTGCAAAAATCATAAAACTGATGTAACTCCTATCACAAATGCTCTGAAAAATCACTTTTGTAGATCAAGATGAGCTGAATGATTTTGTATAGAAAAATTTTTTCTTCAGCTCTCAGTTTCAAGATATTGGAGAACTAGAGGCTCCCAGGAGCCTGTATCGCTCACCTGAACCTGAAACCAAACAACCCTTTTTTATCCAGCTTTTCTTTGCTACAAGGAATTGCCCAACACTTCTGCAAAAATCATTAATTGTCCTTTTGTTCCTTTTAAGGGAAATAACTCCTATAAGGAGGAGCTTTTGATGCTTAGAGGGAGAATGGAGGTTCACTTCAAATTTGCTGTACCTGTTATACTTTTTTAACTATCAGTCGAAAACTCTCTCGACTCCCCCCCCCCTTTTTTTCATTTTTTCTATTTTAAGCCAACATAGCTATGTAGGTAGTCAGGTGTCATGATTTGTACAATTTTGGTAGAGGACGTCCTAAAGATGATGTGTGCAATGTTTCAAAGCAGTCCTTTCATTGGTTAAAGAGGAGAAGATTTTTAAAAATCAAGTAAAATTGATTAAAAAAAATGTTCAAAAAGAATAATTCCTAAACGGTTCATCAGACAATCTTGACCCTAAAGTCATTTTTGTAGCCCTCATAGAGCAGAACAATTAAGCAATGCTAACTTTTTCTCTAGTTCTAATAATTTTCAAGATTTTGAGGCAAAAATGTCAAAAATAATCAATTTCGACAATTAAAGGGCATTAACTCCTATAAGGAGTCATCATACAACTTCAACCCAATGGAGTGTTTTTTAGAGCTTTTGATGCAGATGAAGGCATGTCTGTTCGGTTTTCCTGTATCTGGTACACTTTTTTAAATATACGCCAAAAACTGTATTTTACCCCCCCCCCCCCCTCCGTCCTATTTTTAGCCATGGTGGCCATGTTGGTTAATCTGCAGCCATGGTTGGTACAAACTTGGTTGAGGACATTTGACAGATGATGTGTACAAAGTTTCAAAGCAGTACTTTCAGTTGTTTCGCAGGAGAAGATTTTAAAAAATAAATTAAAACAGTTCAAGGGGAATAACTCTTAAACGGTTAATCAGACAATCTTGACCCTTTAGTCATTTTTGTAGCCCTCATAGAGCAGAACAATTAAGCAATGCTAATTTTTTCTCTAATAATTTTCAAGATTTTGAGGCAAAAATGGCAAAAATCATCAATTTTGACAATTAAACGGCAATAACTCCTACAAGGAGTCATCATACAACTTTGACCCAATGTAGTGTTTTGTAGAGCTTTAGATGCTAAAGAAGGAAGGTCTGTTCGGTTTTCCTGTATCTGTTATACTTTTTAAACTATAAGCAAAAAACTGTATTTTGACCCCCTGTTCTATTTTTAGCCATGGTGGCCATGTTGGTTGGTCTGAGGCCATGATTTGGGCAAACTTGGTAGAGGACATTTTACTGATGATGTGTGCAAAGTTTCAAAGCAATCCCTTCAGTGGTTTTGGAGGAGAAGATTTTTGAAGAAAAGTTAACGACGACGATGACGACGGACGCCAAGTGATGGCAATAGCTCACATGACCCTTCGGGTCAGGTGAGCTAAAAATTGCTAAAAGCTTAAAAACTTAAACAAACAAAGCAGACTAGATGATCTATATTTCTATAAATGCATCTCCCAGCTCCACATTGCATGGAGCAATCACTAAAAGATAACATTGCTGAAGGAGAGGCCTGTAATGGTGGAGACCTCTACAGTTACAGAATAACACAATTGACTCATACTATAGTTATGTTTGTTTTGGCTTAATATGCTTAACCTCTGATTTATGTATATTTTTTTTACCATTTTCTGACAGGTCAATAAGATGCACACTATTTCTATTTTATCTACATTTTTATATCTGGCTGATTAACAAATTACACATTTATACATATTAAAAAAACTCATGTGACTGAAATCATACACAAGATTGTGGTATATGCATGGTATAGTTTTGGTGAAGGTTTTTTGGGCTTCTGCTGACAAGATGTACTGTCTGTTGATGCACTGTATCTATTCAAATGATCAAATCCAATTTCTCCATTTCCAAAAAATCCAGATAAAGGGGTATTAGGGAAATACTTTTTAAATACACTTGATTCAACATTTTCTGTTCCTCTGAAATGAGCTTTTCCTCTTCCAATACATGCAAACATGAAGGCAAAGCTTTTTTCTTCAGGAAGATTGCATTCCTTGAGCTTCTTTATTATTTTATCAACTCCTTCTGTAGAGTTCACTTCTTCACGAATGACAACTGATGCTGTGTGTATTCTTGCACCACACAGAGCAATGCACATTAATGAGCCTTCAAAATGACTGAAAAAAATATAAGAAAGGTGAAATTTGGGGCTTTTTAAGAATAAATTGACGCACTTTACTTAATGGTGAAACTGCTGGTCAGATAAAGTAAAACGATGTTAGTAGACACTACCAATTGATCTTTCTATTAGAAATTTAATAAAAAATAATATTACAAAACTTTTTAAAATATTTGGAGCAAGTATAACTTTGTGATCATAAGGAAGTTTTAATAAGTTATGACAGTTCAATAAAGTAATTCCATACAACAAACCTTTAATAATGGTGATAATCAAACTAATGCTATCACTGATAACAATGACAGAATGTGTGATTGCTCTGACACACTTAATGAACCAAACATTTTGTAAACATATAAAACCATGTTCATTTTCCTGAATGGTATGGTCCAGGATACTGATTATCAATCCCAAACTTTTTTTGTTCAAGAGACCATATTAATATACATTACATATTACAAATATGCCTACTAGATCAACAGACAGAAAACTTCATTAACGACAAAGTATTTAATCTGATTCACTAAGCAACCTCCACTATCTACATTGGAATATAAGTTGGTTTCAGATATGCAGATGGGACCTCGGTTTAGGTAGTTCATCTACTATTGATCAAGTATGGTCTGTCAACACTTAGGTTGCAGATTTGAGTCTCGCTGCGGGCACGGTGAACTGTGGGTCACTATACCAAAGTTTTGCGCAAGTACTAAACATACCGATGACCAGTACTCCTAGCTAGTTAACCTACAGATCCTGGGCCAGTATCCCTAATCAGAAATTTAAGATCTGTATGCAATTAATTTAATTACTTATCACTTAACTAACCGACGTTAGTAACCTTCAAACATGTAACACTTACGTCATACTTTGATCAGGTAATATCAGATTATCAACATATCCCCCTGCTATTACACATCCTTCATAATGTTGTAACAAAGAGTAGCCAATTTCTGGAGGACAATATGGTTGATTACTGAACATTAAAATGGCCTTGACCTGTTTATCTTCTGGAACATTGCTGACTTGACTGACATCAAAGACTGCATTCTCATCCATGTGAATATTGTGAACATCTACAAAAAAGCTGTAAATGTCCAGTCCTTCAATCTTTGGCAAAGTTAGCAATGTAAGAGCTCTGGTGTCCTCAAGTTCTGATATTCTGTTTGTATTCTGTGCTGTGCCTGAGAAATAGATCGTAACTAGAGAGGCAAGTGATCACCTGGTTAATAAAACATAAATGAGAATTGTCTATGATTGCAATCTTATAAGTCTGATCAACAGAAATGAAAAAAAATTGAAAAGGGAAAACCCACAGGTTATTCCATCAAAATATAACCCAAGACTGTAATGCACACCTCACTTTCCAAAAAAACATTTAGAAGACAAGAATTTTCGTGCTAATTTTTATTTTTAATCTATCAGTAAGTCTGTTTCTTAGAAGAAGCTGTTTCTATGTATTTTCTATATACTAGTACAAATGTAGTCCTACATTTATCAAAGTTTTATGGTGGTGGCAATCTCAAATGTTCTTAAAAATGACTAAGTTCCAAAGTGTGGAAAAAAAGGAAAAAAATCCTGGAACACTTAAGCTTTCATAATAACAGGTGCACAACTTCAATACATGAGCCATTTAAATTTTCAGGGATCTAGGTTTAAACTGTTGGGGAGTTAATTACACAAAAAAGGTACCGTCTTGTGCAAATTTTTCTAAAAAATGACTTAAGTTCCCAAGTCTGAAAAAATAGGAAAAAAATCCTGGAACAACTCCATCAAAGCAGGTACAGGACTTCTATACATGTGCAATATTTCTGTGAAGTTTCAGAAATCTGGGTTGAAAACTGTAGGAGTAGTTGTTTACACAAATTGGATACCCTATTTTTCCTGCCCGAACAACAACTGCCAATTAAAGCCCGTCTGACTTCCCCATAATTTAACCCAGGCTTGCACTTCGTGCAACCCAGACAAATATTAACAGCTCTGCAAACCATGGAGAATCTCTAATCAGCATCAAAAGCTCAAAAATTATAAGAGAACTATCCTAGCTTTATTTCTGCATTATTTGGTTTTAACTGGAGGACAGTTTCTGAGAAAAGCTGTTTGTATGTTTTTTCATATAGGGTTCTATTCTAAGCTATGTTCCATAGTGGCAGAATTTTGGAATTCATGCAAAAAACTCAAACTTGGTACAGGACTATCTGAAGTATATTTCATCAATATAACAATTCTTTCTGCCAAAATGATTTTAAAATTAACTAAAGCCATTTATAGTGGACCATCAAAACAATATTGCCAATAAGTCTTGTTTCCCTTGGGTAACCAGTTTCAGAAACAAAGCCTTTTTAAACTTTTCAGCATAGGGTCCTATGTTAAATAAATCCTGTGGTGGTGGCCATTTTGAATTTCCAACTGGCATTAAAAACGCTAACTTAATAAAGATCCAAACAATATAACTAGTAAGTTTTGATTTTCTTGGTTAATCAGTTTCAGAGAAGAAGCCTTTTTAAACTTTTTCCCATACGGTCCTAAGTTACACTAAGCGTGCAGGGGTGGTCACTTTGAATTTGTGATTGGCATAAAAACATACTTTATAGAGCACCATCCAAACATATGCTAGTATGTCTTTTTCTATTGGTTAACTGTTTTTAATGAAAAATCATTTAAAAAACTTTTTCACAAACTAAGTCCTGCGGTGGTGGCCTTATTGGTTTTTAATCTGACTAAACAACATATACTTGTAAAGGTACATCCAATAAACATTTTGATCATGTTTTGTTTCAATTAGCAAGTGATTTCAGAGAAGAAGATCAAAATGTAAAAAGTATACAGATGCTGACGAGGCTGCCAAAAGACGCAAAGTGATTAAAATAGCTCATATGACCCTTTGGGTCAGGTAAGCTAAAAACTAGACACAATGAATGACTGAAAAATCACAAGCCACATTTATGACCTTCTAGTGACAAAAGTTGAATGTCCGCCAATAAACGCACTGATCCTGCCATTTAAATAATATTAAGTGAGATTTTTTTATATGTAACACTGAAGCAAAACAAGCTAATGACTACAAATGATGAAATTGCAGTTTTTACAACATTACATGACAACCGAAATAGTAACATAAACAAGAAAGGAGACTGTATTTCTCTATTTCAATCATAATTATTTAATATTATTGAAATTTAACATCAACACAAAAAATCTGCATCATAAAACAACATAGGTCCATCAGGTTCAGCTAGTAAACAAATCAGCTAGTAAACAAATTGCAAATCTGAAAGGTCCCCGACATCTGACCACTACTCATTTGAACTCCAGCTGAAAAATGGCTGTAAGAGGCATGTACATGTAGTTTTACATAATAGTACAGGTAAAAAGTTTTTGCCTGTTATTGTCATTCGCTGTAAAAACACTGACAAAGCCTGTTGGTCAGGCGAAATATTTGTGCAATTTTTATAGTGTTTTCGCTTTAATTATGTATCCAGATGTTGTTGTACAACTTTTTAAACAAATATATTATTATTTTAGTCTGTACAGTATCGTTATCTACCGTAACGATCCAACATCTCGTACGAACATTTGTTGACTATTTCTTTATACGAATTATATATATATGAAAAGCTTGTCTATTTCTATCTGGGCCTATGATATTGAGCTTGTTAAACAATATTGTGTAATTGCCTGCTGTTAACCCCCATTGCAGCAGAATCAGAAAAGACAGTTTTTCATAGATTAAATGATTTATTCTATCCATTTCCTTCAATTTTTTAAAATAACTAAATTGTATGATAATACTGAATTTTGATTGGCTAGAAAATAATATCCTTCACTAGATTGAAGAAAAAAATCTTTGTTTCCTGTGAGTTTTTATATTACTCTGTGAAAACTTGCACTGTGTGTTGATCTTTATTTAAAATTACTCAACAAATTAACATTTTGAGTTTATTCTAATGGTTGAATTTATTACTTTTAACTTAAAAAAAAGTTTCTTCTTTGAAGGTTAACAATTTCCATGGTGCACATTTAACATAGGTAACACACAGTTATACAATGTGCATCACAGAAATTTTGTATCCACCATAAATGACCACAATGTTTTTACGTAATCGACATTTGATTGATACTATGAAGATTTGCAGGCATGAAAACAATTGCTCAATATAAAATGATAATAATATCATATTATTACATTATGATTTCTGTATTTGCCAGAGGCGAAGCCAAAGACAAAATATCTAGCCACGGACCAATAACTAGGCAAATACAGAAATCATCATGTAATGATATCTTTTGTAAAGTAACTAGGCAAAAACAATCAAGCCAATACAGGCCAATAAGTGAATATTATTGTAGTTAATTAATAATATGATTTCTGTATTGGCCTAGTTATTAATCCAAGGCTTGCTGAATGGATTAGATAAAAATTGTTGGAGTTGGAGTTTGGCAAATACCGGTATTGGACTAGTTCATCAAAATATTTCATATCAGCAGTTTTACTGTTATCAAAGTGAATATTATAAAAGTTAATTAATTATATAATAATACAAACCTACGACACCATCAGCTGATACTGCAAGTAGTGAACAGTTAGATGGTAAAAGTGTTTTCACCAATGTCCCTATGTCTATCCTGTCACATTTGGCTGTGCGAGGATGTCTGGTAGAATGCTTTGATGGGACACGAACTGGTTGCTCATATAGTTTTGAAGTGCAGAACAATATCACATATTGTGGCTGGCTATACAATTCCTAAAAACATAAAATGTTATATTAATAGACTGTAATGACATTATGTCTCACTCTGAACTATGCAGATGTCAAGCTGTTGATGAAAAACAGCCGAATTGTTATTGCCAGTCTGTTCTTTTTAATCCCTCAATGTTTTAGAATTAGCACCTCAATAAAACCTGCCTTGTTATTGCCATAGTAATAATCATTTCTAAAAAAAGGTAATATCACAAATATATAGTACATGTATTATCCTAGGTACCTTTAAAGGTATGACATTTTTCCTTTAATTACAAATAATGGATGTACACTGTAGAGGGAATGAGAAAAAAGACAATAGCTTGAAAAGTGGTACCTCTGTGAATACTTTAATCTTATCGGCTATGGTATTTACATCTGAACAATCTGACAGAAACCATTCTACTTTGTGTCTTCTATTTTTTTTTACTTCTGTTGCAAAACCATTCCAGTCTCTGCAAACCCTGCAACAATATATAGTTATGATAAATAGAGATTATGTTTTCTCATTTGTACAAACAGTTAAGGATATATCTGTTTGCATAAAATACCCCAGAAATGACAGCAATCAACAAAATAAGTGTAAACTCTAATAATTAGGAATAGAAAAGATGAACAGTATCTAACATGAGTTACAGTTGTATGGCAGTCCTCTTAGTTTAAGGCTCCACAACCTTATTTTGTTACGGGATTGTATAAACCCATTTATACCAAGAATATTCCTATTTGAAGAATGGTTTTAGAGAAAGTTCTAAAGTAATTTTGTTTGTTTATATATAAAATTACATTAAGTACAAAAAAATCTTTTTTTTTAGAAATATCAAGCGTCTGTCAAAAGACACCTATTATATATAGCAAGACTGTAGTTTACTGTGTAAATCTGGTTTTGCTGCAAAAATAAAGAACAATTTCAATAATTCCATTTTATAATATATTTTATAATTTATATATATTTGTTCTTTTACTCTACAACATTCTGAAATAAACAGCTGAGTTAGTCTGAAACTTTTTTCAGAACAAGGTTCCACAACTCTAAAATGAAAAATCAGAATTTGACCAAAAATAAAAGGCTCATATCTATAAAAAAAAAGCAATTATCCAAAATTTAAGAAAAATTGATTTTGTTATTAATTTGAGTCAAAAAAGTAAAAAAAGATGCCTCCCATAAACCAGTTTTACGAACAAAGTCCCATAACTCTGTAGCAAAAAATCCAAAATTTACCACAAAGTATACAGACCATAGGGCTGGCAATAGTAATTAACAACTGTGTTCATTTTGAAGAAAATCTGTGAAGGCATTCTAGCATGTGGACCATTGTTGGATGGACAGATGCATGGACATAAAATGTATGCCATAAAATGAAATACAGAATCCACAAAAAATCAGACAAATAAAGACTACAACAACTTCGATATCTTGCCTCTTGTAGTTGATTTCATTCATACACCTTAATTTTAAAGCAGACGTGCAGGTAGGCACTTTAGAGATGGTGAGACTTTTACCACACGACATCACAGTTTACCACAGGCTACCACATGCAAATTCAATATACCATAAAGTAGAATTTTTGTACAGTTTTGGTCCTTTTTATGTCATTTTATGCAGAAAAAATGTCTTTCATGCATTTTGTAACTTCTTTTTTAATAGCAGAAACAACATTAAGTCTTTTTCATGTATCATTGATAATGAGTCACTCTTATCATGTAAAGACAATCATTATCAATAATTGGCTCATTATATATCAATGGTACACAAAATGGATTAAATATTTTTCTGTCTACAAACCGATATCACAACACCAGCAGCGTAAACAACATGCTTACAACCCTACAATGGCCAACACTTTAGGATGCAGACTAAAATACAGACTCACTATGGTTTACAAAATCATTCACCAACTAGTTGCAATACCAAGGTCTGTCTTACTACCTACAGATCACAGAACATGCAAAAATCATAACTTCACATTTCGGCAAATAACAGTTCTAAAAGACAGCTATAAATTCCCTTTTTTCCATACACAATCATCCAATGGAACTCACTACCTGCTAACGTTGTCAATGCCAACACACTATAGTAAACTTTACCGTGTCTTCCCGACAGGTGTTTGCCTGACAAAATGGAAAACTGCTCGAGTTTATGATCCTTTTGTAAATATCCCATTACACTTATTGAAATCAACAATTATTTTCCACAGTTAATCGGCGTTCTGAAATGCGGAAGAATTTTCATTTTGATACATTGATTTTCCATACTAAAGTTTGACCTTGTTTTGAACGGAAGTGTACATTAGGAAAATTTAATTGTTGTCTTTTCGAAATCCTTCAGGTAATGTCGTCTGCAGTTGAGGCGGGAAAAGTCTCACGGTTTGTCTGAATACCATTGTATGTTACGAAAGCTGACGAACATTTGTTAACAACATTAGACCCCCTTAGAAACAAATATGGCTGACTTAATATGGAAAATCGATCTGGCAAAATGAAAAAAACTGCCGCATTTCAAAAAGCAGATTAAATGTGGAAAATAATTGTTGATTTTAAAAAGTGTAAAAAAAGATTTACAAAAGGACCATAAACCCGACCAAACGCGGTAGCAGTTTTTTTATTTTGTCAAGCAAAAACCCGTCGGATTGACACGGTAAAGTTTAGTATAGACGCCTTAAGAGTACAGCTTACACCAGCTGTTCTCTACACACTCTATTAAACCTCATACCCATTGTACATAGTTTTAATCACCCGTTTGCATTTTGAAATTTTGCACTTGTTCCTTTCTTTCTAATTTGCATGTGTCATTTCCAATTTATTTACAAGTTGTTTAGACGTGCTCCAGTAGTCTAATTTTGGCCCCACATGTTTGGTGTGAATACTTTTGATTTTTTTTTTGCCAGTTTTGAAGATTTTTTCAAATTTCTTTATAAGTAAGTATGATATGTTATCTGTGGGTGGGTTTCCCTTGAAAATTCCAAGGAATCGTGACATTCTTTTACATCTTAGAACTAAAAGCGTTACATCCACTCAAGGAATCGTGACATTCTTTTACATCTTAGAACTAAAAGCGGGGTGCAAGTTAAATCGGCACTCAGTCAGATCGGCACCTAAAAAAAAGTCAAATCGGCACCGGAAAGTAGTAATTCGGCACCTATGTATAGTCAAATCGGCATTGAATTTCGGCACCTGATAAATGATTTATACTTATTACAATGAAATAGTTTAAAAGGCAAATTTTAATACATGACATGTTGAAAATTATAATTTAAAATAAAATAATTACTAATTATCTATGTTGATTGGGGATTCTTTGAAATGTACAACTGTAATTAAGTTTGATAATAGTATATATTACTGTTATAATAACATCGATGATTAGACATTAAAATTCCTTTGAAAAAGTAACAAATTAATTTTTTGTTTGTTTAATTATATGGTTTGTTGTTGTAATAATGACTCTGAAAGTGTTTCATGATTGTTAACTAAATAATTTTTAAATTAAGATTAAAAGGCCGCAGCCCAAGCTGTTTAATAAGTGAGAAATTTGAGAAATATGAGGGGAAAAATATATAAATGAGATACTATCATTCCAACTAACATTCCACAATGTCAGATGACAGTTGCATTAAGTGCAGCAAAACAGTTCGACCAAGGCAAGAAGCTCTCCAATGTGAAAGCTGTTCCAGGTGGCAGCATAGGACATGTGATAACAGTAAGTCGTAATAATAAAATAATAATTACAAAAATAAATAACATATCTGACATAAACAAATTTGAGTTTTAAATTACATGGTTTACATGTTTTATGCTGTTTTAATTTATTAATGTATATTTTTTGCTCATGTATTACTCAATCGAGTTTTTTTTACAGTTATTGATATATTTATGTACTAATAAATTTATATATTTATGGTTTTGTTTAATTTTTTTGCA
Source organism: Limnoperna fortunei (assembly GCA_944474755.1). Classification (NCBI taxonomy): domain Eukaryota; kingdom Metazoa; phylum Mollusca; class Bivalvia; order Mytilida; family Modiolidae; genus Limnoperna; species Limnoperna fortunei. Next base: position 18,222,798 of record OX104116.1, on the reverse strand, counting down.
GTTGTTACCCGAGACCAGTACAGACGCTTCGGGTTCTTCTGGTTCTTTACGTGAAAATCTACACATTGAATGGGTGTGCCGTGACTGTAAAGAACCCGAAGCGCCTGAACCTGCACTAGAAAATCAAGTGGTTGAAGACGAAGAGGTAATTTAAAATGTAGTCAAGATTAAAGCATAGGTATGTTATTTCGAATTACATCCATGTAAATTATTAGTTTCAGCCATGTAAATTATTAGGTTCCTATGCAATTTTACAGCTACATCGATGTTGGGTCATAATGCGTAACACATTAATTTTCATCTTATATATTTTAAACGTTATTATATTTCATATTCTATTTACAGGTTAAGCAGATATCCAAAGAATCTACTTATGCCAGACCAACTTCTGACATCGTTAAATCAGCGTTGAGACACTACACTGACGTTACAGCCCCAGAAGCCAGTAGACCCAATCCCACCAACCTGATAAGAACTGGCAACAGAGTTCGTCAAAACGAACGACCAAAAGACCCCAAAGATCTTGAGGCAGAGGTATATACTATAATATATATAATCATAGTCTTACAATTACCGGATTTAATTTAAGACTGCTTTGACGAACACAATGCACAATTGCTTCTTGAAACCAACACACACATGACACAAAGAAACTAACGTAGATACAAGTTTTATTTTGTGAAGTATAAAATGCAACGTTAATTTAATTTATTTTTCTTTAATTTTAGTTGGAGATTGACTTCATTGACTACAAAGCACCAGGTTTCTATCGTCGAGATCTTCAAGTAGATAACAACAGACACCTTATCTTCTGCACTGACAGACAGCTTCAGTTGTTATCCAAGGCAAAGACCTGGTATATGGACGGCACATTTCGGGTAGTCAACAAACCATTTGTGCAGCTGTTTTCCATCCATGCCTTTGTAAAGAGTGATGGAAGCATGAAGCAGATTCCCTTGGTGTTTGTCATCATGTCTGGAAAAAGGAAAGAAGATTATTACCAAATACCAAATGCAACGTTAATTTAATTTATTTTTCTTTAATTTTAGTTGGAGATTGACTTCATTGACTACAAAGCACCAGGTTTCTATCGTCGAGATCTTCAAGTAGATAACAACAGACACCTTATCTTCTGCACTGACAGACAGCTTCAGTTGTTATCCAAGGCAAAGACCTGGTATATGGACGGCACATTTCGGGTAGTCAACAAACCATTTGTGCAGCTGTCTTCCATCCATGCCTTTGTAAAGAGTGATGGAAGCATGAAGCAGATTCCCTTGGTGTTTGTCATCATGTCTGGAAAAAGGAAAGAAGATTATTACCAAGTAAGATTATATGAATTGAACATAATTAAATACCTATTATCATTAAACAGCAAACTTATCAAAATGCAGTATGTATTGTTACTTGCTATTATTTTGCATGTTTGACTTTATTAGTTAATAGAACTGAAATATTAGAACACAAACAACACATTATCAATTTAATGTTAGCAGCATGACAGAGAATTAAACAGTGATCATTTACAGAAATTGTATGTCATTACTTATTATCTAATTATGATTTCATTTTTTTCCATAGGTCCTGAGGCACATCGACCGTCAGCTTCCATCAGATATCTCACTGGATGGGTTCGTTGCTGATTTTGAAGCTGGTCTCTGGCAAGCTTTGAAAGAAAGATTTCCGGGGTATGGAATTCAAGGTTGTGCCTTTCATTGGTCGCAGGCTGTTTTCCGCAAAGTTCAGGAGCACGGATTACAGGTATGTTAAAAACTAAGAATTAGTTAAGTATCTTTATTAATGCAAATTTATACCCCGACGGGTTGAAAGCATATACAAATACAAAAGGTCACAAAACATATAAACAGCATGTATAATGATTCCAGCTGTCAGTTGCCGTATGAATATAAATGTCCCTTAATACATATACTTATCATTTCTCTTTATTTTTCAGACTGCGTACAACCAGAAGTCAGCTATTTTCAACTATCTGAGGCAGTTGATGGCTCTGCCATTCCTTCCAGCAGAGCATATTGCCGATGCTTTCTTTCAACTAGAAGAAAGAGCGCCACCAGAAGCCAAGCCTATTCTTGACTATATTAGCAACACATGGATTCACAGCACTGTGTTCACCATTAGTAGCTGGTGTGTTTTCATGACACCTGTTCGCACAAATAATGATGTAGAAGGGTGGCACAACAGATTAAACACACAGGTAGCCACCAGAGGACCAGTTCCATTTTATTTCCTGATTTGCGAACTGTTTGCTGAAGCTGCAGATATTCCGTTACAACTAAGACTTGTGGCAGAGGGAAAATTAAGACACTATCAAAGGAAACAGACCCGTCAGGTACAACAGATGATCTTTAGTTTGTGGCAGCAGTACAAGGACAACACCATCAGTGCCAGCCATTTACTTAGGAAGTGTGCATCAGTGTACGGACCTCCACCGTCATAACGATAATGCTGACATTGATTTATTTTATTATTGAACTGTTCTTTGATTTTTTAGTGCTGGTTGTTTTCATATGTGCTACATTTTTAATGAAATAAAATAAACATTGTTATCTTTCAATCGTTTTTGTTTTTAACTGAACATAATATAATAAATACAGAAAAAAACAAAGGTGCCGAATGGACTATATCGGGTGCCGAATTAACCATACTGAGTGCCGAATCGACTATACTAAAGTGCCGATTTAACCAGGTGCCGTTTTGACCGAGTGCCGATCGTTACGTCAACTCCATCTCCAATTAATTACCTTGCACACTCATTAAGGGATTTCGAAGGTAGTAGTTCTAAAACTCTCTTTAATATCAAAGGAACATGCTGTAATACGTAGGTAGCGTGACATTCTTCCATTTTGTTTTAAATGTGTCTGTTTTCTAGCCACCTTTTAGCTAACTTTTTGTTTTGGTATAACCAGGGGAGTTCATAGAGAAAGGGGAACGAAACATACAGTTAGATGCGTGGAAAATTTTACTCGGATTCTCTTTGTAATTTACAGTCGAATTTATGAAAACGACAAAGAAATGTCTATTCGTATTATAATGTACACAAAAATTGTGATTGGTCGATTTTGTCCACCCATTTTCTAATTATACACTGTGTATGAACTTTGTAAGGTCATGTTTACTTGTCTTTATCGATGTGGCGTATTACTAAAGCGTATTAACACTTCGTGATGTTAACCTTTCAATATAAATTAAATTAATCTCCGTCCGACCAAGGGCATTAAGTTGTCGGTGTAGGAAGTAAAAAACTTCCCAACTATATTGTTAAACGTTTACAGTCATTTGCAAGGACAGTATTGTTTTTCTCAAATTAGACTTTTGTTTGAGGCGAAGTTGGTTCTACCAACAACTTTTGTTTAATTTGTTTTGTGTCTTATTTTTATTGTTAATTTGAGTTTAAATATTTTGCGTTGTTTGTTTCATAGTAATTGTCCGTTTCCCTACCTCGCGTGTTGTCCACGTGTCGGTTCACTCGATACGACACTTGTCTTGGTTTTCAGTTGTTAAATTTTGTTGTTTTCCTTGTTTTGTGTGTGTTAATTTGTGTTATTTTTGTTGGATTTCGCTTGCATTGTATTTTGTTTTGTTTTTGTGATCTACAAACATCCGTAATACCATTCGCTTGATTTCTTGTCCATCATATTTTGTGTTTCAAGTCTGCCATTATTGTTGAATTTGTTTTGCCATATTTTGTTCACTAGAAAAAAAATTAATATAAACATTTTCCATACATTTAATTTTCACTTGGTTTTTGCCATTTCATTTTTGCTGTTTATTATTCTTTTGATGTTTTTTTGGTAACATTGCGCATTTCCTTAAAATTGTCATCTTTAAGTCTGATATTTAATTTAATGATTGTCTTTTCAGGTGATTGTATATATATATATATATATATATTAGATATTTATATTAAAAATTTGTACAGATAAGAGACAAAGTAAGTTCATTTAAGTATTTTTGTTCTATGTGTTGTGATGAATTTTTGTACCCGTATTGTAGTGGAGTAATTATTTCTAAAAAAGTTTAACAAGGATTGCCAGTTTTCCTACAGCAGGTCGGGCGTTCTCTCCGGGTACTCCGGCTTCCTCCCCCAATAAAAACTGGACGCCATGAAATAGTTGAAAAATTGCTGAAAGTGGCGTTAAAACACCATTCAATCAATCAATCAATCTAAAAAAAGTCAGAAAGGAAGGCATGCAAAAGATTAAAAAAACCTACATAATGTGGTGGTGCATTTCGTCTTGTTCAAAGTAAACACATATTTAAAAGAAATCATAATGGTGAATACACTTCCAAATTATAATGAATAATTCATTGATGCCTATTGACCTTACGTTGAATTACTACATCCCACTACGTGTTTATATGAAGCATGAATAAACCAATTTTACAGTTTTTATTTATTTGAAATTATGAATAATTTGTGATTATTTTCATAGATTTTTCACATGAAAAAAAACACAATAATGTTAGAAAACAAGGAAACCGAATAGTCGAGATAATACTAATATACTGTTACTGCCAGCTCAGAAAACGCACATTGATTATTTTTTGCCTCGTCATCGACGTCGTCACATTTTATCTTTCACATGGGCGAAATTAAACCATTCATTTTGAGTGTCTATTAAAAAAAATACTTATTTAGATATTAACGTGTCGTGTAGTGTAAAAGTAAAATTATATAGGTCGGCGTACTTTTTTTACAAGTAAATGATCACGTTAATCGTTTTCATACTTAAAATATGAGAAAATTCATACTAGCTGAATATTCCCTGCTTAGTACAAAATCCTGTTTCTAAATACTTAGAATTGTGTAACTGACCAGACACACGTGTATTGAATCGTATTTTGTATTATGTTGCAAAATTGTAAGTTTATATCAAGTGGTTTATATCGAAACGAACCCCTTCCGTATTGCTTAAGGTAGCGTAGTAACAATGGACTTCCATCATAATTCAAAGCCCCCAATACACCAATTTACTATCAAATTTAATGCAATTATACACAATTATCTGAAGTAACCTTGAAGACGCATTAATGACTTTTTTCAAGGGGCACAGTATGCATTTAAACGACACAACCATATTAGTTCTTTTGAGTATTTCAACAAAATAACAGTTCGAGTCTCACCTCAGGAAAGGAGCGCTCGCCTCCAATCAACCGAATGACGGATGTTTTCTCCGGGTACTCGGACTTCCTCCCCCAATAAAATAGCCGAATAATTTTGATGAAAAAGGCGTGAAACACCATTCAAAGAAACAAACAAAAACATCTTTTACGGTATAAGCAGAAGCTATCAAAATGCCCATGTCACTTTTGTCAATGACAAAGTAGTGTTTTTCCATGGGAAACCTTAAATATCAATCGGAGCAAAATATTAAATAAGAGGTGCAAAATGGCAGTAAATAAAGGTTAGATTCTGTTAAAGTTTCATCAAATTACATTCAGTGGTGTAGGTAAAGTTTCGGATAGGATATGGATATATCCCCTAACAACGTGACACAGTTTTTTCTATGGGAAACAACCAATATAATTAAGATCAAAATGCCTAATACTAGGGACAAAATGTCACTATGCGCCAAAGATTCTGTGAAAGTTTCATTAAACTCTATTCAGTAGTGTACATGTAGGCGGAGTCACAGATAAGAGAAAGTGTAACGGATGGACGGACAGACACCCCCAATCACTACATAGCCCCCGTTTCAAATGGGCCTTTAATAAAAAGATTCGTGTGTATAAAAGTATTTATTTTAACACATAAAATACAAACTATCACTTATAACAGGTACAATCCAAAGTACCTTCATGTGCATATCATGTTACTGTAGTTGTTACATGATGTCATAGTTTGAAGCAAGAGTGACAAGCTGCATATCTTAGAAGTTATGTCAAACAATTGAAAATGATTGATTGAAATTTAATAATAATAATAATAATAATAATAATAATACTTTATTCTCAAATAAATCACATTTAAATGATTCGTGACAGAAAACAAAATAAAGAGCAAACAAACAAATAACCATAAATATTGTTTAATGTCACAATCCACTTTAAATTTGTAGAACGTTAATAAAATAAACCCCCCTGCACATCTGTGTTAATGTTTACTTTGGGGGACTTTCTGTACCAGTTCCACAAACTTGTCAGATTCCACAACATTTTCCAATTTTATTGTGACGTCAGTTTTGAAAAACCAGCCAAGAAAAGTCATTCTCCACCAACTCCGATGGTAAAATTACACAAATCTGTAGGATTTGAGATTCAATATATTTTGCATGTTTACACGTCGTTATACTTCTTACAGAAAGTTAGATACGCATTGACTCGCTAGGATGCACTTTTAACACAACTCGGGCTAATTGGGATGTCCTTAAATAAGTACTTACAAGTAGTTAGCGTCGTTGGCCGTGTTAAATACCATGTTTAGCGTTATGCAGACATCACGGAGGTGTGACACAGCCTAAAAAGCTAGATAGGAAGTGTGACGCAGCCTACAGAGCAAGATAGGTTTAACGAAGTCTACGGCAATAGATAGGTGTACACGTCGCTACATAGGAAGTATGATACAGCCTAAGTCAGGGGCGGATACAGGATTTTCGAAGGGGGGGGGGCGTAAGAAGGGGATATCGGAAAAAGAGGGCCACAACGTGGTCCTCCCGAGCCTCGCAGAGGCGCATTTATGGCAGGGCTAGTACCGTTAATGCATTAATTTATGGCTTGGACGAGCGGGGATTACATTTTTGCCTTTGGCGCTGGTTGTTACCCCTTGTTCTCTATTTTTTTCTTTCCTTTTTTTAAACGCCACTGTAAGGCGGTATTACCGCGGTATGACAGGATGCTTAACAGAGCCAAGATTGTTAAATACAATTTTTATTAAACCCTAGGTGTTAAATGACAGACAACGACGTTAGACTGGTTTTTAGACACATACTACGACGTAAGACAGGCCGAAAGAAACAGCCTACCGCGCCAGAAAGGGCGTTTTACACATCCAACACAGCAAGACAGGATGAATGACAGCCTGCGGCTCTAGAAAAAACTTTAATACCGCCTACGGCTCTAGACAGGACGTTTGAGACAACCAATGCCCCAAGATTGGATGTATGGTACATCCAACGGCATTAGTAAGAAAGATTGACGCTACTACGACACTATACAGGACGTTTAACATAGCCAACACCGCAAGGCATGATATTTGGCTCAGCCTACGGCCATAGAAAACGTTTGACACAGCCTACGGCGCTAGACAGAACGTATGATACAGAATAATTTCTTTTCATAATTTCAGACATTTTGGATTTTCATTCGACGTTACAAATTTAAAATGTGACGTGACATTTTTTGTAGTTTCGTGGAATCCCAATCGGACACATCTATGATTTTTAAGGCTTTCCACTTTCTGGGTGGAAGGCCTTACTGTTATTGTCTGTCTGTCTTTTTCCAGCAAGTTTTCTTTCTCCATTATACATTTTTTTGAGACATCTCGTAAAGATATTTTGTAACATGAATGTATTTCACATTAGGCTTTCGTAGTTAGCCCTGGCACACCGAACACCTTTCTTTACATAGTTATTTCCCCTGTCAAAGAAAACTTTGTGTGCAGATAAACTATGAAACTTTACAAGGTGCCGCGATGAAAGTTGTTCCAATTCTGTGATGAATTTTGATATTTTGTTGCATATTGAATGAAAGAATTCGTTCCCTTCTTATATGAGTTATTTCCATTCTTTATTGAATGTTTAATGTGTGACTTTGTAACTCATGAGCCAAATGTGATGGAGACTTCGGGTTTTCACTGTAGGTCATAATTACACTTGACCCTGAATGTCACAAAGTAAAGGTCACATTATAATTTGACCTTGGGTTGTGTGTGGATCTCCTCCTTAATCATTATATATACAAAATTGAAACCTTTAACAAAATACATTATTAAGCCTTAATTTAAGGTCTTGAATTGACCTTTTGTCAGAGTATTCTTTCCTACATCAATGCAAGTTATTGTAAATAGATATATCTCAGTAATTAGAAAAGATATTTACATGGGACCATGACTATTTGTCATCATTTGACCTTGACCTTGAAAATGAACACAAGTTTAAAGGTCAAGGTAAAGTTCTCTATTTACATGGTCTTTTCATCTGTATTCCTTTGAAACGGTTAAAGATAGCCACTAACTTATATTGGGGAAAATTTTGGCCTATAAAGGGGTAATTTTGGTACATCGGAGGAAAAAGAATTTGACTTCATGTTGGAGGAGTTATCTCCAAGTACAACCTTCATTTGTTACATTTGGTTCAAAACTGCGATGAACCCTTTTGAGTTACAGCACTTGACTAATTTCGGTTAATTGGTTTTTTGCTTACAACTTGAAAACAGATATAGTAAACATCAGGGCTCGCATTGGAGGGCGACTCGGGCAAAGAAGTCGCCTTATCGTGGTCCCACTTTGCCGTCGATCATCTTCAAAATCGAAGTGAAGTCGCCCTTTCATTTTGTAGAATCGCCTAATGTCGCCTTTCAAATTTTATTCCCATTTTGGTAAGAAATCTTCATATTTTTGATACCGCGTCATGTTTATTATGTTTACGCGCCAAAGTTGAACTGGTACCCTTCTAACTTTTATTTGGTATATAAAGCGTAGGTTTACAATATAACTGAAAACCAGTTCAGAGCACAAGAATTTGTGAAAATTTCCGGAGCGGATATGAATTTGGTGCCGGAGATTGCAAATATACTGATAGTGGTGAAATGAGTTTTGCAATGATAGACACGTAGTAAAAATAGTATTTTGGCAGTTACTTAAAACAAATTTAAGTTCAATATGTTTAAATACTTTTTAATAGTGAATTTTACAATTTTAAATAATATATTATGTGTCACAATGATGTAACTTTCTTCTTCTAGTTCTAATAGTACTTCATTATAAATCAATCAAATTGTGTATCAATGACAAAGAAACATTTATTTTAATGAACAGTTTTGTGACAGTTGATTCTATTTTTATTGTTATGTTTAATACATGTATTTTTGAAAATGTGTGAAATAAGTATACTGAATAGTTAATCAAATCTTATTTTATCCTCAATAAATTAAACTGCTAAAAAAACAAAAATTCAAATGCCAACACTAATTTAAAAAAAAAAAACAAAGTAAACAGGACGCTTTCGCGACATTTACTGCAACTTCTCCCTGTTTTCCACCCACTTCTCCGTGTTCTATCCTCACTTCTCCCTGTCAGCCACCCAAAAGAGAAGTGACTTCTCCCTATAATTTTGACCCAGCGTGAGCCCTGAACATATATGATTACAGTGATAAATAGGAAAATAGCTTCAATTTGAGCCTAGGTTTAAGGTCATAGGTCAATATCATTCCATTGCAACAAGGTCACTGTAAAGTTATAAAAAGTCCTCAGCAACCATATTTAATAAGAATCAGAATGTTTTTCACTGACAGATGTCATTTTATGAATGGATGTGTCATTTGGCACTAGCTTTGGGTATGAAAGTCCTTAACCATATATTTTTAAAAAATACTAAAATTTTTATTATATATTTTTTGCTGAGGACAAATGGCAGTTTAATTCTTTATGATGTTTTGATGCGATCAGTCATGACTGAACAATTAGGCATGTTTGTGGAACCGGACATGTCTCTGGGTATTGCATATATATATTAGCACTTTTTTCCTGTCGAAACGTCAAAGGTTTTCACCTGATATAAAAAAAAGCTAATAGAACCTGTCATAATTTTGTCTAACTTAAAAATTATTTGTTTTAAATTGCATAAAAAGTCCATTTGCTGAAAATTAAACAAGCATTTCTTTTCCTTTCAGCAAAAAACTATTGACAGCCATGAGTGAGTGGATCATTACTTAGTTTGAAGAAACAATGCTTGGGGGTGGGGGGTGGGGAGGGGGGTTTACATGGTTGAAACAAGTTCATCAAAACAGAATGTTAAAATACCAAATTCTACCAAAACAGCTATAATTTGGAAAAGATCATTTGACCATATTAATTTAGAAAATTTACTTTAGTTTTTGTAACAAAAAGAAAACTACTTAATACCTGGAGTGTAAGTTATTGTTAAAAAGGCCCAAACTGAACCACTTAAAAAACTTTCTTACATATTTACATGATAAATATAACAATATTGTCCAAAAGTCCAACACTTTTCATCACATAAATGAAAAAAAATTTAAACATTTCTTCAAACTGAATTCCTAAAACTACTAACTGACAAACAGCTACATAACAGTTTTGTTTAACTCAGTTTAACCATTGTCCAAAACATTTCAGTAGCTTCTGAAGATCATACATACACAATTCCAATATCTCACACCATCCATACTGCTCAAATGTTTTTCATTTGCCTAAAAACAATGATAAAGAAACAATAAGCATTAGCAATTTTTTATACATAGCTACTGCGTTAACTGACCAAACAAATATGTGTTTAACAGCTACTGACCATATAAGTTACAGTAAGACTGATCATGAAAAAGGTGCAACTGCACCAATCTTTCCATATAATGCTCCTCAAATTCAAGTATAACAGATCAATCTATAACTCTAGTTAATTTTCATGATTTGCCAGTTTCTGCTGTAGACAGGCAAAATGATGTTGATGTAGCATTAAATAAACTTTCAACTTGTAAAACACTCAGGTTGTACTTCTATGAAATGGTGGACAAATACAATAGTAATAGAATTATACTTTCATTAGAAGAAACGGTTTACTTCAAGAGTTGGTACATAAATCAAAAATATACAGACAAAAAAAAAACAGAAATTAACCGTTACAACTATTAGCCAAAAAAAGTTAGTTAATAAAATTGGGTGTTCATGAAGTTTTTCTATGAAATATTAGCAATAACAAAATTGTTTTCAAATCAAGCAAGTTTAAAATATCATATTTGTATTGCTTTTCACATGAAAAAAAAATTGTAACATGAACATTATCAATGTAAATGTATTTACTAATCAGATATTAATTATATAGGACTACTGTAGTTTGAAACGCATACAAAACAGCAGATGTTTAACATGTTTTGCATAAAATACAAATGACTCATTGCATAACCTTAAGTTGTTGAAGATCGTTTTTTGTTTTGTTTCAATCTTTAAGAGATTAAAATAAAACAAAACTTGTTATCTTTTTTGTTTTCTTTGTTTTCGTTGATAAATGAAAATTGACAAAAGTTGGTTTGGTTTAGAAATGTGAGAGTATTCATTTTAACAACAATCATAATAGATGATTGAACAATGCACTATTTATATTTTTGTTTATTACAATCCATCACAAAAAATAAATACAACTATGAAAATAAATGATATTTTCAGACAGAATAAATTATATATTACAGTGGGGCAGTTAAAACTGTTTAACAAGTGTGGACACAGAAAAACGTCTCGCCTGCATTCCGCATCAGTAACAAAAATAAATTTCGTCATAAGCATTACGTAAATAGCATTAAATATCAGCAGCAGCCTGTATACAAAATATTGTCACCATATCCTGCATAGTTACAGGGGAACAGCCGTAACCCAAAAACTTTAACGTAGTCGCTGGACCGTGAAATTGAGGTCAAGGTCAGGTGGAACCTACCAGACAGTCATGTACTATTCATCAGCAACCTATACACCAAATATTGTCATCCTACCATGTGTAGTTACAGAGGAACTGTCGTAACCCAAAAACTTTAACGTAGTCGCTGGACGGTGAAATTGAGGTCAAGGTCAGGTGACACTTACCAGACAGTCATGTACTAGTCATCAGCAACCTATACACCAAATATTGTCATCCTGCCATGCATAGTTACAGAGGAACTGTCGTAACCCAAAAACATTAACGTAGTCGCTGGACCGTGAAATTGAGGTCAAGGTCAAGTGACACCTACCAGACAGTCATGTACTAGTCATCAGCAACCTATACACCAAATATTGTCATCCTACCATGCGTAGTTACAGAGGAACTGTCATAACCCAAAAACTTTAACGTAGTCACTGGACCGTGAAATTTAGGTCAAGGTCAGGTGACAGGTGACTGACTGGCATGTACTCATCATAAGCTACCTGTGGACCAAATTTGATGGACCTAGGGCTTGGGCTTACAAAGATATGAAGCAAGATGTCAAGTGTTTACGCCGCCGCCGCCGGATTCCCATACATATGTCTCGCCTCCAGCGACTTTGTCGCAGGCGAGACAAAAAGCATGGACAAGTCGGACTTGGATATGTTCATCTTAGGCCATTTTGTTAAAAACATGTAGGTGCAATTTTCTACTCCAAGAAAAGGGTGCGGACAATATATGTTTTTTTACAGTAATAGCATTTTTGATGTCTCAAAAAAGAAGAATCTGATCAAGGGACTTGAAAAAATTGGAACAGTTAACTACCTTTATGAGTCACACTGTAACTTACATCAAAGATGTTCAGATGATGTTACTACCCCTTACAACTTTCTTTCTGTTCTTATAACAACAACTTTTTATTGCATAATTCCTCATTGCAATATTTCTTGTTCAGCATCCTGCCAAAAAATTAGAGAAATAAATTACACATAAAAACTATAAACTACAATCATTGTTACAAAGAGATGACATTACAATGAATGTATATGTATTTTAAATATTGCCATTTAAATTTATGTAATATTCATGTTATTTTTATTTTTATTAAGACTACTTATTGTTTCTTCTATTAAAATACATCCTGGGTTCATTTTTTTAAATCAGTAAATATGTCATATTGTTTCTACTGTATGCACAATTGTGAATCCTATTTATTAAATTTATGAATATATGTCATAGAAAACTCGAAATAACTTTGTTTTGAATATTCTTGAGTGTCAATGTTAACTTTGGATGTGGTCAAATATGTCACGACTAATCTTCATATTTCATTGTGGTCAACAAGCTTTATTGAATGTCTATAAGCTTACACTTGCTATAATGACTACCCAACTGAACACATAGGACTGGATAAAGGATCAGTGTGGTACAAGTTAAATCCTGCTTATGGAGTGAATCTTATGGTTATACAACTAGTGAGTTGTTGGTTTACTCTGAAGAAGTACTGCTAATTGATGGGTTATCTATCTGTACTGTTTACTTGTGACACCTTAAATATTATAAATAATGATAATGTTTTGATGTGTTTTGCCCATATATCCTGTTCGCTCTATATCAGCACACTACAATAAAAGATAATAATAAATAAACTAAAGATATAATAAAATGCAAAAAAAACTTATATATATTTACTTATAAAAAAAATGCATTAAAATAACTACTTGATCTAATTGCTCACCTGGAAGATAACCGACTTTGAGCAATTTTCACCAGATGAGATTGGGAAAAATAGAACAATCAAATTGCTCTACTGGTAAATACCAGTAATGGTTTTTACCTTGTTTGCAGATTCTTTCTATTCATGACAAGTGTACAATAGACAAAAACATCAACAGTCAATTTCTCACTGAAAGTTTACATGTAAAAGTGTCAAAAACACAAAAGAATAAAATAGAAATTGTGTTTTAGACTAATAGTTTTGTAGGGTTGATTATGCTGATTTGCAATTTACAGTTTCACAAATTTCAACAGTTTTTCTTAAGTTACAAACCCATAATTGTGTGAATAATAATAATAATAAGTAAATTGACATGAATGTTTATAAGAAGTAATAGGACAAATGGCAGGAAGAAAAGGACATCATTTTTTTCAAACTACAATACATTTACTATCTTTGTAGCATAGATTAGAATATAATTTTTTTTGGTATGTTTGTTGCAAAGTGATAATACAATTCTTCAGGGGTCAATTGCTTTAATTTTTGACTCATAAACTTACCTTTAATTCCAGACCATCCATAAAACCAAAGTTGCCTTATACATGTACTAGTACATTCTGATTCCAGTTCTAAAAAAGACAAGAAGACACTTTTTACCACAGGGACAAACAAAGACTGGTTTCTGAGCAGTAGATGAACATGACCAATACATAGTGCTCCAGGATGAACTACACATGTACATCCAGTCTGTGAGCAGTAAGACAAGTTGAGATAGCAGCATCCTAGTTATTACAGCACAGCAAAGTCTTGTTACAATGTTACCAATTAACAGTTTTATTTGTAATGTCTTAATGTTTTAGTAATTTGTTTTGTTACATGTACATCATGTAATTTGTATGTAAAAATAAAAAATAAAATTGTTTCTGTGTCTTATCAGAATTTATATGAACATGTAAAACTTTCATCCATAAACTCTCCAACATACACAATTTTAACTCACATGACTCAATCAGAGAATAAACACATTAAAGTAAAATCACCCATGTCAAATATACCCCATTTTGGCAAAATCACTACCACCTTAACCAAATCAGTTAACTGACAGAAATCGCTTTATTGCATAAAAATGTATCTTTTTATTCTTGATTCGAGTTTACTCAGATGGCTCTATCAGAATTTAACGGTTTATTTCTAAGCCATCCTCACAAGCCAGGGTTTCTGCGTGCACGAAACCCTGACAAACTTAGCTAGGAAATTCACAGGTTAGAAGTCACTATTTTGATTGGCTTCATCATAGCTGCATGTAACCAATCAAAAGCTTGCCTCAGTTAGGGCATATCCCAATTTTGATTTTAAATAAACAAAATGGATGTGTTGCATAGACCATGTGAAAATCAGTGTATTTTGTAAAATAGTATTATTAGTTTGTTATTCATGTTTTATTTATTAGTTGCTTTACGTTTTCTTCTCACCAATGAATGAGTCAGAATGACATGTGCATATTCTACTGGAAACACTTGTATCTTTCAAGCAATTTCATTGGTTGATATTTTGAAGGTCTGACATCATATGAAATCTTATAGCCCTGGAATTTCCTAGCTAAGTATGTCAAGGTTTAATGGACAGATATCGACACAGAAATCAAGACTTGTGAGGATGTTTCTAAGCTTGCACAAACTTTTGATTTTCCAACAGGCAAACCTTTAAGAAATACAAAAAAGCTTTCATTATTTAATAACAATAACTATTTATATATATATATATATATATATATATATATATAATATATATATATATAGAAGCATTGTTGATATAGTTTTTTGTTAGGATAGTTGTAATCATTTAAGCAAAATATTATTTCAAAAATGTATATAAATTTTAAAAAATGACACAGCAGATTCTCACCGCAGGCAGGGTGTACTCGACTCCAATCGTAATTGACAAGGATTGCCAGTTTTCCTACCGCAGGTCGGGGGTTCTCTCCGGGTACTCCGGCTTCCTCCCCCAATAAAAACTGGACGCCATGAAATAGCTGAAAAATTGCTGAAAGTGGTGTTAAAACACCATTCAAACAAAAAAATAAAAAGCGACAAATCAATATGTATAACAATGCAGACTTGATAAGTTTAAAATATCTTTAAAACTTTTATACTGTATAGCGATATGTGGAAGTGTGGTGATTTTGATGGAGGAAAGTTTTGCTAAGCGGGAGACTTTGCTTAAGGTGAAGGCATTTTGACTGAGCGTGAATAGACCTGATCTCGAATAAATGAATTATATTAAAGCACAGAAACTCAAATATGTGTAAATTATAATTGTATGCTAGTTCTTGGCATTAGCCGTTTTCAAGATAGACAGTTTATCACATGATAGGGCACTTTACTCAATGCATAGTATATTTACATTGTTTGAACGTCATAAACAAGTGTGGACACAGAAAAACATCTCGCCTGAATTCCGCATCAGTAACGAAAATAAATTTCGACATAAGCATTACGTAAATAGCATTAATTATGAGCAGCGGCCTGTATACCAATTATTGTCACCGTACTATGCATAGTTACAGAGGAACTGTCTTAATACAAAAACTTTAACGAAGTCGCTGAACCGTTAAATTGAGGTCAAGGTCAGGTGACACCTACCAGACAATCATTAACTATTCATCAGCAACCTATATACCAAATATTGTCATCCTACCATGCTTGGTTACAGGGGAACAGCAGTAACCTAAAAACTTTAACGTAGTCACTGGACCGTGAAATTGAGGTCAAGGTCAAATGGCACCTACCAGACAGTCATGTACTATTCATCAGCAACCTATATACCAAATATTGTCATCCTACAATGTGTAGTTACAGAGGAACTGTCGTAACCCAAAAACTTTAACGTAGTCGCTGGACCGTGAAATTGAGGTCAAGGTCAGGTGACACCTACCAGACAGTCATGTACTAGTCATCAGCAACCTATACACCAAATATTGTCATCCTACCATGCGTAGTTACAGAGGAACTGTCGTAACCCAAAAACTTTAACGTAGTCGCTGGACCGTGAAAATGAGGTCAAGGTCAGGTGACACCTACCAGACAGTCATGAACAGTCATCAGCAACCTATACACCAAATATTGTCATCCTACCATGCATAGTTACAGAGGAACTGTCGTAACCCAAAAACTTTAACGTAGTCGCTGGACCTTGAAATTGAGGTCAAGGTCAGGTGACACCTACCAGACAGTCATGTACTAGTCATCAGCAACCTATATACCAAATATTGTCATCCTACCATGCGTGGTTACAGAGGAACTGTCGTAACCCAAAAACTTTAACATAGTCGCTGGACCGTGAAATTGAGGTCAAGGTCAGGTGACACCTACCAGACAGTCATGTACTAGTCATCAGCAACCTATACACCAAATATTGTCATCCTATCATGCGTAGTTACAGAGGAACTGTCGTAACCCAAAAACTTTAACGTAGCCGCTGGACCGTGAAATTGAGGTCAAGGTCAGGTGACAGGTGACTGACTGGCAAGTACTCATCATAAGCTACCTCTGGACCAAATTTGATGGACCTAGGGCTTGGGCTTACAAAGATATGAAGCAAGATGTCAAGTGTTTACGCCGCCGCCGCCGGATTCCCATACATATGTCTCGCCTCCAGCGACTTTCGTCGCAGGCGAGACAAAAACGGCATAAAACTCGATCCTCTTCCATAAATTTATGTTTAATGTAGGCTTTGCAAACCGGCATAACACAGCACAGGCTTCTTTTCGCATCGTCTTTCTTAAGCTGTCCAATTTCATTGTGGCATTATTTTCCACTAAAAGTGCACTAAATTTTTATGACGTCACGTTATGTGCAATTACAATTTTCATTTTCTTTAACAAGAGCCATTATTTCTGAAAACGATGTATTGTCCCAAAATTTGTTATGGTCGCATTTGTCATGGAATCTTAAAATTGTAACCCATGTTTAAAATTTAAATTCAGGCATATATATGATAAACATGTGTGACCTCTACATGTATGATTTACAAGTTATCACATTATCTAAAAGATTAATAGAAGCTTCCATGTGAACTTAATATATGCTTTGCATTGTTCAATAAATCACTGTTATTTTAGAAAAATACTGCCCATCACAAACATGTTTTCTTTCATTTCCAATACTAGACCTCTTCATGATCACAAAAAGTGGTTTTATACTTCCATTTCATAAAATCCAGGTACTATTTTGTGTTTACATTAGTTATGAATATGTATGCTTAGAAAAACTGGTCACCATTCAACAATTTGCATGATAATGAAACAGTTTACATTCAATACTATCTGAAAATGTATGAAAATTAAGCTTTCGATCGTATTTCGGTTCATCTTTGTTATAAATAATACATAATTTATGTTATGGAGACATTCATTTTCTTACCCTTTTTCAATAGAATGGCTTTTTTATTAATAACGAATGAAATGTGCATTTAGCGCAATATTCGCAAGCTTTGCGAATATTAAGTCCCATACCTCCCATTATGTCGATTTCAACTTCATGTGATTACACAAATATGTCTATGCGTTCCTTGAAAAGTGAAGAATATGTTAAATTTCCTTCTTTTTGATGTAAGGTGGCGTTTAACATATTATCATAGCATTAGCCGATCTCTCACAAATGGCAATCAAAAAAGGTTAAAGTGTATTTTCTTCGCAGCGTCCATGTTGTCCGTTTTCGGAAGCACCTCGTTTCTAAGCGTTGGTATAACATATTATTCGTAACTCCATCACGAAAGAGTTCTAAAATATGTCAAGCGCACCGAAGACGCTGAAGTAACCAAGACGTTGTTTACAAATGGCGCCCCCCATCTTTCGTTTATGAGAAAAATGGGGTCGGGCTCAAGTCGATCAAGCCAAGTGCATTCATTTCAAAACGATCAAATCATTTCTAAGGATGCAAGGTAAACACATGGTAACCGAGACTGTGCCTTAAAACAGGTCTGAAGACTAATAATAAATACTGACTGTATTCAATCCTCCTACAACTACGTTGTCATTTACCACTATAAAAAAACAGTCTTGAATATGTAAATATGTGTGACCAATGAGGCGACAGATATCTTCAATATTGATCCTTGTGGTTTCCAATAGTAGTATGCCATTAGGCGAGCAATTATCCCTTCAATATTGATCCTAGGGATGTTTCCTTTGTTGCATGATTCCTCTCCAAATTAAAAGTAACACCATGCATGAGATAGTTAAAAAATTGTGTTCAGTTATACTTAGTTAAGACATTTTATTTCTCAGAGCCTAGAAACTGTTTTTGTTGCACACTTCTGGTACAGCAGAAATTTATGCGATTTTTTGTTAGGAAAGATGAGATTAAATTTAATACTTTCTGTAGGTGAACAATTTTAAACTTCAAAATATAGAGGAAACTCTTTTTAAAGATTGGGATACACCTTCCATACCACTTGATAATATTCATTGTAATTTTAGGTGTGGAGAATAAGGGGTAGGGGCAGTGTTGTTGTAATGGGTCTATTTGCCTGAACCATTTTCACATGATACCTGTTTGCACTATAATATAGGTAATTTTTTTCTTTTTATTTAAAAAAGTTTATTTAATTTGAAGTCGGTACAACAATAGGTCAAATTTTACTGCCGTTATAATCCTAAGTTAGTTTTGTGATTTGTCGGATTAACAACAGAATTCAGTCCTATTGCTCGTAAAGTAACAAATAAAAAATTCTAAATTCTGTCTATTTATACAAAATTCAAACATTATATTCTTCTTCTTTACGTTATTTAAGCTTTAGACATTGCAAAACTAACAGGAAACATCTTTATTGAAGAAATTTCCCTTTTCGTCTTTGAAGATGCATGTGGACAATGCTAAGTTGATCATTTTTCCGTTTATGGATAATGTGACCTAATTTTATTATAAACCCGCTAATTTGCATACTATAACAACCATTCAGTAGTAGGAATCCAGTGATATACATATGTATTACCCAAGATGCGACACACCATTCTGTTTCGGATTTCTCAATGTTTTTCATGTAGTAACGTAATTAAAAAGAGATGCAAATGTCAATTAATACACAACGCACAGTGGGTTATTAAAAACGGCAATAACTATCATCATGTATCAATAATGATTGATTTTAAACACGAAACCTATCAATAAATGGTGACACTGTCGAAAAATATCAAGATCCACCACGTTTGATTGTATACATGTATGCAACTTCTTATGGACATCAAAGTGCAGTGAGTGATTCACTCCCACTCTGCTACATTAATTACAAGTAATGGGACTAAATTCGCACCCTTGCCAAAATAGATGTGAGGGTACGGTTATTCGTTCTAGTACAACAACAAAGAACATAAGCTATTACAAGAAGTTAAATGTAAACAAGGAAAGGTCATTCCCAACCTGAGTGAGTTGTGAAATTTTTAGAAATTCCTTATAAACAAATTCCCAAAACACACGATTTTGCAATGCTTTTCTCGAAGTTTCTTTGGGCCTTAGGTGGCCACATGAATTCCTACCATACATCCATCTCAAGTAGTCGACTTCTATTCCCTTCTTTCTTTCTTTTGTTCATGCACTCTATTTTGGGTTAGCTTTGACCAAGTTAGTCACCTACAATTGATTATGTGTCTGTCAACATTGACATTATGTCTTTGAGTCTTACTGCAGGCATGGTTCACCTTAATTGACAAGGATTACCAATTTTACTGCTAAAGGTAGATGGTTAGTGAACTTCAGTTAGAAAAGGGGCTGTTTACCAATATGGGCCAAGTGGCACATTTTCTTGTTTTTTTTTTATGATTTTGCTTCCATTGTTTTTTTCTTTTCTAATCTTAATGCAACAAACAAAGATAGATATGGAATTATTTTAGAACATTATGGAAATATGTGCTGATTATTAATATGACAAACTAAAAAGTTTTTAAAATAGTATTGAAAACATGTACATGATGGTAGAAAATAGTAGTAACACGTTCTAATTAAAAAAAAAATTATAGTACACACAGGTTCTTGTGTATATTGTGACCTAGCAAATTTTTGTAACCAAATGGTAATTGTTGTTATGAATAGCATGTACTAGTAGATAGTGTACAGAATACCTTTAACCCTCTGCTATTGTCAGGCTTAAATTGGTGACTTCAAATTTATTTCATATGGAATACTTTTGTCTATCATGGAAATATATTTCAATTAGAATTAGAAACTGCAGTGTTTCTTAGATCTGTCCCTTCAGTTTATGTTGTACATGTCTGTTTCAGACCCATTCATCGTTCAGTATCATCTGATGCACAGAATTTGAAGGTATGTAATAAAGTAGTCTTTACAGAGAAAATGTGAAGAAATTTCAGTTAAAAGTAAAAAAAAACAATTAGTAAGTAATTGCCTATAAAAATATAATTTTATGTTTTCTAAGAAAGATTTTTTTTGTACTCCTTCAAAGAATAGGAAAAGCACAGTATTTTATATCACAGCATATATATCTGTAAGAACTGGAACATGCACTAGTATACCTTACTGACTCTGATATTGTTTGCTAACAGAATTTTTCAACTAGAAAAAATGTCATATTCACTGAGCGACTAGACGAGGTAAAGGTACATTTTTAAGGGTTGAGAGATACAGACAGCGACCTTATATTAAAGTCTATAACTGTTTATTTCAAGGAAAAAAAAAATCAAATCCTCCTCTATTGTTGAAATCTATTAGAATCAGATGTGGGCATTGTTGTTCAGATTTGTATATTACAAGCATATAAATGATTCAGATCAGAAAACAGGTCAATATTGAATTCCACTTGACTGCTTTTTGCAGCGGACAAAAAAACCCCATATTTTGATGCAATTCAACATGGCATAAAAGTAGTTTTTCGACAAATTAAAAACTTACAAAATTCTATTCATGTAATAATAGTTATTAACCCTTTAAAAGCTGTTGTGTTTATATTGTTTTATAAGTCGATATATGTATGAATGGGAAACAAGAAAATAGTTCCTTTTCACCAGCATCCTCATAGTTTTAACATTACAAGGAAAATATTTTAACACTGTAAATCATAAAAAGTGTGGATCTTAATTTATGGTGTGTCACAACATTCAAACAGACCTAAAAAAGTGCTGCCCCTTCAGATCGAATATATAGATAGCTTGTCTGTTTATTTGTTTCAAATGGATTTTAGTACCATTTTTAGCTTGGTTTTTTTTGCAATTTCATGGGGTCTTTTTGCATCTGATAATAAATATAACATTTAAAACATCTCAGACACCAAAAATAATAAACTTCTGTTGACATGCTTCTAAAAGCTCATCATTTTGTTTCCCCTCAGGCCTTATATTTGGAAAAACTTGAAAAGACATGATCAATTCATCTCAAACAACAATGAAAGCTTATTTAATGAGGATTCTTATTTACAAACAATGCTATTATAATTGGATTAGAAATAAGTTTTCCACTCTTAGAAATACTTAAACATTTCTCCTTTTTACTGCAAAAAACTGAAGGAGCTACATCAACATCAAGAATATTTATATGATAATGCATATTGTTTTATTATTGCAAAAATGAATCAATTAGTAACAATACCCATCAATATGAGAGAAAAACTAAAAGGTTGACAATTGTTTGGTTTAGTTCTTTTTTAAGCCATTTTAACTGAAAAATATTTATAACTTATATTAAAAACCTTTTTTTGCCTTTCTTTTAAAATGGATACCCTTTATCAGTTAAAAAATTATCTTTATTTTTTATAAAAGGACAATTTTGGTAAAATGTGAAAACATTTGGTCAACTAATGTAGAACCCAAAAAAATGAAATGAAGCTGTCTGTCTACAGAAGTTAGGATGACGACAATAATGTCAGACATGTGCATTGATATGAATGCAAAAATTGTTCTGAAATGTAAAAAATAAGTTTTGCAAATGTATAACTTAATTTGTTTTTTCAATTTTATTTTTGTTCAGCTTCCAAGACAATCTGTCAAAATCTCAGGAAACAAGGAAGAAAAAGAAATAAATTCCACAGTTCAAACATTTACTACAAGCTCAACAGAAAGAGATGCCCTGATTTTCCAGTTAAAGACTGAGGTATAAACATTCATAGTTATGCAAAGTTTTACAATCTTATAAGTGAAAATTAGAAATGTTCATCAGTACTGGGTATATAGATTTTTGAGAAGAAAACAGAATTGCTACTAGGGCTATTTTTATAGTGAAATTCTGATGCATACTGGATATTTTAGCACCTTAAACATTTTATATCAGCCACTATAGTGTCCATGTATCCATGTCTCCAATTGTTTCACGATAGTTTTGGTTTATTAATTTGTTACCAACAACTTATTACTTTTATATTATAGAATTATGTTATGAACAATAAATCTTACATCTTATTCAAATTCTATAGGTAAAATATGAGAGTTGTTTTTTAAATTTTGTATTTGTTTATGTTATTAAAATTTTCCTTAATGATTGACGATTTACAAACTTTTGTTTTTTTCTTTGGAGGGGTGGGGGGGGGGTGGTTTGGGGGCAATTGGGTGGTGGTGGTTATTTTTGACTTTTAACATCCAGGGCACCAAACTTCATACTGATCCAGATGTGGAGTCATACATGTAGTATCTTGAGAATCTATGGACAAATTTGTTTACAAATTTTCTCTGTAACTGTTACACAAGCTATGTTAAAACCAAACTTGACTACAAAAATTACTTGTTGCTTCTGCCATTCCCTCTAAATGTATGGCACCATTGTATATGAAAATAACTGAGACATATCATAACTTCTTTTGTAATTGGCAGTGTTCTGGTACAGATAACCCAGTACAGATGAGGTCATGCACACTTATCTATCCAATCAAAATGCTAGAAAATATCACGATGTGAAAGTTCTTGGTTTACAGAAGAAAAGGCAGCATGATTTCCACAGTTGATCATGAAAAAAAAATTAACAATAAATTACTATCACTTGTAGATCACACTGTCTAACCAAAAAATATATGCAAGAACCTTTAACCTTTCTGTTCTTTAGTTGTGATAAAGGTTTATAAATGTGTTTCTGTTTTTAGTTAGGTGAAAGTCAAAGTTACAACCTTGACCTTCAAGACAGAGTACAGATGTTAGAAGAACAAATTAGTCATCTCCAGATACAAAAAGAAATAAAAGAACACCAAGATAATGTGGAAAGCACAGTTAAAGTCAAAGACCAAATTATAGAAAAAATAACAAAAGAAAAAGATCAGCTTCATCAAGAAATGAATAAATTGGTATGTACATCTACATGTATAGTCTATTCAAATGTGTATTTAGTTTTAGAATTCACAGGCTACAAAAATAAGTGCTATTTTCAGTGTTGGGAAAATTAAGTGTTAAAAAATGTTTTTTTTTTAGAATTCACAGATTACAAAAATACAGTGAAAGTGGTATTTTTCATGTAGGGAAAATTTAGAGATTTTTGTTCAAAAACTGTGCAAGTTAATTTTTGCTTTATGTAATTTCATGGTCCCTAATCATAATGAATAACTCTATTGTTTTTCTTAATATTTTACGTGTTTTTATTTTCATGTTCCATAGTTTACTGCTAGTATAGTGAAAATTAAATCACCACGAAAAAATGACTTGTACAGTACTTATGATTATTGGTTTGATAAAAACAGAATACAACACAACTCTAGCTGCAGGGTACATGCATTTTTTACATGAACTAGATTATACAATACATATTCCAAACCTTCTAAAGAATTACTTAGAGCAGCAAAGCCTGCCTCAAACAGTGCAGATTTGAACTTGTGTTTTTTTTAGTGTAATTATTTGTGTTTACAAACATGCTGCAAATTGCAATAAATGAACACAATAAATATATATAACTTTTTATCAGTCTTTCTATTCATCTTCTTCTTAATGAACATTGTTAGACTGTCAAATGCAACAAGCCCCGTGCGGGATCCGGGTGGCTAAAAGAATAGACCGCAGTCGCGCTAGCTTGTCGTAAAAGGCGACTAAATAGCGCCCAGTACCCTGACCGGCGTGTCAGGTCGGTTTGCCTAAAGACCGACTGGGATGTGTGCCCCAGGTGGTTGAATGGGGTACCCCTGGCAAGCTGGGGTTGTCAGGCCATAATACCGAAAACCTGACCGCAAACCATATTAGTGCAGCGTGTTAGGAAAAATGCCACGTTCCTCGCACGTTAAAGAACGCTGCTGTAGTATTCGCTATGAGTAGGGATTTCGATCCCGCTACAGGAGGCTAAATTGCCCGACCATATCCATCCTCCCATTTGCCAGTGGCAATCTAAAATCCGTTACCCCTATTTTTCTTTGTGTCCCATCCCATTTTCATTCATCATCATTTCATGTTCATTTTATCATCCATTTCATCGCCTGAATATAGCTGAAATATTGCTGCTCAGGCGTTAAACACCATTAATCAATCAATCAATCAATCAAATGCTACAAACAATTATAATGGTAAAACACAAATAATAACACAAAAACAGTGTCTAGTTAGAATATCTTACACAAAATCGTCAGTCTCACACAAAATTTAGAACGAATAATCGTACCCTCGCCTTTTTTTTATTTGGAGACAAATCACAAAACTAACTTCGGATTATAACGGCAGTAAAATTCGGCCTAACAAAATTGAGTCCAGTTTCACAATTTGGACTATGAGAAATATCTCATTATGCACAAAAATATACACCTGTATTAACTTCTTCTCTGAGTAAAGCAGTCAGAAATAATTAAATTGAGCTTGAAGATGTTGGCTGTAAATCAGAATATTGTATCAGAGTGTGACATATCTTAAATTGGAATACTTACAGCCATATTTAATTTTTTTATTTAAGTCTGTCTATGACGGACTAATTATGGTAATAACAATGCCTGTCTGTCTGTCTGTCCATCCATTATCCACATATCCCACTTTATCTTGAAAATGCCTTCACAGACTTCTTCAAACTGCACACTACCGCAGGTCGCGGGTTTTCTCCTGATCCTCCGGCTTCCTCCCCCAATAAAAACTGGACGCCATGATATAGCTGAAAAATTGCTGAAAGTGGCATTAAACACCATCAAACAAATAAACAAATCAAACTGCACACAGTTGTTATGTTAGCCACATTGTCTGTATCCTTTTTGATAATTTTTAAAAATTTTTGTCATAGAGTTATGGGATTTTGTTCATGAAAAAAAATAGGGTTTTTAGACTTGAACTCAAACATTCTTGCATCAAATTTCTGAAGTTTAGGGAATTGTTTATTTTGATAGATGTGAGCTTCCTTTGCTTTTTGGTAAACTTCTGATTTTTTGTAATGAAGTTAGGAGGCTGTTCATGAAAACAGGGGTGATTTTTTTAGTTTTTAGACTTGAACCCAAAGACACTTTTAATTTTCTTATGATTTTGGTGAATTGTTTATTTGAAGAGATGTAAACTTTCTTCTGCTTTTGGCAAAATTCAGATTTTTTGTTATAAAAGGGAGTAATAACAAAATACCAAACACCAAGGAAACAGTCAGAAAGGAGAATCTACAAATCAAAGTCCAAGAACTGGCAAATTATTAGAACCAACAACCAAAAATATAACAACTACAGCAGTGATATTGACTTCAGGTGTTTGGGTTAAACCAGGTTTATGGCATGCCATACCTCCCACTTCTATTACTGTAGTATATGAGTTGTTTTGTTGATGAAACTGGATGGGTATCATATACTAGTACCACTAGTCATAAATAGTTGTATCCAATAATCACTGTGTACTGAATTAAAAAATTGGGAAAACTATCTGCAATCATATTTGCAAACAAAACAGAATATCTATAGTAAAACTTATTTAAAATGTTGACGATTGGTTGTTTCCTGTAACCTTTTTTTATAATTTATGTATGTTTGCAAAAATCAGTATACTCGCTGCTCTTGCAGATCTGATCAATTGAGAAATATAGACACTGTATGCAGGAAAAGCTAGAATATTGCTGCATAAGTGAGGAAAAATGTAAAATTTTGAAATTAAAATTGTCTCGAGATATGAGACTTTTATTCTTGAATAAAAGGGTGGTTTTTTTTGTTTTCAGACTCAGAAAAGTTTTCAGCGAAATTCTTGAAATTTTGGGGTTTTATTGATATTGATATATGGGATTATGTCTCATTAGTGCAGATAGAATTATGCATCCTTGAAGTGTATAGCTATTGTCCATATCTTTGGATGGAAGTATTATGCACTCATTGCACAGCTGTTTATTAATAAATTTTAAACTAAAAGACTTTACATGACTAACACAAACCTCTCCTACAGGGGCATTTATGGTTGTATAAGTACACAGTCAGTGTTCTTTGAATGAAGACATTAAAAGCTTTGGTCCCATGTTAGGTAAAAAGCATGATCTTAGCATTTAAAAGCTCTTATGTAGCAATATTACTATGAGTGGTCAGGAGAACAGCTGAAAGAATACATCCTCCAACCCTACCCATTAAACCTCCTTTCCTTGTAGCAATAAAAACCCTGGGCTACTTAACCTTGCTGACTACCCCATAACTGACCTTTGCCAATATTCTTTACTGACATGCATCTGAAATGTTGTTTGCTAGACATTAAGAATGAATCCATCAATTATAATACAAGTGTGTACTGTTTAAAATACAGGTACTTTTTATTATTTGCTTTCTTGGTAAGGTGGAAAATGTGAAAATATGATAAAAATCATTAAAAAATAATTTTAAAAAATGTAGTATAAATAGTAATACATGCAATGTTTTATTGTTAACAGCAAAAATAAAAGTAACAATGGCCAAATATCAAAATTTTTTATTTGTTTACATTTTTTTTAGATTTATACACAACATTCAGTCAGTTCTGGTTTTTTTTAAATTTGTAAAAGAATTCATTAACCCTATATTTTAAAGGAATGCATTGTTTTAGTTCTTAGTTAGAATTTTTTCCTTTTTTGTTCAGAAATTTTTTTTCTCATTAAATTCTGTCTCTTTGATAGGTCAGTAAAAAATCACATAAAGTAAACAATTCATCAGATGTTTACTCATGCTTTCCATGTCATATGCATTTCTAATATATAATTTGAAATTTAAGTTAACTGTTTTCCTGTTTATTGATATGTAAAATCTTTTAGTATATGTATCAAATATTATAACATATTTTTCTTAGAAGCATTATTGACCTCATTAACAATAACAAATTTTTACTTCAATGGAACCTAAGTTAGTTTTTGATTTCATGGCTGGTTGAGTGTTTTTCTGATTTTTTTACTCATTTAACTGTCTCAAGTTATGAAAATTGGAATATGACACTGTAATAACATTTTATGTTTTATTCAGCATCCACATTGGTAATGATGCTGTGCACTTTATTGAGGTGCATGTGTAGGGTTTTTTACACCCAGTTTTGAATTGAAGTAAAATATGACAATTATTTTAATAGAGACACATTTCTAACATGTTACCCTACACTTGTTTTACAAATAGAGTAAAATATTTACTTAATATTGTTTTACAAATAGAGTAAAATATTTACTTAATATTTCAGAATATATAGGAGACTGCAATTTAAGATCTCCCTTTAAAAATCTCAATATTTTAATAGAAAAAATAACACAAATGATCACTCTGTTTATTGAAAACTCCATTGATTTATAAGTTCTTTTTTGAAATGTCTTAATAGCTTTCAAGGCTGTTAACATGTTTCTTCAATAACAAATAATTTTGTAATAGATAGTTTCTGCATTTAAATGATTTTATGTGGTGTTTGAAAAATCAATACCAATTTCTTTAAAATATGCTCTGTTAAACAGAAACATAAAAATCAACAGAATTGACATTACTGTTCCATTAACCTCAGTGCACAAAAATCTTCTTTGTTTTGTGCGTTGACATTTTTCCAATATTTTAAATGATCTATTGACCATTAAAAACTTTTCCCTCTTCTATTTCAAGATTTTAATTCATCTGGTAGAACAGAATTCATTTAATTTCTTATGTACTATGAGTCAGGACCTGAAATATCCTGAAAAAAAATTAATAGTAGATGACTGACTACTTAACCACTCCACACGACCACCGTGATCCCTTTGTGGTTACTATTAGGAGCTGTAAATGATTACTGATACTTTCTTTGGTCTTCAACACACATACATTTAGAAATGTTTGTTCACATACAAGTAAGATAATACAAGTATATGTTTTCTTTGAAACTGTTGATAAATAGAATACATGACTTTTTCAAAACATTAGTTGTGCAAAGGTCAAAAGCCTACTATTAAGTTTATAAGACAGTAAAGTTTGGCTTTGATGGTTCCAATGTATTGTTTTTGCAAATTAGTTTCTGATATACCTACCCTTCTTCAAGGTGAATTCCTTTGAACGATTATTTATTTGTTAGAATCATCGATATTTCCATGATTTTTACAGGCAACAGGACTGCATGTAAATTGGCATTTGTTAAAACTTGTCAAACTTTTTCTTTGTATGTTTTATTTCTTGGACCACTACTAGCATGTACATGTATAAAGATATGGACTTCACTAAAATAGTGTTTCACTTTTTCTTTAATTAAAGTTTAAAATAGTAGCAATTTTTTTCTGTAAGTTAAATTGAACTTTTTGGGGTTTTTTTTTTTCTTCATTTAAAGTTTTCTTGTAAAACGTGTCCTTTTTCATTGTCTGTTTACTTTCATATAAAAAACAAATGTATGCATCTCATGGACTGACCTTCATATTATCTCCGTCTTTTATGTCATTTACCCTTTTTGCTTCCCTTGAGAAATATTTCTTCATTATGTTTTTGTATTTAATGGTTTATGTTGTGTTTGTGCTGACTATTTTTCTTTACTTCTTTTTGTTCTGTATTAGCAGATGTAGCTTCATTTTCATTTTCTTGTTTTTGTGTTTGCATTACTGTGTTGTTAATGTATTAATCCCTATTAATTTCAACTCGACCACTAACTGGGCAATGTTTGATGTCACTGTTCCAAGCTAGTACATGTAGTTTGTTCTTTTGTGTTAGTTGTTATTTTGTTACTTTGTTGTGACTCTTTGTTTTAACATTTAGTAATTCAGAACAATTTGGAAGTTTGTGTCTGGTTTATCGAATCTTATATATAACTGAACTATTGCAGCAGGTGAAACTAAACATCATTTAATGAGTCCATTTTTTCAGTGCTAAAACTGGTGAAATAACAAAGTTTTATGCATTATTGTAAAATTACAGGCAGATCTCATTATCTTGACTTGTTTTAATGATATCTTTACACTATTTTCTCATTTATTTCAGAAAAACCGATATAAGAAAAGAATTAAAGTGTTAACATCACAAGTTAACGAGGCAAGACAGGAAACTTCTATACAGCTATTCGAATTAAGAGATGAAATTAACAGACTTACAGAGGAAAATCGTAATTTAAATGGTAACGTTGAACTCATAGATAAGAATTTGAAACCAAGTGTTACCTAACACTATCAAATGAAATTATTGCACCAAAATAACTTTGCCGTTGACAGTAATAATAGTTTATTAATGCATATTTCGTCTAACCTAGTCATTAACAGTTTTGCACTTCCGTCTTCGTTCACAATGGACAATAGTATCAAAAACACATTTCACTAAATCTAATTTAATGTCGTGAACATTATTACCAGTCCCTTAACTGTATGCTTAACTTAGTGTTAAAATTTAAATTCATATGGAACAATCATGGTAATCCTTATCATTTTTTTTTATATCAGTTTATTAATTTGATCTTGATCTCTATAACCAAAAGTATATACAGTTGGAAAAGACTGAAATGCGTAAATTGAGTATATGTATCACAAATTTAAAACTTAATAAATATACGACAAATGCTTCTAATGTGTAGAAAGATAGTTTGGTACATATATAAACGACTCAATCTAATACTAATTGTATATTGGTAGACATAGAATATGGTCTGACAGGGTTCTTTTCATAGTTCAGGTTTGTAGGTTAACATGCAAATGTATTTAAGGTCTGATTTACTACAGGAAGTATTTACTTCAGGGATCATTTTAGACTTTTTCAAAAAAGGTCCCCCACAGCACAAATTGGGAAGTGTATTGCGAACATATCATTTTGCATTATTATAAGTACAAACTTTAGGAAATCCTTGTTTTTTTGTCTCGCCTGCAACGGAAGTCGCTGGAGGCGAGACATATGTATGGGAATTCGGCGGCGGCGGGGGCGGCGTAAACACTTGACATCTTGCTTCATATATTTGTAAGCCCAAGCCCTAGGTCCATCAAATTTGGTCCAGAGGTAGCTTATGATGAGTACTTGCCAGTCAGTCACCTGTCACCTGACCTTGACCTCAATTTCACGGTCTAGTGACTACGTTAAAGTTTTTGTGTTACGACAGTTCCTCTGTAACTACGCATGGTAGGATGACAATATTTGGTGTATAGGTTGCTGATGACTAGTACATGACTGTCTGGTAGGTGTCACCTGACCTTGACCTCAATTTCACGGTCCAGCGACTACGTTAAAGTTTTTGGGTTACGACAGTTCCTCTGTAACTACGCATGGTAGGATGGCATATTTTTTTTAATATTTGGTGTATAGGTTGCTGATGACTAGTACATGACTGTCTGGTAGGTGTCACCTGACCTTGACCTCAATTTCACGGTCCAGCGACTACGTTAAAGTTTTTGGGTTACGACAATTCCTCTGTAACTACGCATGGTAGGATGACAATATTTGGTGTATAAGGTTGCTGATGACTAGTACATGACTGTCTGTTAGGTGTCACCTGACCTTGACCTCAATTTCACAGTCCAGTGACTACGTTAAAGTTTTGGGGTTACGAGAGTTCCTCTGTAACCACGCATGGTAGGATGACAATATTTGGTATATAGGTTGCTGATGACTAGTACATGACTGTCTGGTAGGTGTCACCTGACCTTGACCTCAATTTCACGGTCCAGTGACTACATTAAAGTTTTTGGGTTACGGCAGTTACTCTGTTACCACGCATGGTAGGATGACAATCTTTGGTATATAGGTTGCTGATGACTAGTACATGACTGTCTGGTAGGTTCCACCTGACCTTGACCTCAATTTCACGGTCCAGCGACTACGTTAAAGTTTTTGGGTTACGACAGTTCCTCTATAACCACATATGGTAGGATGACAATATTTGGTATATAGGTTGCTGATGACTAGTACATGACTGTCTGGTAGGTGCCACTTGACCTTGACCTCAATTTCACGGTCCAGCGACTACATTAAAGTTTTTGGGTTACGGCTGTTCCCCTGTAACTATGCATGGTATGGTGACAATATTTGGTATACAGGCTGCTGCTGATAACTAATGCTATTTATGTAATGCTTATGAAGAAATTTATTTTCGGTTACTGATGCGGAATGCAGGCGAGACATTTTTCTGTGTCCACACTTGTTGTTACTTATTTTCTGACACTAATATGTACAACTACTCAGCTGCATTGTAAAGATCATAAGTCTGACAAAAGAACAACTCAGCCATAATATTACATGATATAAAACTTACTGGAACAATAAGGCATAGGGCATGTAGGGTATCATATGAAATTTCGAAATTTCCAAATAGTCCAAACCCAACAACTTTATTAAACATAACAAATCAAAATATTGAAAATACATATTAGTTTATCTCTAAAGAACTCAATTTTATTTAGAAAACAAACAACATATAATAGTATTCAAATCACACAGCACGAAACTTGACAGCATCAGACTTAAAGAAGACAATGACTGAAAG
The DNA here is from genome assembly GCA_944474755.1 of Limnoperna fortunei. Taxonomy (NCBI): domain Eukaryota; kingdom Metazoa; phylum Mollusca; class Bivalvia; order Mytilida; family Modiolidae; genus Limnoperna; species Limnoperna fortunei. The sequence continues at coordinate 18,190,733 of OX104116.1, read as the reverse complement.
AAGTATAACTTCCTTAGAACTTCCGCGGAAAAAACGTTACTGGAAACGACCCGAAAAAATCAGGATTTTTAATTGACCATTTCCGCAATTGGGATTTTCATCCATTGGGGAATTGGGCTGCCAGAAGGGGAATGAGGCGGGCGGCCCCAAATACTTTAAAAGCATCATCCCTGTACTTTGTTGATACAGATGAAAATAAAACATTTAATTCTTTATTTTTGTAAAGTTTATAATTTTCCCTTTTCTTTCTTACCATCCTTGATCAGTCTGTTCAAACAACATTTTATAATTGCAGTTTTAGAATTTGATTTTTATCTTGGTCAAAGGTACTAATTTTAATCATTTGCATTACTTATTTTGTCTGCAAAAGATAGTGGCAGTAACACTGATCAAAGTACAATGTAATACAGATACTGTACTTTAATAAGCAAAGTAGATATTTGGAATAAAAACTTAATATATGACTTTTCATTGTTGCCAAAGACATTAACTGTAACAATATCAGGGCCCAGCGCCATAAACATTTTCTTTGCTGAGAATTGTTTTATTCTCAATTTCATCCAATGAAATCTTTCCTTTTGCCTTGTTGTCATGGTAGTTGAGTAAATTTTCATGCTGAGCAAAACCTTTTTACTCAAGTAGGTTTTATGGCGCCGGGTCCTGGAATCACTATAGATAATTTGCACAGTAAAATTTTCATAGTGTTACAATACCGTTATAATTTCCATTGAAAATTTTATTTAGTTTATAATAGATACTGACAACTTTTAATTTTGATGACAAAGATAATAGGTATGGTACTATTTAATCTAACAATTTGATTACAATGAGTTCAGAACAAAATGGTTGATTCTAATAAACAGTTACTAAATTTTAGAATAAAGAAGTTTTCTTAATTTAATTTTAATTCAGTGTATACCTTTGCAGAAAAAATTGACTCAAAATCTGAAAAGAAAGAAGATGATGCTGGTACAGACTATCTCACCACTAGTATTCATGGAAACAGTCAGATGAAAATTGTATTGGAATTGTCCAATCAAATATCAGAACAAGAAAACAAAATTGAAGAATTAGAATCAAAACTAAAGGACAGAGAAGAATTACTAAAGATAAATGGAATTTCTTTGGGGCAAATATCAAAGAAAAAGAGTGTATTTTCTGACAATGACCATATAAAACAAGAAAAGAATGCAATGAGGAGATTATCACAAACTTTGTTTCCTGGTGTATCTGACAATCCTTCAGAGGAGGAAAATATATTTTCTGGAGATGATAATCGTGGGGTGTCAGGTGCTAGCAGAGATTCAGGAATAGGGTCAGCTGATAAAAAAGGCAGGAATGCTGAAAAGTCCAAAAACAATAAAAAACAATTGACCCCATTAGATGACTCTGATGACTCTTGGCAGTCAGATACACCTCTTTCTAGTCGTGATCAAAACAAAATAAGAAGTGCACCCATAGAGACGCAATATAAACGTGCAGCATCTAGAAACAGTACAAAGATGCAGGAATCTGAGGAAGACAGTTTGTCTATTGATTATGAAATGCAAAATGTAGCAAAATCAGTCAAACTGAAGAAGAAAACATCTTTTAAAGAGAGATTAAGAAAAGAAAATGAGTCTTCTATTCGAACTCCTATTCCATATGAAGCTTTCGGTGGAGAAGATAGTTCAACGTCAAAAAGAGGCTATATGAAAACAAAGAACAATTTTTTCCTGACTCAAACTTCTTCTCAAGCCTCAACACCAACCAATGAGATTGATGCTCTGTTGATGTGATAAACTATTTCTCTTCGTGACCAGTTTTAAGCATTTTTAAATGAAGTACATGTATTCGCACATAAATTATTTATTTTTTTGCTGTTTTGTTTCCCAGTTGATTGCTGAAACTTTCTGATAGATTTTTCATTTTTATTGCAGATATAAGGATTATTTTTCTCAGACAGATGACTTTACTTTCAGAACAATTTACTTACATCAGGAAAAAACTTCACATAATTTTTTTTTTCACCATGATATATTTTTTAAGTTGCTCACTTGTTGTTAAACTTAATTCACTAACTCAGTTTATACATATGTGTGTAATAATTTTTTCACAACTACGCTGTTCTTTTGTTGTTTTTTTTTGTGGCTAATAAGCCATTTTGAAAAAAAAATTAAAATGGTGTTTTATTTTAGCTGTACTTGCTGTTTTGAAAAATGGACTGAAGTGAATATAACTTAGTGTATTATTATCAGACATTGTTTTATTTGTAGTCATGAAACACATCACATCTTTAAATATCATTTTGAATTTAAGATGTTTTAATTAAATATTTTAGTAATGGACAAACGTGTTAAGAACATTAATATATTAAATAAATGTTGTCTTCATGTTTTAAAGATCAACACCACAGATTTCATATACAAATCAGTTTAGAAAAATATCAGTTTTCTGTGAAGAATGTTAATAGGTAGAAACATACACTTTAATGAGGCAAACTTAAAGTTTGAGAATACAGGATCATAAATCTTTTTTTTCAAATATAAAGTTACAAATATGTTATATCCATTATTCTGGCAGAAATTTGACATTATAAGGATGTTTAATAACATAAAATTATCACCAGATTGCATGACAAATTGAAAAAATGAGGGCCATGATAGCAATAATAGTCATAATGATGAATATAACAGTAGATTAAATAAGAAAATACTCCATGTCATAATGTATATTTTACATGTTTTTAGCAGTTGGTATCATGCCATGTGTTTACCCAAATGGTTTGTGATAAATGGTTGTTTAATAAATAGAACTATTTTAGTGCCTTGTCATTACATGTGTACTTGTAACATTTTTTTCTGTTATTGAGAGCAGTGTCTTGCCTCTACATTGTGTACTGGGAACAACTCTGAATGAAATCTTATCATGGATTATTAGACAAAGATGGAAACTAGCAATAATTTATTATTTTTGGTCACAAGATATTGATTATTATTATAGTTTGATAACAAAGAAATATAATCTAAACTTACAAAAATTTTTTTATAATATACAAGTTACAAGTATATAATTAAGAAGTCCATGGATTAGCAGTTTCCTCAAGGTTTTCCAACTTCATCTCATAATAAAACTGGTTCATCTATGTAGCTGTCTAATTACGAGTGGCCTTACAACACACTCTATCCAAGCTAATAATGTGTCTTCATATTATTATACACACTGCAGCCTCAGATGCCTGCACTTGAACTCGAATTTGAGTGCTTTCCTACAAGGAATTTAAAAAGGTTCAAACTAATTCAATAAGGTATTTACTTAAAGAGGAATGTGTCATTTATAGATGGCTCTCAAGGTTTCTATGCATATATACACAACTGGAACAATTCTCTGCAGTGTTCTAGTACAACTAACTTTTTTTAAGTATTTTAAAACGAAAATTAATTTAAACACATTTATCAAACTTTAAAAAAAAAGTCATGCATTTAAATACGAACACACCATGATAAATCATTATGACTAATTTGTTTGATTATTTTTTGTTTATATTGATAATCCTTCTTTTCCCTGTTTACACATATATCTAACCACATGGATTTTGCCACTTATTTTATTCCAAGATAAATAGTAATTCGTCTATTTCCATGTTTTTTATACATGCTGTTAAAATTGCTTTCATAATTTTTAAGCCAGCTAGTCTTGTTTCTTGATATGTAAACGTTTAGTTACAATTTAAAAAAAAACAAGGAAAGTTTTACATTTAGGTCTAAATGATGAGTAGTTAGCAAAACAATTTAATCTTTGAAAATTTTTTCATTAATTTTTTATTTTCTGCATTATACTTGCCATAATGTTTAATGCTGCCAATGTTTCAAATCATTGTCTTGTTCACTTCTCTTCCAGAAAAAAAATTTACTTACTCCATGATGTATAGTTGATGACAACAGTAACATGGAATGCTTAGTTGATCAATGCAATGAACATTGTTGTCTATTGTTGCTTTTTTGATAACTATTCGTTCACGACTGTTCATTGAGAAAACATTCAATGAATTAATTAATTCAAGATTTTTTTTTCATTTTTGTTGTGAATAACAGGTTTAATAAACAACTGCAATGTCAACACAAATGTAAATTTTAAGCTTAAAATATGTACTTATTTACTGGATATAGAGATTTTATGGGATTAAGATTTGCAGACATTTTGTAGAATTGTCAATGATATAACACAATGTAACACAACATATTGTGATGGACATTACAGTCAATATTTGTTTCCAGCATCTTTTATTATACAATAGTGAAAATCAATTATTGCTTGTGTTCAGTATTGTATTTACTGAAAAAAACACCTTAACATGTTCTAAAGAGAGTAGTCCAAAAATTAGAAAAATTACATTACAATGATTGACAATGATTCTTTATGCTGCTGATGTCAAAGAAACTATTGAAATGAATCTTCCTAAATTGACATCATTCAAGTTTTAAAATGAAATAGCAACAACATGTATCTGCATTAAAACCAATAAATTGACAGTGATTCTAAATGTTTTTTGTATGATTTATAATGATGCAATACAGTATTTATTTATATGTATTGTTAAACCATCCTCACAAGTATGAGTTTCCGTGTCGTGTTTTGTGGACACATGTGGACACATGAAACCTTGACTTGTGAAGATGTTGTTAAACCAATTGTTTTATTTAATATGTTTGTTGTTTTCTTAATAAAATTCTCTATTTTGTTTGTAAGTATATTGTTATTTTTGCTAATAGATGGTTTTTTTTTCTTTATTAATCAGAATAAATATGACAGGTCATTCAGAAAGGTCGAAGATGCAAAAAAAAAGAATTTTTTTTTATCATTATCATAATCATTTTTTAAGGTTTTTATCATTAACTCTTTGAAAAAGTTATCTTTCCTGGATCAGTGAAATGTATTGTAAATTGCAATACCAAATTAGGATCTTCACTATTAGTCATCATTGACCTTCACCTTGAAAAAGGTCACATGATCAATGTTGCATTTAAAATAGTTTTTCTTTCATTTTTTTTTTAAAAAGACAAGTTGCTAATATTGATGAGAGGTTATAAATGTCAAGGTCATTTAATACATGTACGTTAAATAGAAAGCATCTTAATTGTTCAGTAGAATGAATTAACTTATTATATTTTATATTTATATTGTTTTAAGCCTGGTCTTTTAATTTTGCAAAACCTGGCATGTGTTTAGCCAATCAGTAAAATGGACTTGAAAATCCCTAAATTAGGACAATCTGACCAAGGATAACTCTGTTTTGTTGGGATAAGCAAAACTTATTTGTCTTGTGGATGTGACATTTGCGACGAGGTGATCTTGGTAGTTGGTCACTAACTGTGGATACCAGGCGTGTCAAAACTTAGGGTACGACGTTTTCCCCATTCAAAAACAAACAAACGTTACTGTGCAGTAGTTAATCTAGTACTAATGTTTCATAATTATCTTTTTTTACGTCAAGTCAGTGCTGGTTGTGCTTTTATTCTAATCCCCTTGTAACCCACTGTTATACGTCAAGTCAGTTCTGGTTGTGCTTTTATTCCACGACCCACTGTTATACGTCAAGTCAGTGCTGGTTGTGCTTTTATTCTACTCCCCTTGTTACCCACTTTTATACGTCAAGTCAGTTCTGGTTGTGCTTTTATTCTACGACCCACTGTTATACGTCAAGTCAGTGCTGGTTGTGCTTTTATTCTACTCCCCTTGTAATCCACTATTATACGTCAAGTCAGTGCTGGTTGTGCTTTTATTCTACGACCCACTGTTATAGTCAAGTCAGTGCTGGTTGTGCTTTATTCTACGCCCATTGTAACCCACTGTTATACGTCAATTCAGTGCTGGTTGTGATTTTATTCTACGACCCACTGTTATAGTCAAGTCAGTGCTGGTTGTGCTTTATTCTACGCCCATTGTAACCCACTGTTATAGTCAAGTCAGTGCTGGTTGTGCTTTTATTCTACGCCCCTTGTAACCCACTGTTATACGTCAATACAATGCTGGTTGTGCTTTTATTCTACGTTCATTGTAACCCACTGTTATACGTCAATACAGTGCTGGTTGTGATTTTATTCTATGCACCTTGTAACCCACTGTTATACGTCGGTACAATGCTGGTTGTGATTTTATTCTACGCACCTTGTAACCTACTGTTATACGTCAAGTCAGTGCTGGTTGTGCTTTTATTCTACGCACCTTGTAACCCACTGTTATACGTCAATACAGTGCTGGTTGTGATTTTATTCTACGCACCTTGTAACCTACTGTTATACGTCAAGTCAGTGCTGGTTGTGCTTTTATTCTACGCACCTTGTAACCTACTGTTATACGTCAAGTCAGTGCTGGTTGTGCTTTTATTCTACGCACCTTGTAACCTACTGTTATACGTCAAGTCAGTGCTGGTTGTGCTTTTATTCTACGCACCTTGTAACCCACTGTTATACGTCAATACAGTGCTGGTTGTGATTTTATTCTACGCACCTTGTAACCTACTGTTATACGTCAAGTCAGTGCTGGTTGTGCTTTTATTCTACGCACCTTGTAACCTACTGTTATACGTCAAGTCAGTGCTGGTTGTGCTTTTATTCTACGCCCCTTGTAACCCACTGTTATACGTCAATTCAGTGCTGGTTGTGCTTTTATTCTACGCCCCTTGTAACCTACTGTTATACGTCAAGTCAGTGCTGGTTGTGCTTTTATTCTACGCACCTTGTAACCTACTGTTATACGTCAAGTCAGTGCTGGTTGTGCTTTTATTCTACGCACCTTGTAACCCACTGTTATACGTCAAGTCAGTGCTGGTTGTGCTTTTATTCTACGCCCCTTGTAACCCACTGTTATACGTCAAGTCAGTGCTGGTTGTGCTTTTATTCTACGACCCACTGTTATACGTCAATTCAGTGCTGGTTGTGATTTTATTCTACGCCCCTTGTAACCTACTGTTATACGTCAAGTCAGTGCTGGTTGTGCTTTTATTCTACGCACCTTGTAACCCACTGTTATACGTCAATACAGTGCTGGTTGTGATTTTTATTCTACGCACCTTGTAACCCACTGTTATACGTGAAGTCAGTGCTGGTTGTGCTTTTATTCTACTCCCCTTGTAATCCACTATTATACGTCAAGTCAGTGCTGGTTGTGCTTTTATTCTACGACCCACTGTTATAGTCAAGTCAGTGCTGGTTGTGCTTTTATTCTACGACCCACTGTTATAGTCAAGTCAGTGCTGGTTGTGCTTTATTCTACTCCCCTTGTAACCCACTGTTATACGTCAATTCAGTGCTGGTTGTGCTTTTATTCTACTCCCCTTGTAACCCACTGTTATACGTCGGTACAATGCTGGTTGTGCTTTTATTCTACGCCCCTTGTAACCCACTGTTATACGTCAATTCAGTGCTGGTTGTGCTTTTATTCTACTCCCCTTGTAACCCACTGTTATACGTCAAGTCAGTGCTGGTTGTGCTTTTATTCTACGACCACTGTTATAGTCAAGTCAGTGCTGGTTGTGATTTTTATTCTACTCCCCTTGTAACCCACTGTTATACGTCAATTCAGTTCTGGTTGTGATTTTATTCTACTCCCCTTGTAATCCACTATTATACGTCAAGTCAGTGCTGGTTGTGCTTTTATTCTACGACCCACTGTTATAGTCAAGTCAGTGCTGGTTGTGCTTTATTCTACTCCCCTTGTAACCCACTGTTATACGTCGGTACAATGCTGGTTGTGCTTTTATTCTACGCCCATTGTAACCTACTGTTATACGTCAATACAATGCTGGTTGTGATTTTTATTCTACGCACCTTGTAACCCACTGTTATACTACGTCAAGTCAGTGCTGGTTGTGCTTTTATTCTATGCACCTTGTAACCCACTGTTATACGTCAAGTCAGTGCTGGTTGTGCTTTTATTCTACGCACCTTGTAACCCACTGTTATACGTCAAATCAGTGCTGGTTGTGCTTTTATTCTACGCCACTTTTAACCCACTGTTATACGTCAATACAATGCTGGTTGTGCTTTTATTCTACGTTCATTGTAACCCACTGTTAAACGTCAATTCAGTGCTGGTTGTGCTTTTATTCTACGCACCTTGTAACCCACTGTTATACGTCAAGTAAGTGCTGGTTGTGATTTTTATTCTACGCCACTTGTAACCCACTGTTATACGTCAAGTCAGTGCTGGTTGTGCTTTTATTCTATGCACCTTGTAACCCACTGTTATACGTCGGTACAATGCTGGTTGTGCTTTTATTCTACGCACCTTGTAACCCACTGTTATACGTCAAGTCAGTGCTGGTTGTGCTTTTATTCTACGCACCTTGTAACCCACTGTTATACGTCAAGTCAGTGCTGGTTGTGCTTTTATTCTATGCACCTTGTAACCCACTGTTATACGTCGGTACAATGCTGGTTGTGCTTTTATTCTACGCACCTTGTAACCCACTGTTATACGTCAAGTCAGTGCTGGTTGTGCTTTTATTCTATGCACCTTGTAACCCACTGTTATACGTCGGTACAATGCTGGTTGTGCTTTTATTCTACGCACCTTGTAACCGACTGTTATACGTCAAGTCAGTGCTGGTTGTGCTTTTATTCTATGCACCTTGTAACCCACTGTTATACGTCGGTACAATGCTGGTTGTGCTTTTATTCTACGCACCTTGTAACCCACTGTTATACGTCAAGTCAGTGCTGGTTGTGCTTTTATTCTATGCACCTTGTAACCCACTGTTATACGTCGGTACAATGCTGGTTGTGCTTTTATTCTACGCACCTTGTAACCCACTGTTATACGTCAAGTCAGTGCTGGTTGTGCTTTTATTCTACGCACCTTGTAACCCACTGTTATACGTCAAGTCAGTGCTGGTTGTGCTTTTATTCTTCGCCACTTTTAACCCACTGTTATGCGTCAATACAATGCTGGTTGTGCTTTTATTCTACGTTCATTGTAACCCACTGTTATACGTCAATTCAGTGCTGGTTGTGCTTTTATTCTACGCACCTTGTAACCCACTGTTATACGTCAAGTCAGTGCTGGTTGTGCTTTTATTCTACGCCACTTTTAACCCACTGTTATGCGTCAATACAATGCTGGTTGTGCTTTTATTCTACGTTCATTGTAATCCACAGTGACTGTTATGCGTCAGTTCAGTGCTGGTTGTGGGTTTACGCCCATTGTAACCCGTTTATTTTGGTAAAAACTAAAATATGTCCACAATGGTGCAGTGTCTGTATACGAAATGCTTCTATAGTTATTAAATTGAGGATTTATATCTTATTAGTCCGAAAATCCGCTGCCGTCCAACGCATTTTTGTGTGGGACGCAAGAAAAAAGAGTTGGACGGCAGAGGATTATCGAACTATCATCTTATTAGAAAACTAATTGTGGTTCAGTCATAAATTAAAGCTATTCATAGTTTTTCTTTCAATTTAATTCTATAGAATATTTGCCACTTCGACAAATTCGGCGACAGTAGAAAGACCAGAAAGTGACAAATGTCAATTAAATCGCAAGATTTTTTACTCACCTGCAGCCATATTCTCAAAAAATCGTAAATTTACACTTACGTGTAAAGATAAGATAGTCGTAACTTTACGTTTACGTCTACGATTGTATTCTCGAAAATAATCGCAGTTTTGCACGTAAAATAGCAATCGCAAATCTTACGTTTTGCACGTAGCGTTATCACGCATGCTCAGTTACTTCTTTCACTTTGGAAATAAACGTATTGAAAGAGAAATAATTACCTCAAAGTACTTAAATTATTAGTTTTTTAATTGCATAACCTCACAAAGCAGTTGACTGGTGGAAGGAAATACGGATTTATATTTGGCTAAAGTGATAAATAAATAAATAAATAAATAAATAAATAAATAAATAAATAAATAAATAAATAAATAAATAAATAAATAAATAAATAAATAAATAAAATAACATAAAATAAAGTCATGATATTAATTTGTGTGTCGCATAATTTTGAGTACATATGTGTTTTAAAAAGTAATCGGACAATTTAACATAACATGCATCAAGACCTTTTTAGTTCACCTGACGACTTCTTGTAGGAGTCATTGCCCTTTAATTGTCGAAATTGATTATTTTTGACATTTTTGCCTCAAAATCTTGAAAATTATTAGAACTAGAGAAAAAGTAAGCATAAAGAAGAGGGGGTGGGGGGTCAAAATACAATTTTTGGCTTATAGTTCAAAAAGTATAACAGATACAGGAAAACCAAAGAGACATGCCTTCATCGGCATCAAAAGCTCTACGAAACACTCCATTGGGTTGAAGTTGTATGATGACCCCTTATAGGAGTTATTGCCGTTTAATTGTCGAAATTGATTATTTTTGACATTTTTGCCTCAAAATCTTGAAAATTATTAGAACTAGAGAAAAAGTTATCATTGCTTAATTGTTCTGCTCTATGAGGGCTACAAAAATGACTTAGGGTTAAGATTGTTTGATGAACCGTTTAAGAGCTATTCCCCTTAAACTGTTTTTTTTTAATAGGTTTTAATTTATTTTTAAAATCTTCTCTTCTAAAACCACTAAAAGTACTGCTTTGAAACTGTACACATCATCCGTCAAATGTCCTCAACCAAGTTTGCACCAACCATGGCTGCAGATTAACCAACATGGCCGCCATGGCTAAAAATAGAATGGAGGGTGGTAAAATACAGTTAAATTTAAAAAATGTAACAGATACAGGAAAACCGAAGAGACATGCCTTCATCTGCATCAAATGCTCTACGAAACACTTCATTCGGTTGACGTTGTATGAGGACTCCTTATAGGAGTTATTGCCCTTTAATTGTCAAAATTGATTATTTTTTTTTACATTTTTGCCTCAAAATCTTGAAAATTATTAGAACTAGAGAAAAAGTTAGCATTGCTTAATTGTTCTGCTCTATGAGGGCTACAAAAATGACTTAGGGTCAAGATTGTTTGATGAACCGTTTAAGAATTATTCTCCTTGAACATTTATTTAATCAATTTTACTTGATTTTAAAAAATCTTCTTCTCTTTAACCTATTAAAGGACTGCTTTGAAACATTGCACACATCATCTTTAGGACGTCCTCTACCAAAATTATGCAAATCGTGATATATATAAGATATTTATGGGTCACAACGCTTGCTGGTTATGTATCAGATATTTCTGGGTCACATCGCTTACTGACTATATATCAGATATTTCTGGGTCACATCGCTTACTGACTAATCAGATATTTATTGGTGACATTGCTTACTGAATATATATCAGATATTTATGGGTCACATTGCTTACTGAATATATATAAGATATTTATGGATCACATCTCTTACTGGCTTTATATCAGATATTTATTGGTCACAGCGCTTACTAACTATATATCAGATATTTATGGGTCACTTTGCTTACTGACTATATATCAGATATTTATTGGTCACAGCGCTTACCGACTATATATAAGATATTTATGGGTCACAACGCTTACTGACTATATATCAGATATTTATGGATCACATTGCTTACTGACTATATATCAGATATTTATAGATCACATTGCTTACTGACTATATATCAGATATTTATTGGTCACAGCGCTTACCGACTATATATAAGATATTTATGGGTTACAACGCTTACTGTCTATATATCAGATATTTATGGATCACATCGCTTACTGACTATATATCAGATATTTATGGGTCACAAGGATTACAGACTTTATTGTTTAGATATTTATTGGACACATTTCAAACTTCCAACGAATTTGTTCTACTGTTTTATTTAATCTAAATCGATTCAAACAAAAATAACCTTCGTTACTTAAAATATTGTTTCTTATTAATACAATTTACCATCAATTTTGTGTCATTAAATTAAAAACTTCCTCTAAACTGATAACAACAAACCAGAATGTTACATAACAACAAAAATAATTGTAAATCCGCGGAAACCGTTGTAGTAATTAAATTCTTTAAAGTGCAAATTTAGTTTTAAAATTCGATCAGACTGTTTTAAATAAAATTGTTAAAAGTTTTATAAATTCTGTTAGAAATTTAAATTCTGTGTTTCCTTTATATTTACTGTAATATTTTAGAAATCATACATGGACGAAGTCTGCAGGGTAGTAAATTGCCTTATTAGTATAATACAACAACACAATGGATTGCTTTAAGTTAACAGAATATTTCATCAAGTAAAATATCTTGTAAAATTAACATACATATTTTTGACGATTTTAATAATATATCTAATAAAGTTTATAAATTGTATAATATAGACTTGAAAACTTCGTACTATTGGAAGAAACGTCATGGGTTATGTGTTGTCTAGGAGATAATTTCTTAAAAGTTCTCAAAATAGTGTCGAGGGGTAGTAGGACTTTCCGAAGGTAATTTCTTGTGTGCAAAGCTAGCAGCATTACCTCACTATATTCTCTGGGTAGGGATTATTTATATTGACCAGGCGATAATATTTAGAAGTTTTATTATGTGTATTTCAACATTGTTAAGTATTAAATTTAAACACAACCTCGGGTAAACGTAAACAAAAATGGTCAACAATAAACAATTAGAATTTTATGCCAGTATTGATATGGAATGGAAATCTTACTATATTTTATCTTATCCTTGGCATTCATCTGGTCATATACATGTGCCTACTCAAATTGACCTTGACCTGAGTAATACTACTTGAATGAATGAATTATTTATGTTTCGAAAAATAGCCCTTTCTGACTTCTTATGGTCCCAATTTCGTACAGCATTGTTTTCCACTTTAATTAATTAAATATGACTGTTCAATATATGTGAGTACACACTATACTATATATAAATCACTTTCACGATGTCTTACTATTGTATTCAACTATGAACCAGAAGTTTTGCAAACACTATGTACATGTACTATCAGTACTATTGTATGTCCTACAGGTACATGAACTAATGTTTGTAGAGGATCTCGATAGGTCTATTTTATTTAAATTGTTTTATTCTGAAAAAAAATGTTTTCTCTACAATGAGATGTTCGTTACTACTTAAGTCATAATCATTTGATACAAAAGCTTAGGGTGAGTATATATTAACTTGGTAGGGTGAGTATATATTAACTTGGTAGGGTGAGTATATATTAGGGTGAGTATATATTAACTTGGTAGGGTGAGTATATATTAGGGTGAGTATATATTAACTTAGGGTGAGTATATATTAGGGTGAGTATATATTAACTCAGGGTGAGTATATATTGGGTGAGTATATATTAGGGTGAGTATATATTAACTTGATGTTTTTGTGTTTCACAACTTTTCTTGGTGATACTCTTTTATTATGCAATGATTTAGAATTAAATCCTGGTCCCTCAGTATACATGAATTTTCTTTTTTTTTTTACCTAAATAGGTTATCTTCGGTTTAAGATTGACTATATTTAATTCGTTGCATTTGACTCGTCTGTTATATGTGCAACTGAGAGTCATTTGGACAATAACGTTTTAGATCAGATATAATGATTTCAGGGTATCACAACAAAATCTGCATAAACGATAGGAAATTTTTTTGGCAGCGGAGTTTTAGTTTATGTATCAGACGAAACGTAGACTTGAGTTCTAATTCGTGGGCGTAAAGCTTATCTGGACAGAAATGGAAGTCCCTCTGTATAAAATACTTGTCTGTACTGTTTATCGTTTTCCAAGACTCCGTAAATCCCTTTTGGCAAAATGCTCTATACTCCATAGAACAAGCGCTCAATTATACTTCTAAAAATGGCGATTACTGGCGAATTGATTGTAGATCTGACACATAAAAACAACTTTATAAATGATATTATTGATATATTTCCTTTGCAAATGGGCTTTTGGAGGAAAATTCCTCCAGTCCAAAAAAAATTGTGGTCCCTTGTGAAGAAAGCTATGGGAAATAATCGTTCCTCGTCTGTTCCTCGGTTAATTGATTAACCATCTAATGACATCACCGTTGTTGATGTTGATAAAGTTAATTTTCTTAATCCTTATTTGTGCAGTATTTCTTATTTACATGAAAATGATATTGATCTGCCAGATGTCTGACAATGGACGGTTCACTCTTTGGATATAAAGGAATTGACGGAGAAAGAGGAAAAGAACGTAATAAGTTCTCTGAAATTAGTAGAAGCTACAAGAAGTAACTATATTAGTCATCGCTTGTTAAAATATACAGCAGCCAGTGTGTGTTTTCCTCTGACATTTACATTAAATTTGTCCTTTCGTGTTTCTTTATTTCCTAAGTGTTGGAAAATTGCCACTGTTTTTGCATTTTATAGTGATATTTTGCATAAAGGTCTAATTTTAAAACTAAGATCTTGTGGTATTAAAGGGAGAATGGATCAGTTATATAGAAAATTATCTTTCCGCGATAGAAAAACATATTAAGAATTGTTCGTCTTCATATATGAGTTTTAAAAGCAGGTGGAAGGTAACTTAACAACATTATATCATTGGCCTCGTTCTCCAAACAAGGTGGCAACCATTTCTGAAAAAAAATTGTAATCGGTAGAAAGATCCGACATCCAAATTGTATCCAGTAGCAAATTAGTTCACCCATGGTACTACAAGTAGATACATTTGTTAAATTGTCCGTTACCCGCTAAATTTTTTTTAACAAAATCAGCCCACACTTAAACTGTGGTGTCATTGAAAGTATTAGTTTTCAGGTTTTTCTCGGCTAAATTTATACATTTTCTGATATCCAATACAATACTTTGAATGGGTTGATCGAACTTGTGTGGTTACTTATTAATATTATATGAGATTGCTCTGAGCTATACAAAAGAAGGCCATCGTTAGCATAAATTAGAGTTTCAGGAACACGTAAGTGAACCCATCTTATTGAATTCTGGTTACTAGATTGGGGACATCCTCCCAAGTCAGGGGTTCTGAGTCCGCGTTCGCTCCATCATCATGGAGCGAACGCGGACTCAGAACCCCTGACTTGGGAGGATGGATTGGGGACGGGTGTGTTTTTCTTCTTTTTTTTTATGTTGTGTTTTTGTCTCAATCCAGGTTGTGACACTGTCCTGTTTTTTTATTCTTGTTGAACGTTCTATTATGATAACTTTTAATTCTTGTAACGTCATTTTTCCACGAACACGGTTATCTGAACTGTAGTCGTAGAATAAAAACATGTTATTTCGTTAGAAATCTAGATGAATAGCAATAAACTAAAATGTTAAAATATTTGGAAGAATGTATATGAAACTTCAGTTTTTTAGTTATTAAAACAATGGTCGATTTTCCCATAAAACTCAAATTAGTCTTGACTTTATTGACGGATTTGTTTTGCAGACGCTGTGTTTCCTTTTAAGTTTATTAATATTATTCCCTTGAAACAGATTCAGCCTTCAAGTTGACAACTTAACAAGTTATCGATGTTGATAAATGTATATACTGTATAAATCTTTGTCATGCAATCCAAATAATATCCACAAAGCAGTATTTCAATACAGGACGTGTACAACACTAGTTAACAAACAATAAATAAATCGGAGAAATGTTATGGAACAAAAAGGAAAAAACAGCTGGGTTAAGTTTACTAAGAACAGAGAATTTTATCCTTTGTAGAGACTACAATGGGCATTATCTATTATGTCTATCAAAACAGAAACTTTAAAGCCAAAAGTCGGTGGCGGTCTCCAATGTTTCCAACTACTCTGGTCCGAAGACTAAATTTCCGAAGGCGTACTGGACAGCTGTTGCTTCGTACACATGGAACCGTTCCAGTCAACAGAGAAATAATAAAGTCTTAAAATTTTTGTATTTCATACATGCAAAATATATGTTAAACTTTTGTGATTTTTTAAAGGTTATTTCAGGTCTAATGGACTTAATGACACGCAGAAATCCGTTTATCTAATCATTGTCATACCGTATACTAGGTCCAGTTACTTGGTAAATCACGTGTCCAGACATAAATATATTGGTAAGGGTTGATTTGTTTTCAGTTTACATGTATAGTTATTTAGAGTTAAAATAACCTTTAATGTCAAGGTCAGGGTATTGATAGATGGTGGGTAAACACAATTAAAAAATATCAACTCAAAATTTCCATTACTTTAATATACTAACTCTTCTTAACAATTAATTGGCATTGTAATAGACGGACATAAATGCATATATAACAATTCTATACTAACCATTCTCCCACTTTCCAGCCCTTTCCCTCTTTAGTCCCTTTCATCGTTCTCGTCCTGCCATTATTGCATCCTAGTACACTTCCACACTCCACCCCACCCCCCCCCCCCCCCCCCGTAAAAAATAATGTAAGTAACGGTATATGATTCGAACCTAAAAATTCGCTTGAATGATCGTTAACTTCATAATGCATCTTATACATTTTGTATTTTCCAATTTATTTTTTGTACCATATTATAGTACACAGATGCCTTCGCGTCAGTAGTCGAGATCATAGTTCAATTTACCAATCAACTGCTATTGTTCTTTTTGTATGAACAATGCTTACTACTTTGATAAGTACAAAATTACACAGATTAAAAAAATAACGTTTCGGGGCCGAGTAGTTAAGGTATTAATTGTTCTAATGCCTGTCAACACTGAGGTTCCGGGGTCGAGTCTCGCTACAGACAGCATGTACTTGACTCTAATCTTATGCTTACAAGGATTACCAGTTTTTCTGAAGGTCGGGTTTTTTCTCCGGGTAATCTGACTTCCTTCCCCAATAAAATTGGCCGCCACGACATAGCAGAAAAAATGCTGAAAGGTGGCGTAAAACACCATTTAAACACACTTTCTGTAACGTTTCAGTATTATTTTACGTATTACAATACCTTTTCAGACTCTTTTATATTTTACAAAAACAACATGAACACTGACGAACCATTCGATGTGGCAATAATTGGTGGTGGTATAGTTGGTTGTGCTACTGTTTTCCATCTAACTAACCATGGATACAGATGCATACTTCTAGAGAAGAATAGACATTTGATAGCAGGAGCTAGTGCGGGCAATAGGTTGATTTTCAATTTTTTTCTTACCTCCTTTTTTCTGTCTGTCTTTCTTTCTTTTTCGTGAATGAATGAATGTGAATGAAATTTCAAACTGTAGAACGCCACATTAATGTTGTTGGACTATTACACTATATATAAACAACCCTAGATTCCGACAAGTTATAGTTGACGACATTTTGTACGCAATATTGTTTATCAAGATGGGAACGTGTAATGCAAAAAAAAATGAGAATTGCTATGAAATAAGATTGAGTTCATTTTTAATGAAACTAAAGTACAAAGAAATCGTTGTTTTACAAATAAATTGATTCACGTATCTTTTTTCCATTAACTGAAAAGGGTGATTTATGATGTGTTTGTACAATTCATTGACCGAGCCTATGTTCTTTGTGATTTATGCAAAAAGACGACTGTTCATGGAAGAAACATCATTCAGAAAAAACACATAAACCAAAAACAACACATTTAATTAGGAACCTTTATTGCAAAATATAGGAAAAATACAATTAGCTTGTTGATGTCGTGTGATGAATCTTTGTTTTAACGTTTGTTTTGTTACTGTCTATTTCGTATGTGCTTTGTGAGGCCTGCATTGTTTCATTTTGGTCTGAAAATAAGTGTAATTGTTTTACTCTCTTAGTGGTATGTTGCATACTGGATTTGACGCTCCTCTTGGAAGTTTAGAATTACGATGTATACAAGAGAGTCAGAAGCAGATATACGAGATCCTGAATAAATTGGAATTGCCATGTAATCGCATCGGTGCGACGATGATTGCCTGGGATCAAATACAAGTACATACAATTATTTGAAAAAGCTTGTCTGCAGCAGATTAACTGTATTATATTACAGGGATCGTTTTCTATATTATGGTAACATTATTGAGAAAGGAAGTCTGTATTTGCATATATTTCCGCTGATGTATTTTTCCTTTTGTCCGTGATTGTATTTTGAAACAAATACCCCAGGCAGAAAACCAAATTAAATACACTAAAGAAAATAAATCAACACAAGAAGTCAGCAGTTTCTGTCATCGCTTAAATAAATAACTTGATAAACAAGCAACCAAATAGATAAATATTTAATTCATTTTTTGTGCAGACAGTATCTGCTGCATATTTAAATGTTTTAACTTTGTGCGCTCATTAAAACATCGGAAGTTGTCGACATTTTTAAACGAAGTATAAAGTCAATCCAAAAATACCGAGACAATCAAGGAATAAAATCAAAGAAAGACTTTACATCGTTAACAGAAAACTCACCAACAAAACTAGAAACAAACACTTAATACAACAAACAAATAGATCATCTGAACAAAGGGTTGATATATCAAGTGTTCCAGAAGAGTGGGTATATCCGGCTCTGCTAGTACCACCCGTGGTTTTACTTATACTAGTAGCTAAAACGGGGTGAATCGCAAACTAGAGAAATAACCGGAAATTAACCACCATGTTACACATACCCGTTTCTTGTAGTGAAATCGGACAAATGGATAGAAAAAAAATTATGTTATAATTAAAACAATTCCAAATGTCTTTAAATCGATTTTCAGTTGTCAAAGTTACCTGCCATAATCCACAATTCCCATCAAGCTCATGTACAAGAAGTTCAACAATTAAGTATCTCGGAGTTGTACCAGCGAGAACCAAATTTAGCTGTTGGTGCAACTGGTGCCATTCATATTCCAGGGGAGGCAATCATTGATCCATGGTTGACCCCAGTATCGTTTGCTGAACATGCCCGAGCTAGGGGAGCCAAGGTATGCGAACCAATTTTTCAAAATATATATTAATATAAAAATGTAACAACACATTTTACAATGTGAGAATTCTGTCGGTGATAGCCTGCTTCTTATTTTTTGTTAAGAAAATCGAAAATAGAAGTATGCTGTTAATTATTTGTTGAAGTTTGCTTTTATTTGTTCTTTGTTTTATTAGTAATGTCGTTTACGCTTTTCTATCACATGCCGTTAGCAATATAAAGTCCTAAAGACTTTCTGTCTACCATGTTTAGTATTTACATGATTTCGTAACGGTGACAACTTTGATGATCTTCTTTGGGGATTACATAACACTAGCATGGGCATCGACACAGCGGTAAATAATTAATATAAAAATACTATTATTGTTATTATTGATGCGTTTAATTCGTGTTATGTCTTGACATGTGAAATCCGTGATATGAGAGCTGTATTGGATTTTACTATAAACATTACGAAGGTTGTCTAAAGAAAATAACAGGTCTTGCATCTTTTTTTAATTGAAAATATGTTGGTTTGGTCTTGTCAACTGTTTTATGTTTGATGCGTAATGAAGTTGATGTAATTAGATTTTACTCATCGTTTTTCTTTTTCAATTTTGATTGTGTCTTCCTGTTTTATTTTGAGTTAACTAATAAGTCATTTTCAGTGCTTGGATTACCAAATAACGGTACTTACACACTCCTCCAATCGTAACGTAATTTTTTCTTAAAGTTTTTATTTTATTACAAAGTGCGTTATTACATATTTACAATGTATTACGAACTGCGTTAGTCAACAAAACGCACTTTGTAAAAAAAAGTCTGAGTAGCTAAAGCTCCCGAATATTTTTATAAAAATTTATGACTTAAATAGCCAAACAGTGCTATGCATACAGTGACAACTTTAATTTAACTGTTTCAAATTTTATTACAAAGTACGTTATTATTACAAAGTGGGTTGTTACAGTGGTCTCAATCTGTTTCTTAAGGGACACTGTTCAAGTCCTAGTTATGAAAAATTTCAATACAGACTTTAAGTGTTCTTGTACTATAATATGTCTACCTTAAATTTAATACCCACATCAAACAACATATTTCAATCCCCTATAAGTGTACAAAAGTAATGAAATGCCGATAGTACATAGTAAAAGTGCATATATAGGTATATTGACCATCAGTACCTTTCAGTTGTTTACTGGTGGAGCAACCAGTAATACCTACCGGTACTTATATGCAGTATTTCTTTCCCACTAAGAAGATGTGTTTTAGATGAAAACTCGCAAATCTATGTATTCTGTGACTGCTCCACGTGAGTAGTTTATGCCCTAGTAATAATACTTGTCTTAAATTTAATACTCTACATCAAGCAACACAATTCAATCCTCTATAGTTGTCTAAACATATATATATAGGTATATTGGCCATCATCCTATATACAGGTTAATGTGCGATCGTCAATATCGCACAAATAAAGCATAACGTTGATGCTTAAGTACATTGTCACTATTGTACAAAAATGTAACATAATGTTGATAATTCTAAAATTATGCTTTATTTGTGCGATAGTGACGATTGACTAAAGAATCATTAACATAATGCTTTATTTGTACGACAGTGACGATTGACTTAAGAATCACTAACATTATGCTTTATTTGTACGATAGTGACGATCGACGTAAGAATTATTAACATTATGCTTTATTTGTACCATAGTGACGATCGACGTAAGAATCATTAACATTATGCTTTATTTGTACTATAGTGACGATCGACGTAAGAATCATTAACATTATGCTTTATTTGTACGATAGAGACGATCTACTTATTAATAAGCATCATCAACAGTATACTTTTTGTTATTTAAGTTTGTGATGATATAATAAAGAAACGCCACTATTTTGCTAATTAGGCTTTATGTAAGATAGTGATAGAGCATCAACATATTATTGTCAACTTTTTTGGTCTTAAACTTTCTTTTAAAAAAATGTTTGCAATATATTTTATCCATAACACTTGCTGCCTCGTTTTGAACAAAAAATGTCTTTGTAAATAAGGACTTATTAACCATTTTATCTAGATGGATATTGATTTTCACAGATATTTTTCATGAGAAATATACAGAGGGTTTAAACGAAAATCAAACATCACAACGCAATTAATCAATAAAAGACGGAACAACAAACTAATAAAAGTGGGCTATAAATAAATGAGACCCTAACCCTGAACATATGTATGCCCCAACAATACATACCAGTAGATAATGAAGAACCCCAATACCACAACAAACATGCAAACCAATACACAGAGAACACAAACACAATACAAGGACATAAATATACTGGTCCGGAAACTTATACAAAATTATGTGGATGGTTGAATTGATTAAAAGCGATTCTAAACCCCATCTCTTTATTGAAATACTCTAAAACGCAGACAGAGTAGCTCAACGCGTCTACAGGTAGCGGATAGGGAAAATCCTTTCTTTGTGGACTAGTCAGGTTATAATACGAAAAGCCTAACTGCGGACCATAGTGAGTAGCGTGTATGAAGATTTCAGCGATCCTTTCACAATAAAGACACCCTTAGTCTAATAAGAGTAATCGTATTGTAGCCGCAATAATGCAAAATTCTTCATTCTATAACCAGATGCTCAATAATTATTCAAATGGTAGTCAACATTTTGTTCTTGTTGGTATATCTTTTTTTCCTTGAATTGGTTTTCGTTGAGCTTGCTAGACGTAATCAAACATTCAATAAATAAATCTATCACACCAACAAAAACATAAATTACAAATGCACAACACAGAACCAGCAGAAGTGACACATAGCTCCAAAGAGCTGCACAGTGTACTAGAAATACAAATGTAATTAAAACTCTACAGTCTAGAAAAAAAGAGTAACACAAGTTTAAGTACGCAGATATCTGACCTCTGGGTACATAATAACGCAATATTAACAATATAACAACATGAAGAAATATATGTAGTGGTGAAGAAACAATGAACATCGCAACATAAGTTCGACGTATTTCTCATTTAAATCGTTGTTAGATATTGTATTAGAAAATAATGAACAACTTGCTTTGAAATTAAAATTATTCAGACTTCTGTAGACATAAGTTTGACGTTAAGCAAGAAGGAATGTCTCTTACACGGGCAATCCAAGCCTTTGTATTTTCCACAAGTATTTTTAAAGTGGTTAAATGTCTATTTGTTGCATGGATACTTAAAAATTCTATCGTTTGCATGGGCTAAAAATGATCGTTCAGTCTAACCACATGTTGTCAGCTGTTACTAGTAACATTATAATACCATGAATCAATAGGTACCTATAGCCAATACCATTTTGCTATAAACTGGCTGTTTCGCCATTAGTCCGAGAAACCTCTGCCGTTGCGTGGGACACACAAAAATAAAGCGTTGGACGGCAGAGGATTCTCGGACTATTTCGCCATAACGGATAATTATAGCGCGTTGTCTATTTGTAAGATTAATACGTCATATGGAACCGATTTCCTATGGCAGTACAGTTTTGGAATTGGAACAGCCCTTCAAGACACGCTCTTTTTGTACATAAACCTTCATAAAGCGTTTTTTAAAGAGAGGTTCTACAACAGTGCTCTTTTACAAAAGTATGTTGTTGCTATGTTAAAGAAGAAATTGACACTAACACACATGCAAATCATTAACACGAGACCTGCATTATATTTAGAACATGATAACTGATAGACTTCACATTATATTGATAGAGAATTGTATCGTCATTCTATTTCAGTTTAAATTGTGTTTTATTGGTTTTTTTACCATTCATGTAATATTATTCTAATTACATTGATGTCAAGTTTATTTCTTTTTGCGTCCTTAATATTTTCCTTGTGTAGAAAGTTCATTGAAAAAAGACACTATTTGAAGCAGATTTTCTAATGCACGCACGTTTAATTGCATCAGTTTCGTAGATGGTACCACTATATTTTTTAAAATTATTTTTGAGTTATAAAATATTGCAGATGACATTTCGTGGCATATCAGAATATTTATTTTGTTTTGACATTTAATAAATAGAAAGACATCTACAATAGCAATAGCTGAAAAGTATTATCTGTTTGTGATTTGCAGACCGTAGTAATTGGGTCTGATTTAATTTCATTGTTGTCTCTAAGCTGTCGGTTTAATTCCGCAGTATAACTGAACTAATGGCCATGCATTTGAGTGATACGAAATATCAGATATTGAGATCATGAAAGTCTTGCATAATATATTTCAGCAGTGATTTAATTGATTAAGGATACGTCAAATTTATCTTTCATGTGTCACTCATGTGCTTAAACTATAAACTATTTTCTTCTTAGTTTTGTCACTAACAAGAAAAGATATGGGTTAAACCCATATCCAGAGATGTTCGATTTATATGTTATAGGTGTATCCCATGTGGTTTAATAGTTTTTTTTTCAATTTGTTTTATTTAAAATTTCATCATATGCTGTAAAGGGATGCAAATATAGACGATTGTGAAAGGCAAGAAATAATCATCTTGATTATAATATCTCAACTTTGAGAAGAGTACTGTAATAAAAAAAGCAAAGTTTTGGAAGGACAAATATATGTTTACTAATAAAAATACATTGACCATAGTCAAGTGGTTCTGTGGGAGAAAATGTGAATGTAAGATCGACAGTTATCGCATCCTCGGAAAATCAAAGAAAACATACCGACAAGTTACAATTTTTATTGATTTAATTTTACTGTAATTAAATTTGTTTCAAAAGATTTGCAATTAAATGTATTTCAAACGTCAAACAGCATTCATGTGCATAAACATTGCTAAGAACTTTATAAAATTATCAGAATTTAAAATATAAAAAAACAATTAGAAGAAGAGTCTTATTTTGCAAAACAATTGATGAGATTATTAACTTCTACAATTATTTTCAACAATATAAACTGTTGATTACCTTTATTCAAACGTAACTGAATTTTTTTCTGTTGTATTATTATATATATAACTTGCTTCGTTAAAATATCTTAACATCAAAATTTTTAAATCTTGAATTAAATAAAAATCTATATCTTTTGTGCTTTTTTTATTATTGAGAAATTTCTTTTCCCTACTAATTTCTACCACCTTTTTCACTGATTCAGACATCAATTTTTTTAAATAACATGCCTGTTTGAAAATCTAATTTTGTATATATAGTTTCTTCTCACTGAGGCAATAATACAATTGGTACAGAGAAAGTAACAAATAAACAAACAAAACAACAGGCTATATACAATATATATCAAAATCATAATCTAATTTAGCCATTTTAGCGGCTTATTATGCGAGTCTGATTGGTCTTTCATTTTACCTTTCATCAAAGTTCAGTGTCAGGTAATAAATGATCAATTAGCAAATAAACAAAGCACATCTAATATACAATTACATCACAGAAATGTCTCTGCCCACTCCCTAAAACCACACTACCACACACGAATCGTTCACGAGAGTTTGGGATTTCGAAACCGTCAATAAACAAAACCCAGGGAAATTAAATTTAATGTTCAAGATGACTAATTTTTTGCGTAAAAGTTCCATTTTCTACCTTATAAATTATGAAATAATCAAGAAATAAGTTTTCTGGATGAGTGGTCACAAGCGCGTTAAACAAAATCTAAAAATGCACTTTTACTGTCAAATTATCTAAGTAACTAATAAAAGAAACCGAAAAATTTACACTTTATCATGTTAAAATAAGAATGCATAAAAAATTACGAAGCTTGACATATAAATCACGAAATAATCCAAGAAATACAATTGAAGCGATGAAATACATTACGTAATATAACATAACAACATTTTTAAATACCTTTTAATAACTAATTAATAAAAGAAACTCAAGTATATACATTTTATTATGTCAAGAATAGAATGCATTAATAAAAATACTAGGCTTACCCAATAGATAGTAAAATAATCCAAAAATAAAAATTGAAGCGGATCTATTCATACTGGTAAAGCGCGCATTAATATGCAATTATGTACATCTTTACTTCTTCTTATTAGATCAGGACAAAAAAACGTATTTTAAAGCTTGAAGGATTTAACAAATACGAAAAACTGTAATTGAAATATTTTATTTAATACTAAATTTGCCATTTTATCACTTACAACATGAACTATATTGTAGAGTACGGTTTTTACCTTTTTGCTCAATTTACCCGAAAACAATTATATATCATTAAGAGATAATAAGAAGAGATCGAACATATGATAATTGCACACGTTCCGATACCGACTTATTTTTGGTTTCTTTTTCTGTATAATTTTACAGTCTTGGCGCTTATTTCTGTGCATATGTTTTTTCATATTTTCTTAGTTCTGTGAAATGTGTGTGGCGTTAAATGTTTTACCAAGATGCTTTAAAATGGTCAAAGGGCATTCACCTAAAACGTTCCAGAATTTGTACAGGAAGGTGACATATAGAAATGAAAAGAGAAAACGTCAGCTCTCAACAAAACTAATACTATTTGAACGCTTGTTATGGAACCATCCGTATTCATAATTGTTAAGCATGATCAACATATGCAAGTAACCAAGAAGAACACATCTCACAAATTCCAAGGAAGAAGTGAGATCAGGTTTGTCAACAGGTTAAACATTTTATACTTTGCTAGCAGACCTATTATGCGAATTCATGTAATTTGGCATTGTACTGAACCAGGAATTCACTGTGGAAAGATTGGTCATCACTTAAAAAAAATAACGGTACGCATCATGACTTGTTAACCGTTGCAGAATATCTGTGTTATAAATGACCATTAATTTGTTCCTTTTGTCGTAACCACTTTTCCGCCTTCTTACTAAACGATGACTTCCTCACTCCCGGGTTTGACTAGTTACCGGATTTTAACGTGGGAATACTTGGGTGCCACGTGGAGAGGAGCAAGAGTTGGAGTTGTTTATCCCTTCCGAGTCACTTTTTTATGGTATGTCTGTTTGTTTTCTTGTTGTCCACAGTTTTATTTAACCACGGTTTTGTCTGTTCTTTATAGATTATTTACGTTTTTTGAAACGAGATGCATTTTCTCGTCGTATCTCATCGAAGGGCGACAGCCCTGAGATGAGATGACGAGGAAGTGCATCGAGTTTCAAAAAACGTAAATAATCTGTTTATCGCTGTTTTGTAACATTGTGACGTCACAGTGTTTACATAACGACGTCTTGACAGCGAGCTGAGATGGGCCCATCCCACGCTAGTAGAGTGAGATGGAATAATATCGTACACAACGATCAAAGGAAAATACTGCAAAATAGCGATAATAACCTATATCGGTGTGATAACTCCTAGGTTTCTGCGATGGTTTTTTTCTTACGTCTGATTTAAATAGGGCTTCGAATCCAGTGCATGACAAATAAATCATGTGAAAAACTTAACTTAAAAGATGACACAGTTTTATACTGAACTCCTGCAAGCAGTCTATTTAAATAAACAAGTGACAGCAACATTTCAGAAGTCTATCAGAACACCACTAAAACCTTGATGAACTGGTGCACGAACGAGTTAATATCTGAAACCCATTGCATTGAGTGTTAATAGTCCAATTCAAAGCACCACAAAGGTATCGGGTCCAAAGCAATCATTGTACGAAACGCCAATTTCTAATTATCTTTTTTATTCCAGATTTGCACCCAGACTGTTGCCAATAATTTTGATTTTAACGAATTAAACGGGATATGGACGATTTCTTCTGACAGGGGGCAGATAAAAAGTCATCTGGTTATAAACTGTGGCGGTCTGTATGGAGATATCGTTGACAGATTGGTTGGATATAACTCATTTAGGTAGTCTGGTTTAATTAAATTTAAACAACATGTTTATTATACATATTTTATAATAGATTCTATTTTATTATAGCTTAGTCTTGTGCAAAAATTTTTGTACATAATAAATAATTTATACTGAATAAAAACATTTTACATTTATTTACTTCTATTACGAAGACTATACACAAAAAAGACTTGTTTTATTGCAATTTGAAAATACTCTTGTGCAGTAATTAAAAGACCTATATGTAGTATTGTCGTAAACAATGATAATTATACTATATACAAATTATAGAGTCGCCAGGCGTTGACTGAATGAAAAAAATATTTGGAAATATTTTTGTTGTAATATATTTAAATATTGCAATCACACACCCTTTTGAAAATAATATTCTGCTGTAGTTCGCTTTTAACTGGAGACTCAATAAAACAGCATAATTTAAAACATAAAAATCATGTAACGATAATATTAGTTACGTCAAGTCTGACTGCAGTTGTCATGTTTATTTCTTTGTAGAATCAAGCCAAGAAAGGGGCAGTATCTAATATTCGACAAAATGGCTCAAGGTTTGGTGTCATCCAGTTTACTGCCTGTACCAACAGAAACAACCAAAGGCGTCATAGTATTTAAATCTAGTAAGTCGAAAAAAAATAAAAGCAAGACCAATCGTTGCTTTTACAGTTTTACAAAGATTTGTTTGGGGTTGGATTAAACGTTGTATAAAACTACTCAAGAACTATCACAAATTTAGAATGATCAAAAGTAAATAACTGACCACAAGCTATGTAGATTATAAGGATAAATTATTGAAGATTTAGAAATAAAAATTTAAACCCATGAAGAACCTCATATCAACCGCTTTTAGCGACCAGTTTTTATTAATGTGTATCCAAACTGTGAAATCATAATTTCAATTAAATAACGTTCAAATATGTTTACTATTATTTGGAAATTGCAAGGTATCTGACTGAAATCATTACATATATAAAAACACCGAAAGTTTATCATCCGATCCATAAATTGTATACTGTTTATTTGAATGCTAACTGAAAACCGAATACGTGAAGCAAGACGAAGAGGATAGCTTTAAGATATGTTAGGTTATCGATATTTAACTTGAACTAATTGGACATGAACTCATCTACGAGGTCAAGATTTATTTCTGACACTGACTTAGTTATTCTAATAGAGAATTATAGAAATAACTCTAGGCAATGAGTCTTTCTTATAAACTGATGCAAAATATGACATCTGACACTTAGCTTTTGTGGTAACATTAAATTACCGTCAGGATGGCAGAAGTTTACGTTGTTCAAGATTGATTCTATTAGACTATATTATTTTATCTGATTTTCTTTACTTGTGGGAATATAATTCAAACTTATTCCTGACATCTTTTATTGTAATAGATGGCAAACGTTATGCATGTGTTAGTTAGGTGTAGCATTTCCATGTTTGATCACAGTATATTTGTAGGTACATTATATTGACTACAACAACAGTCTTTTTACATTGTTTTTTTAAACCTTTTTGTGGTAGCGTTTAAATTGAGAACAAGTGTGTTATTGTGTTAAGGGCTGTCGTTGAAATTTTCGATAATAATAAGACTTATATGCCATCACGGAATAGTTTATCAACTCTAATTTATCTGTATAGTATGTAAAATGTAAAAGCTTGTAAACATGTACATCTAGATCTCATAATACTGACATCTTTTATTCCGATTTTTTATATTGCGTAAACTTTAGTAAAAACTAAAATTATAAGTAATCGCTTTGTGTTTCTTCGTTTATTATGTTGTAAGTTAAAATGCCTTTATTAAAGTGTATGGAAACACAATAATTGGTCCAACTGCAGAAGAAACGGACGACCGATGTGCTACACCTATAATAGACCAAAATACAACTTCTAGATTAAAAGATCACGGGCAAAAGACTGTACCGTCATTAATGTCACACAAAGTTATTCGAATGTACACAGGTGTACGACCAGCCACAGAAAATAAAGACTACCAGATTATTCCCAGAGTAGATCGGTATATGCTGATTATTCGTTACTGTTTTAATACAATCACATCTGCTTCAGAGACCAATGGCACATTAAAAGGTTATCATGTATAATTGACATGTACCAGAGCTTCGTAAATTAGAGTAATCTTCTTTGAAATATAGTTATGTTATAAGAACTCCACGCTTCTTGCAAGATACGAACACATTATATATTTGTTTGCAATGAGAAGGCGCCTTGTAGCAACTAAGAAAGGATTACTTGATCTCTCATACCCAATACTCTGGTCTATTTCAGTGGCAGTCGAAATTGTCTGCCCTTCAGACTATTCCACCTATTGAGTTGACTTATTGTTTGCTTATTTCATTCTTACTATAGTTGAAAGTACCATTCAATGATCAGTTATTACAGTGTTTGTAAACGTATTCCAACCGACTTGATGTGGTTAACTTAACGTCTTTAGCTGGAAATATTTTTAGAAGAGTGTAACATGACATATATTATGGTGCTTCACACACTCAGTTTTTGGTTATTACAAGAACAAGGGGATTATACACGCCATACTGTAATAGAAGTCCCTCAGTAGTTGATAATATCTTCAGTAGCTATACCTCGAGCACTATGGTGTAACCACTGCTGTTGGCAATTTTCTTATTCTTATAAGACATTCCATATATGGTACCGAATCCGATGTAATTTCTTGCTATTGCTGGTGCAGTTTCACACAACATAGAACAAACAAAAAACAAAACACTATAGACAAATGTAACCAAACATTTGGAAACATAGAGCATGTGCAGAAACATAAATTAGGATGCATCCTAACAAAAGCCAGTGTCTAAAGGTAATAAAGCCTGCAAACGGAGAAATTTTCTCTTACTTGTCGATGCTGATATAAAGTGTAAAATTAAGCAAATTATTGAGAAGTCATAATTGGCATAATTTTATTCACAAGTTTGTCAATAAAGGATTTTGTGTTATATCGTTTAGTACTCTCATTTACTGCAACTTCTCATTGTCAGAGTTATATGTTTTGTCATAAGAAGACAATACACGTTAAAGAGTTAATGTTGATGCAGAAGAAAATAATATAAACAATGTATATTTTGAAACGAAACATGAACACAGAACTCGTTCGAAAATATATAATCACAGAAAAACTTTTTTTGCAATCAATCTTTCCTTAATATTTCTCCCTTTTGGCATAAATTAAATATTTTTTCAGGAACTGGTTAACAGTAGGTGGTATTCGATCAACTGGTTTGAGTGCATGCATCGGAATAGCTGACTATTCATATTCTCTGGTGAAAGAGAATTATGGATTAGAACCGTCGGGTGTTCCGTGGAATTCACTAGATAAAATACATTATACATTTTCTAATAGAGGAACAGCAGAATTCCAAAACGGAGTTGAGCATCTGATTACGCACCCATTAACGTTGACAGGACTTGTGAATCAATGTATACCTAATTCTAATTTATAGAAAAGGAAATTAACTTTGTGATTTCTACATGTGATTTGCATTCTTGGATATGTGGAAAGGTCATTTTAGTTTTATAACAATAAATCATCCAGAGTTCAATTATCGTGGTTGTTGTGTATTGTCTTACTAGTTACATGCTAAGAAACGCTTTCTCGTGTTTTCAAGATTCAGATAGGTGTCATTTAATCGACTTTGCATCTTTTATTTATGTTTTATTACCTTGTTTCATGTTATGATACGTCGCGCATTCTATATGTAATTGATAAATACAGTTTTCATAATTTGACATTGTTATCATTGAATCTTGATTGCTAAAAAATAAGAAGGGAACAATCCAAGACAGACAAAGCAATAGAGGCAAAATTTTAAAAAATGTATCCGTACTTTAACCACTAGTAAAAGCGTTGGATCAGGAAGGTCACACGTTTTTAGTATAATTAACGACCATTTTTTTGTTCGTCATAAAAAAGGTAGAGTAGGTTCATCATATAAAAAAGCAACACTTTTGCTACAAAGTATTATTGAGATGAACTGTGTGATGCTTAACTATTACCTATTAATCTTGATATCGATTCGACCATCAGATTTACTTAGTTTAAATATAAATTACTTTGAGTAAATCCTTGCCCTATTAATTTGGGTTAAAGCAATTTCATCTTTAAGTGAGGTCAGTGTAATTAGAGTAATCTAGAGCACCTTTTTATTCAAGCGATGTTTTCCCATCGGCTGGTGAGAATAAGACAATATTGTCCGGCAATGGAATGTTCATAATTCAAAAACTAAATTTAACCCATTGTGTCAGATATTTTTGTTTGTAACTTTTCATTTATGTTAGTTTCAGAAATTGACCAAAATAAGACTTTTTCTTGTCGTGGTATCTAGTCTTATTTTCAATGAAATAACTGATGTTTGATTATAAGACTGCAAAAGTCAACAGTAAACCTTATACCCTATATGTTCCTTTAAATACTTAGATTACAGTTCAATAATATTATTTCTTATATACCAATACTTGTGTATTTTGATATGTATCAGGTGCAAGATAGAATTAAAAACGCAATTTGTTGGCCCAATTGTAATGTCCTTTAGGAATAAAAATGTTATGTAATCCAATATGAAGAAATTCTGTCCCAGCGAATATATGCTGTTTAAGGTATAGGTGTAAGGTGTTTTGTTTTCGGTTTATATTGGGAACACTGACGTGTGTGTTTTACACTAGACTGTGTTGCATTAATAGCGAGCCGATCAGTTCAGGTTCTAAATCATTTTTAATGTTTTGTGTTGCAGCATGAGAATTATTACACATTTAAGTATTTAATATCAAGAACGTTAGACTGAAATCAGAGTGAGCTATTGTGGTTCTTTTGCGTCCATCGTACTTTTGTAAACGTTCATTTTCTCTAATGAAATCGCTGGGCTACCTAGAACCAAACTTTAGAGGTGCCCTACCACAATTACATCAAATACATGTACATCAAACAGACGCGCCCTCGTTTTTTAAACAAGAGATTTGAACTGCAGTTGCATACTGTGGAGTAGTATACGATGCATTCAGAATTTTTCTTTAACTTGATGATTCTTTATGATTCTTTTCAATTCCCTTTCTACATTTTTGGAACGTGCCAGTCCTCTAACCAAAATAGCCAGCGTTACTAAAAATAAATGATTAAACGTCATTTGTAAGAAAAACCAGATAAAACTCAAAATGGAGACTTAATAAGAAGTGTACAATATATTCTGTTTTTTTCCATAAAAAGTAGTAGGATTTCGTCGAATATGCAGTAATAATGTCTGATGACAATTAGAAGGTACGTTACAACATTTTTTTCGACAGTCTTCCTTCTAACAAAACCTTTAATTAGCTGATTACACTATTTTCAGAACCAGAACCCGTTGTAGCCAATAAAGCGACTAGTCCAACATATATTCCAAGATATTTCATGGATTTTCCTAATTTATGTGCAATTTAAAATACAAATCTGCTTAGAAACCGCTAGGTCAATATGGCACTTGAGAGGTTCCTTACCGAACTTGTATCGCTGAAACCAAGATTATTCACTAATATTAATCAAAATTTCAACCCACTATATTAGACATCCTCCCAAGTCAGGGGTTCTGAGTCCGCGTTCGCTCCATCATCACCCCTGACAACATACATATATATTTTTCGGGTCGGAAGTAAAGTTGCTTCTGACCTTGAGAAGTACCAATCAAAATCGTTTTTACAAAATCTGCATGTCGAACGTAAACAAACACACGAGGTTTAAAGCACATGCGAAAACTTCGCTAATTTGATTTGAAATTGATAAAAATATATCATGTATTTTATACTTAAACGTGCGCCAACACAAAATAAGGTGTATGACAGCTAATGATACGTTTTTTTATTTTCTTCTCGAATATTTTGGACCTTGTCAATTGCACGACGACGAAGCTTATATTTGTATGTGTGTACTATAAATCGTTTTGATTGTTTGAATGGTGTTTTAACGCCACTTTCAGCAATTTTTCAGCTATTTCATGGCGTCCAGTTTTTATTGGGGGAGGAAGCCGGAGTACCCGGAGTGAACCCCCGACCTGCGGTAGGAAAACTGGCAATCCTTGTCAATTAAGATTGGAGTCGAGTACACCCTGCCTGCAGTGAGAATCGAACCCGCAATCTCAGTGTTGACAGACCACGTGATCAATAGTAGACGAACTACCTTGACCACTCGGCCACCGAGGCCCCACTATAAATCGTAAATAATATTAATCTTATATCCATATATGTAACAAGACATTAGCTATGTAAGCAAGTGTCAGTATATGACTCTGTAGGGACCTACTACTTTTTGTAGAAAAGGGGGGTTGGATTTTTTTTTGGACACAATTAGTCCAGAAGAACCACACAGTCAGTAATTCTAAACTGAGCAAAAAAGAGCATATAGGGAGAAAAGAAGTGTTTTAAGCAGTATTATATTTAAGACCTAACCCAACCCAACCCCCCCCCCCCCCCACAAGTCTGCATAAAGGATGTGATTGGTTATTTGTCATGTACCTTTTACAGATGTAAAAAATCCAGAAATTAAAGATGTTAATGATCTATCTTTGAAATATTTCAACAAAATATTGACTATTGTACCAAAGCAGTACAATGTACTTGTGTATACACTTACTGGGTACTTCTGCCTAGCTCCATCAAATAAAAACTAGATATCAGTATATAGCTAAAAAATTACTGAAAGTGGCATCGAGTTCCATTTAAACAATTGTATGTGACTAATTGATAATTGTCATTTGCAAAAGTATAATTCCGTGTCTGCTGATATAAATTGAGGGATCAATGAAATGGGTATTTATAATCTTTTCATACATGTACATAGTGGTGTACATGCTATATTGTATTTGCCTGCATTACACCAAAAGAATATTCCTTTGATATAAATATATATAGACAAGCTTCAACAAGTTGCAATTTTTGGAATTGCACATTTAGTTTGATTTTAGACCTTATGAGCCTGTACCATAAAAAGTTAAACAATCTAAAATACATCCCATGCCATACCTAATAAGCTGCCTGCCATGTTGACTTTAAGCTGCATACGCATACAAGAATCACAGCTCATTTTAACCTGAAGGAGAACTAGTATATATTATGACAAGCCCCAGCATAGGACAGTTTGCTTTAAGCTTGGTTTTAATTCTATGACTTGCATATTTTTTTAATAATTCAAAACAAGTGCAATTGTCACAGTCAAAAAATTGCACTTGCAGCTTTTGCATTTATTCTTTTTAAGTAAGCAGTATTGAAGTAAATAATAAGATTTATGTTTACTATTTCATGTTCAATTCCAAAACATGACCATATATATACATGTTCACAAAACTACACTATATTGATAGGACATATATCTTGTATCAACAGATTCAATATGCAAAATCAAGATTACCAATCTATTTTTTTAAACCCCAATTTGGAGCCCAAAACTAAATGTATTTTTCAATTTAGTTAAGTTAGACTTGCAATCATATTTAACTTTCACTTCCCCCAAATAGGACACTTTAAAGTCCATGCTTTTGTTAATTGGGTCCTCTAGAACTTTAATAAGCATATCATCAACCTTTAATTGTGGTCTAGTAATAGGCATACATGTACCAGTACTTATAAATTATTCTTGGATACAATTATGTAGCTAATGTGACAATTTATGATCTGCTAAAGAGGTCCCATTACCCTGAATGAAGCAGCTGGTTGTGATTCAACACCATGGGCTTTACAAATATTATCTGTTATTGAACTGTTTGCACCGTTTTATATTTTTTATTTTTTTCTGCCACCTATTGTATGCTTCTAGAACACCTTGTTAATTAACTTAACACTGCATTCATAACCATCCAGTACTTTGATTAAGAAAACATGGGTTATATTCTTTTAACTGGTCCAGCAGATAAGGTACATACAGTTTATGTAAACTAGTACCATACAAGTCTCATTCTTGCCATGAAACACATGTACATGTACTAGTTAGTAGTATATGAAAAATTATTTCACTTGGGGTAATTAAAATCACTCAGAGACTGAATATTATAAGACAGGGACTCCATGGCAGAGTTGTTGAGGTAGTAAGTCATCTAATTTTTATCACTGTCAATACAGGGGTTGCAGGTTTGGCTTGGCTGCTGGCAGGATGTGCTCGACTCCTATATCTGAACTGACAAGGATTGCCAATTTTCCTACCGAAACATGGTCTATATACTCCTTCTTTCCCTAAAAATTCCATGACTTGTAAAGAACTGTGACCATTTCCCATGAATGTTTCTAGCATGACAGTGTCATTGACACTTTCTTGCCATGAAATACATGTACATCATCCTCCCATGTACAAGTATATAAAAAATTATTTCACCTCAGGTCATTAAAATCACTCTGAGACTGAATATTTATAAGACAGGGACTTGGTGGTAGAGTATTTGAGGTAGTTTGTCATCTACTATTGATCACACTACTGTCAACACTGAGTTTGAAGGTTGGGCGTTAGCTGCTGGCAGGGTGTACTTGACTCTTATGTCGACTGACAAAGATTGCCAGTTTTTCTACCGAAACATAGTCATACTAATTCTTTGTGTAAAAATTCCATGACTTGTCAAGAACTACTAGTTGTGACCATTTTCCATGAATGATTCTAGCTTGACAGTGTAATTGACACTTGCAATTTAACACAAAATATGAGATAAACATGATAAAGGCACAGTAGAAATTTTTCGCCTGGAACTTTGTTGCAATTTTTTTATACTGATAAATTCCATGACTTTTCCAGGATTTCTTGACCCATTTGGACCTTGTGGAAAGTTAGGAGTTTTCTCCTGGTAAACTGGCTTCCTCTCCAATAAAAACTACATGGCATTATAAAGCTGAAAAATTTCTGAAAGTAGGATGAACACAACAAACAAATCAAAATATGACAAAATGAAATGGAAATTAATGTGATAATCTGCAACAGGTTTTGAAACTATGAACATAATCCACATGCATGAACATGAATACATTTTATCTTTTATTCCAGTACACATAATTTTAAAAATCAGTCAGAATAGAAAATTTGCTTTCATGTGATAAAGTTTGACTAGTGTGCTGCATGATCAATTTTTAATATCCCTCACATTCTTACATGTACAGTAAATATTATTTAAACATTATCCATGTCCATTTAGAAGTTGAATGTTTTCCTCCAATAATCAGTAGTTTTAACATGGTGCATAATTAACCAAATGTAAAACTGTTCACTAAATTTTACTTAAGTCTTGAATGTGATGATGTGTTGAAGATTACATACATGTGTGCAATACATGTAAATGTCAACATAAATATGTTGTAAAATTTAAATCACATATAATCCAATTAAATGAACAAATTTTGGTTGGAATATTTACAAATTGACATTCTTCTGTCACTGACAGATCTGTCCAGTGTTAAAACAATCTCGTTTTGGGTTATATTACTTCTACCACCTCTTTCTCAATCCTTTTTCAGTTCTAAGAAGTACGTCCGGATTACAGAAAATTTTAATTGTCTATTAATTTGTAATTATGATTCAATCATTTACTACTGCTTTCACATACTGCACGTACAGAACTCAATTTCATTATACACTATATAGTCCACTACTTTATCAACATCACGTTCAACACGTGGAAGTATTCGTATGCAAATTTTTATAAGCCATTGCAGTCGTCCTCATTTCATTTGAAAAACAAATGGCTCCAGTGTCATCGCTCATACAGCTTCTTTTTGGGGTCCGGAGGTAATCTGTCAAACATGTCGTTAAAAAAATCCACGATACAGGGCGCAGACATTTTTTGTTTACACGTGTTACATGTAAACATTGGGTGAAGGTTACGATAAATTTCATTGGCTGATGTTAACTCCGGTCACCGCCAGATGGCGACACTCAGACCCGAAAAATATATATGGTTACAAAAGCGCAATTATTTACAATGCATTTCCCATATGGTACCCCTGGCAATTAAGTTCATTTGTGCGAAAAACCTCAAAAATTTCCCCCCGGAAAACAGTTTTTTGTGTAAATTGAAATGAAAAACTTCATTATTAACAAATAAAAAAGTATAGGTCATGCAGCAAAAATGACCGAAAATTTTCGTTGAAATGATGACATTTAAATGGCATTGACACAATTTCTAAACTCCCTCTTTAATCGTTTTAAGCTCAATTTTCAAGGCTCTTAAAAATTTCCGTCCAAATATCGAACATTTTAAATAAATAATGTTTATAATTTTTAATTTTGCTATTTTCAGAACTCCAACATCCAATCAGATGCCTCCGTGTATTTTCTTCTGCATACTATCTTGGGTTAAAAAATTTCCCGTTGTCATGTAAACAAATAATTGCGCAATTGTAACCTATAGGCAACATTGGAAGTGTCAGAATGAGCCCAAAATGTTATGGTATCATCCTCAGGCAATATCCAAATGTTTCCCAAAATAAAATAAAGTTATCTCCAAGCGTTGTTTGTTCGTTTGAATTTTCTGGAGGCCACCCTCTATCAAAATTAATCGCATTTTTCATCATGTTTTCCGACAATAATGTGTTGCTGCTTAGTAATATTCGAGTTATTGTACTTGTTTTCGGTCGTTATTTGTATATTTGGTACACGAGTCAATTCTGGGATAACTTTCTTCTTCAACATTTTTTCTCGAATAAAGATCTGAAGGCCGAAAACGAATTTTTCGTAGAATCTGTGAAAAACCACATTTTTGAAACAAACTATAGCTAGCTATGATAATGCTTGGTGAGTCCTATTTTATGTCCGTATGTCAGAAGCAGTCCCATTAAAGCCAACTGCATTCAAATTCAACAAAGGCGATGTCATTCATGGATACAACATACTGAAATGCTTAAAACCCCAAAAATTCAATTTGGCTGGAAAGAGGTCAAAACAAAAAAAGTAGGCTAAGAGACTTAAGCCTAGCATAAAATATGTTTTTTGATGTCAAACGCTGCATTTGAATGTATTAAACAATTTCCCCCCAAAACGTCAGCACCAATTTTTACCTAAAAGACCGCACAAACTCGTCATAGTAGCCCACCCTAGATTTCCTATGAAAAAATACGTATATTTTAGAAACAGACTATAACTTTTTAACAAATCGTTATTAATAAACAATTTATACATAACTTGACATTCTGTGACGAATTCAAATTTTAGAATTAAAAATGGGTCAATAAATCAAGTATTCTGGATGAAATCTCGGTTCCATATAGGTTACAAAAGCGCAATTATTTACAATGCATTTCCCATATGGTACCCCTGGCAATTAAGTTCATTTGTGCGAAAAACCTCAAAAATTTCCCCCCGGAAAACAGTTTTTTGTGTAAATTGAAATGAAAAACTTCATTATTAACAAATAAAAAAGTATAGGTCATGCAGCAAAAATGACCGAAAATTTTCGTTGAAATGATGACATTTAAATGGCACTGACACAATTTCTAAACTCCCTCTTTAATCGTTTTAAGCTCAATTTTCAAGGCTCTTAAAAATTTCCGTCCAAATATCGAACATTTTAAATAAATAATGTTTATAATTTTTAATTTTGCTATTTTCAGAACTCCAACATCCAATCAGATGCCTCCGTGTATTTTCTTCTGCATACTATCTTGGGTTAAAAAATTTCCCGTTGTCATGTAAACAAATAATTGCGCAATTGTAACCTATAGGCAACATTGGAAGTGTCAGAATGAGCCCAAAATGTTATGGTATCATCCTCAGGCAATATCCAAATGTTTCCCAAAATAAAATAAAGTTATCTCCAAGCGTTGTTTGTTCGTTTGAATTTTCTGGAGGCCACCCTCTATCAAAATTAATCGCATTTTTCATCATGTTTTCCGACAATAATGTGTTGCTGCTTAGTAATATTCGAGTTATTGTACTTGTTTTCGGTCGTTATTTGTATATTTGGTACACGAGTCAATTCTGGGATAACTTTCTTCTTCAACATTTTTTCTCGAATAAAGATCTGAAGGCCGAAAACGAATTTTTCGTAGAATCTGTGAAAAACCACATTTTTGAAACAAACTATAGCTAGCTATGATAATGCTTGGTGAGTCCTATTTTATGTCCGTATGTCAGAAGCAGTCCCATTAAAGCCAACTGCATTCAAATTCAACAAAGGCGATGTCATTCATGGATACAACATACTGAAATGCTTAAAACCCCAAAAATTCAATTTGGCTGGAAAGAGGTCAAAACAAAAAAAGTCGGCTAAGAGACTTAAGCCTAGCATAAAATATGTTTTTTGATGTCAAACGCTGCATTTGAATGTATTAAACAATTTCCCCCCAAAACGTCAGCACCAATTTTTACCTAAAAGACCGCACAAACTCGTCATAGTAGCCCACCCTAGATTTCCTATGAAAAAATACGTATATTTTAGAAACAGACTATAACTTTTTAACAAATCGTTATTAATAAACAATTTATACATAACTTGACATTCTGTGACGAATTCAAATTTTAGAATTAAAAATGGGTCAATAAATCAAGTATTCTGGATGAAATCTCGGTTCCATATAGGTTACAAAAGCGCAATTATTTACAATGCATTTCCCATATGGTACCCCTGGCAATTAAGTTCATTTGTGCGAAAAACCTCAAAAATTTCCCCCCGGAAAACAGTTTTTTGTGTAAATTGAAATGAAAAACTTCATTATTAACAAATAAAAAAGTATAGGTCATGCAGCAAAAATGACCGAAAATTTTCGTTGAAATGATGACATTTAAATGGCACTGACACAATTTCTAAACTCCCTCTTTAATCGTTTTAAGCTCAATTTTCAAGGCTCTTAAAAATTTCCGTCCAAATATCGAACATTTTAAATAAATAATGTTTATAATTTTTAATTTTGCTATTTTCAGAACTCCAACATCCAATCAGATGCCTCCGTGTATTTTCTTCTGCATACTATCTTGGGTTAAAAAATTTCCCGTTGTCATGTAAACAAATAATTGCGCAATTGTAACCTATAGGCAACATTGGAAGTGTCAGAATGAGCCCAAAATGTTATGGTATCATCCTCAGGCAATATCCAAATGTTTCCCAAAATAAAATAAAGTTATCTCCAAGCGTTGTTTGTTCGTTTGAATTTTCTGGAGGCCACCCTCTATCAAAATTAATCGCATTTTTCATCATGTTTTCCGACAATAATGTGTTGCTGCTTAGTAATATTCGAGTTATTGTACTTGTTTTCGGTCGTTATTTGTATATTTGGTACACGAGTCAATTCTGGGATAACTTTCTTCTTCAACATTTTTTCTCGAATAAAGATCTGAAGGCCGAAAACGAATTTTTCGTAGAATCTGTGAAAAACCACATTTTTGAAACAAACTATAGCTAGCTATGATAATGCTTGGTGAGTCCTATTTTATGTCCGTATGTCAGAAGCAGTCCCATTAAAGCCAACTGCATTCAAATTCAACAAAGGCGATGTCATTCATGGATACAACATACTGAAATGCTTAAAACCCCAAAAATTCAATTTGGCTGGAAAGAGGTCA
This sequence comes from Limnoperna fortunei, assembly GCA_944474755.1. Lineage (NCBI taxonomy): Eukaryota > Metazoa > Mollusca > Bivalvia > Mytilida > Modiolidae > Limnoperna > Limnoperna fortunei. The sequence continues at coordinate 18,150,658 of OX104116.1, read as the reverse complement.
AAACAAAAAAAGTCGGCTAAGAGACTTAAGCCTAGCATAAAATATGTTTTTTGATGTCAAACGCTGCATTTGAATGTATTAAACAATTTCCCCCCAAAACGTCAGCACCAATTTTTACCTAAAAGACCGCACAAACTCGTCATAGTAGCCCACCCTAGATTTCCTATGAAAAAATACGTATATTTTAGAAACAGACTATAACTTTTTAACAAATCGTTATTAATAAACAATTTATACATAACTTGACATTCTGTGACGAATTCAAATTTTAGAATTAAAAATGGGTCAATAAATCAAGTATTCTGGATGAAATCTCAGTTCCATATAGGCAACATTGGAAGTGTCAGAATGAGCCCAAAATGTTATGGTATCATCCTCAGGCAATATCCAAATGTTTCCCAAAATAAAATAAAGTTATCTCCAAGCGTTGTTTGTTCGTTTGAATTTTCTGGAGGCCACCCTCTATCAAAATTAATCGCATTTTTCATCATGTTTTCCGACAATAATGTGTTGCTGCTTAGTAATATTCGAGTTATTGTACTTGTTTTCGGTCGTTATTTGTATATTTGGTACACGAGTCAATTCTGGGATAACTTTCTTCTTCAACATTTTTTCTCGAATAAAGATCTGAAGGCCGAAAACGAATTTTTCGTAGAATCTGTGAAAAACCACATTTTTGAAACAAACTATAGCTAGCTATGATAATGCTTGGTGAGTCCTATTTTATGTCCGTATGTCAGAAGCAGTCCCATTAAAGCCAACTGCATTCAAATTCAACAAAGGCGATGTCATTCATGGATACAACATACTGAAATGCTTAAAACCCCAAAAATTCAATTTGGCTGGAAAGAGGTCAAAACAAAAAAAGTCGGCTAAGAGACTTAAGCCTAGCATAAAATATGTTTTTTGATGTCAAACGCTGCATTTGAATGTATTAAACAATTTCCCCCCAAAACGTCAGCACCAATTTTTACCTAAAAGACCGCACAAACTCGTCATAGTAGCCCACCCTAGATTTCCTATGAAAAAATACGTATATTTTAGAAACAGACTATAACTTTTTAACAAATCGTTATTAATAAACAATTTATACATAACTTGACATTCTGTGACGAATTCAAATTTTAGAATTAAAAATGGGTCAATAAATCAAGTATTCTGGATGAAATCTCAGTTCCATATAGGTTACAAAAGCGCAATTATTTACAATGCATTTCCCATATGGTACCCCTGGCAATTAAGTTCATTTGTGCGAAAAACCTCAAAAATTTCCCCCCGGAAAACAGTTTTTTGTGTAAATTGAAATGAAAAACTTCATTATTAACAAATAAAAAAGTATAGGTCATGCAGCAAAAATGACCGAAAATTTTCGTTGAAATGATGACATTTAAATGGCACTGACACAATTTCTAAACTCCCTCTTTAATCGTTTTAAGCTCAATTTTCAAGGCTCTTAAAAATTTCCGTCCAAATATCGAACATTTTAAATAAATAATGTTTATAATTTTTAATTTTGCTATTTTCAGAACTCCAACATCCAATCAGATGCCTCCGTGTATTTTCTTCTGCATACTATCTTGGGTTAAAAAATTTCCCGTTGTCATGTAAACAAATAATTGCGCAATTGTAACCATATGTATGTTGTCAGGGGTGATGATGGAGCGAACGCGGACTCAGAACCCCTGACTTGGGAGGATGTGATGATGGAGCGAACGCGGACTCAGAACCCCTGACTTGGGAGGATGTATATTAGACGATTTTATCACTTTTGTAGCCAATCAAACTTCCGATTTGAACTCTAACATATATTAAGAGTTTATTTAACACAGTAAAGAACACTTCAGCACATTTTAAATTTTCTCTTTTGTCAAGTTCAAGCGAACGAGGACAGATTCCTGTTTTGCCCCTGATTTTTTTGTTCAGTAAGAAATAAAATTCCAGCTAAGGAAATCAGATAAAAAATACCTGATAAAAATACTAAATTAATGTGTAAAAAGAAACACGTGACTACACACTTTGAAGTACATTAATAAACAATGTTATTGACAGTATTGATTAAGGCAGGAATACTATTTATAGAATTGGACTGTTTTTTAACAACCATTGTTGAGGTTAAACGCTCCATTGCACTCAATTGAAGGATCATTATATTATGACGCAAGCAATGTCCTTAACGCGACAAGTTAACAAAAGGTGAAATTAAATACACTTGGAATCTGTAGTTTTGTAATTCAAAATAACTTTGGATAGTCACAGGACATTATCTGTAGTTCTAATATATGTACATACTTAAGCGTATTATGTAAAACAGCATATATATAACTGGAATAAACTATCTTGAACAGATATGGACGGTCAGTTATTTAACAGAAATAAAACACAATTTTGTGTCAGTCATACAAACGAAGAGCTTAAATATTATTGTGTTTCGTGTAAACAAAATGTGTGTTCTGATTGCATCTTGGAATGTCATTCTTTGCATGTTCACAACATACAAAAATCGCCAGTAAGTGGACCTAAAGTTAAAGAGGTTCGCTTTCAAGAACATTGTTTGAACTCAGAACAAAATAAACCAAACATTGATACCGAGTTAGTGGAGATTTTAAGTGAAATTGAATTGTGTCGCAGACAAACCAATGATGTTGATGAGGCATTAAAGACCACAATTAACAATCGGGCCGAAGAAATTTTGCGACACATCAAGAAAACGCGGAATCATTTGTTGGAAGAATGTCAGGCTATAACCAAACAGAACCATGTGTATTTAAATGCACTCGAAAACCGTATTCACCTGAAATTGGATACCAGTCCTGAGAACGAAATCTCGAAGATATTTCAGCATGTTATATCGAATAATGAAAAATCACGAAGTAATAATTATTTAAAGAACGATCTAACTGACCATGATAAATCTAATATTACCCACCCAGAAATTGACATTCCCATATTTGTTCCAGGGAATGTAGATATGTTTTCTATGAGAACTATGTTCGGGACAATATCATTACAAGGAAACGAAAACTCGTGTCGATACGAAAACGACCAGATGCATCTTGGCACAAAGGAGAAAGAAAACATAGAACCCAGCAAAAACAATTTACTGAATAAAACAGCACCACACGTGTATCCAAAAGAGAAATATGCAGCAATAGGTGGAGAACACTCATCTGATACATCGTCTGATAACTATAGCATTCAAAAAGATAAAAATTATAAAGAAAATATAATCGAGAAACAGAAAGGATTTGCCTATGTACAAACGAATGTCGACGAAATCAAATCAAGGCGAAATCAGCTTGAACAACATGGAGACAGATTTTCGGTAGAAGCACGCTCTCATACGCAATCTGAGTACTCTGGTTTACACACTGTGGTAAATTCTAAGGAAAATATAAGAGAAAAACAAATAGGATTTGCTTATGTACAAAGAAATGCGGATGAAATTCAGTCAACGCGAGATCATCTTGAGCAATGTGGAGACATTTATGCAGTAGTGAAGAAACCCAGAACAGCGCAACAAAAATCCGACGGGTTTCCTCTTTTTAAATCGTCAAATATTGTATTAGAAAATGATGAAAAACTTGATTTTCAAATTTCAAATATTCAGACTTCCGAAGACATTAGGCCTGACGTTCAGCAAAAAGAAATGCCTGTTACACGGGTATTCAGACCTGTTCTCAATTTTTCAGTAGAGTGCGAAGAAAAGCCGGTCTGTTGCCTGTGTGTACTGGGAACGGACAGTTGTTGGATCCATCAAGGATTTTCTACCACAAACTCTCTTCTCTGCACTGTGGCAAACAAACGGAAGAAAATTGAATTTAATTTCATTGTAGAGGATTGGACGCTTAAACCCCCAGATACCATAATAGCCGCGGATTATAATCATAGAATTGTTAAGTTGACACCAATGGGACAATCAGATAGTCCACTGCTAGCAACGCAAAACATTGGTTGGTCCTTTCATCATGTCGACTTGCATCCGATTGCAGTAACGTTTTGTAGAAATGGTCAGTTTCTTGTCTCTCTAGTTGATTCATGGTCTTATAAAGTTGATAGTAACAGTCGACGACAAGTGATTAGAATGAACGATCGGTTTGAGCCTGTTCAAACAATAGAATTTCTTGGTACAAAAAGACTTTTCACCACTCCAAGAAGACTAGCAGAAAATACAAACGGAGACTTTTGTGTACTAGATGAAACAAGCGAAAGTCGAGGTCAAATAATTATTTTTAACAGAGAAGGATTAAAAAAATGTGTGTACACCGGACGATCGGACACTACCAAACATTTTAATCCCAACGGTATATGTTGCGACAACGAATCCAAGATCATTATTTCCGATTACGGCAATAATAGATTGCATATTTTGGATCAAAATGGTCAATTCCTACAGTATATCGTACAACAAGACATTATAAATCCATTTTCAGTGACGGTTGATATTGCCAACAGATTTTGGATAGGACTTCAGTCTGGGAAAATTTTAGTGATTACTTTAAAATGATAATAAATAATAATTGAATTACTTGTAAATTATTGAAATTATGTATGTATGGTATTCATTAATTATGAAAAAGTTCCTCTGTATTTTCACACTCCAGTAATGGAAACGGAATGTTTGGCATGCAATAAATTCTGGTTCTTTTGAAATGATTGTACCGTTCTGTAGCTACTATATTTGGTTGTTGATTTCTTGGACGTTTATTTGTGTATTGTCTTTTTTACGGTTTCCTTTGTGTTCGGTACTTTGTTATTAGCTTGTTTTTAAATATGATAAATTGTAGACTCGCTAGTTAAGAATTTGAGAATGTAGCAATCGTAGCAATAAAAAATTTGCATTGGAAGTAATTAATTTAAATGATAAATTTGAAGCTGTTACACATATTGACCTTTCCTGATTGCTTTAAACGTTAATCAATGCATCATTAATTATGGATAGCGCATTATTTCTAAGTATCAGTTTAATATGTTCTATTAAATAACTTGGATTTAAATCAACTCAAGCGTTGGTATGCTAAATTTAACTAAATTGTATTTAAAATTCAATTATTTGTATCTATTCCATGCGGTGTTATCGCTGTACTATTAGTACAATTCGTCAAAATACAAACAATATTTACAAATCGTATCTTTTCCCGTGTGTAAATATGAGAATTCTTTGGACAAATTCAGAAGCTGTAAGACTATCACGTGGCGTCAAGTTTATCGTGCTATCCCAGAGTCTTAAATTTGTTTGTGTCGATCGAAGAATGGACAAGATTATTATGTGCTTCCTTGTAGAAGTAAAGCAATTACTGGTTCAAAAGGAAGTTAAACAACGTGTCCTACTGTAGCGATATGTTTCAATGATGACATAACTTCAATAAGCTGGCATTACATCATTGTGCTTTTGTAACGAATTGTTGATGAGTAACCCTACTACATGTATGCAACATCTATGTATAAACTATTATATACAAGCGGAGTTTGTTGGTATTATCATATTCATAGTTAATTATATTTAGCCATTTAGATGTACAGCTCAAGAAAACGGTCGTTATGCGAGGTCCAGTCCGGCCGATTTACAGCTATATTTAGAAATCGTTTAGAAAAATTGGTTTGGCTAATGCGGAGGTCGGACGATTTTGGACTTTCCAAACACGTTATTCCATAGTCTGCGCACAGATTTTCACATTATCACCCGACAGCCACCAACGACAAGACCTAACATATATGGCACTGGGAAGGGCGCACTGTGCGGTTGTGTGGGTTGAGCCTTACTTACCGACTTTAGATGGCCATTTTGAAATGCAACTATTTATTTTTCTTTAAGTGACCATTATAATAATTATACTATTTTTCCTCAACGACATTCCCTTTTACATATACTATATTACAAAGTTGTAATGAATGCCACCACATCGTATGCAATTTGTAGATATTTTATTAAATAAGTTCATCGTGCAACAACAACAATCAAATCAACCAATTAAAATAACGTTGTGTTCACACAAAAATATTCGATTTTCATGTACAGTTGCAAACTACTTAAAAATAATCCAAATATTATATTCTAATATGACGTGCCTAAACGCTTCAAGTCACAGAAGCTTAATAAAATGTTAATAATAGTAGATGTCCAATTAATAGAAACTAAATAATTCAATAGGGGCAAGAATATATAGTGATTTTACCACAAGTTTTTGCCCTTTATGCCCATGTTTTACATTTTTTTTTACAAATATTAGACATAAAGGGCCAACTGGTGTTAAAATCAGTAAATATTCGTGCCCCCAATGATTTTGTTGTTAAATATATGTTACATTGTTATTAAAAAAATTAATTACAACAATTACTGATATGATATTATTACAATAACAAAACACATGAATCATAAAATCTATAATGACAGGAATGTCGATAAATCTAACCATTAACCTCTTCTTTTAAAAAGCCTTAACATACACAACTGCCTTCAACATTTATGACGTGTTTTCACATTTCTAATTAAGCCAACGCAAATCAGATTCACAAATATTTTATGTTCTTCATTTTCAGTATTAAACTTCTGTTAAAGCTACTCCCCCTAAACCCGAGTGTAATGAAGATTTAGGGCCATTACCTTGAGCAACATGCAACGATCTTGGAATTTCCGGAGAATATCTAACGGGATGGCATCTGCACAGCATGTTCCTGAAACACTTCCTAAAATTTTGACTAAATATGCTGTACAATACAGGATTTGCTGCAGAGTTAATATTGGCTATGATCATTGTAAACACTTGGTATGAAAAGTTTTCGTGAAATGTTGTCGGTGATATGGTTTCACATATAAGAAGTATCTGGTTTGGTGAATAACTAATGAAGTACACTAGAACGCACAATATCAACATTTTAACAACGCCTCTTCTAGCTTTAAGTGCTTCTGAATGTCGTTCAATCGAAGAACCATTAGCACTGCGTACCGTCACTCTTCTGTGTAGCCTTTCTGATCCAGCAAATAAATGTTTTGATATTAAAAGATACAAGACAAGTTGAATCCCAAGTGGAACAAAATAGAACAAAAAGGACTCGACATACTTAAAAATAAAAAATATTAAATGGCTGTCCGGAAACATGATCATGCAATATAGCACACTATCTGCATCTCCAGGCAATACATCGTTATAGAACAATGTCGGTGATCCGGCACCTAAAGCAAACGGCCACATACATCCTAAAACAGCTGTGATTCTCCTTTTATTACATAATATGTGAGCCTTGATTGGATGAATGATGGCTACATATCTGAAATATATTTGAAGAAAACACATTAATAAGCTTCAAATGCAATTCATTAAACTAGTATATTTAGAATATATATATATATATATATATATATATATAAAGAGTCTAAAAGAAATCTGCTAACCAGTACACTTATTTAGTATCGGATCGACAAACATGACGATACAGCATAAACAAAAAATAATAACATACAAGTCTAGAAGATTATGCAACGATACAAATGACGGTGTTTCTTGTCATAAATTTAGACACAGACTGACCAACGAATGGCCTTAGTCATTGAGTGTCAATATAAATAAATAACGTAAACAATCATAACATATTAATCTTGAATTTTCTCATTTTAAATGAACCCAAAACTTTTTTCATAGTTTGCTTCTCAGTCCGCTAACCGGGGACGTGCCGTGCTGTTACTTGGCTTTGCTCAAATATTCCAACAAGATGTAATCAAAAATTATCAAGGTGACAAATTCATTACGCCAGACGCGCGTTTCGTCTACTTAAGACTCATCAGTGGCGTTTAACTCTAAATAATGTTTAAGATATTCTTCATTGGGAGATGGAATAATATTTTTTTCATTGGGAGATGGAATAATATAAGTCCACTGGGATCGTGTAAATACACAATACAGGCAGTTCAAAATATTATATAAAGAGTCTAAAAGAAATCTGCTAACCAGTACACTTATTTAGTATCGGATCGACAAACATGACGATACAGCATAAACAAAAAATAATAACATACAAGTCTAGAAGATTATGCAACGATACAAATGACGGTGTTTCTTGTCATAAATTTAGACACAGACTGACCAACGAATGGCCTTAGTCATTGAGTGTCAATATAAATAAATAACGTAAACAATCATAACATATTAATCTTGAATTTTCTCATTTTAAATGAACCCAAAACTTTTTTCATAGTTTGCTTCTCAGTCACCCAAGTAACAGCACGGCACGTCCCCGGTTAGCGGACTGAGAAGCAAACTATGAAAAAAGTTTTGGGTTCATTTAAAATGAGAAAATTCAAGATTAATATGTTATGATTGTTTACGTTATTTATTTATATTGACACTCAATGACTAAGGCCATTCGTTGGTCAGTCTGTGTCTAAATTTATGACAAGAAACACCGTCATTTGTATCGTTGCATAATCTTCTAGACTTGTATGTTATTATTTTTTGTTTATGCTGTATCGTCATGTTTGTCGATCCGATACTAAATAAGTGTACTGGTTAGCAGATTTCTTTTAGACTCTTTATATAATATTTTGAACTGCCTGTATTGTGTATTTACACGATCCCAGTGGACTTATATTATTCCATCTCCCAATGAAAAAAATATTATTCCATCTCCCAATGAAGAATATCTTAAACATTATTTAGAGTTAAACGCCACTGATGAGTCTTAAGTAGACGAAACGCGCGTCTGGCGTAATGAATTTGTCACCTTGATAATTTTTGATTACATCTTGTTGGAATATTTGAGCAAAGCCAAGTAACAGCACGGCACGTCCCCGGTTAGCGGACTGAGAAGCAAACTATGAAAAAAGTTTTGGGTTCATTTAAAATGAGAAAATTCAAGATTAATATGTTATGATTGTTTACGTTATTTATTTATATTGACACTCAATGACTAAGGCCATTCGTTGGTCAGTCTGTGTCTAAATTTATGACAAGAAACACCGTCATTTGTATCGTTGCATAATCTTCTAGACTTGTATATATATATATATATATATATATATAAAACACATTATTAAACTTCAAACGCAATTCATTAAACTAGTATATTGTAGAATATATATATATATATATATATATATATATATATATATATATATATATATATATATATATATATTATACAATTATAGCCTTTTAATTAGGTCGATATGAAAAAATATCGACATGAGAACATATAGACCGACAACGAAGTTGGAGGTCGATATGTTATCTCATGTCGATATTTTTCATATCGACCGTAGTTAAAGGCTACAATTGTTATATTATTAATTGATATTTTTATGCACATCTGTATATACTAGTATTTTAAAGGAATTTAGTTCAATGTTCTTTTGATTAGTTTACTGTTTTGATGGGTTTTGTCACATGTACGAAAATATCACATTTCATTTCAATATCATCTGAAATTATGAAAATATACAATTTAAAAGATTTATAAATACAAAAATACATGCAACATATTGAAATATTTGCAATTTTTCACAATGTACATACTTTCCTAACTTTCAAACCGGAAACAGACAGAAGTCATTCTGATTGGCTGTTTGAAGGGGAATTCCAATTATTTAAAAATAGCAGTGCAATATCATGTTTTCTAAATATAACCATGCAACATCACTTTTCTATCAGCCGTTTTCAAAGAACCTTACCAAATACAGCATGTCATGTGACAGGGTTTACACTAATCAAATTTATCAGAAAAATATCAATTAATAATATATATATATATATATATATATATATATATATATGACCTAGAAACATTCGTAGCTTATAAAACATCGTAAAGTGGGTCAACCACCATAAAAATTGCTAACAATAGCTATGGTACAAGACGATATCGGTGCCATCCTATCACATAGACCTATATTTAATGCTCCCTATAACAAGGAAGATGTACTTAAGTAAAAGATTATATTAGCGTTGGTTTTCCGAAGCCCTTTCAGGCGCTTGTTGTCAAATATTTCAAAATAAGTCAGATCCAAAACCTGTATGTTTTCTATTCACGACGACAAAATGGTTTATTTAGTGATCGCTCTTACTTTGATTGTCATTATTTCAGAAGTAATTACATTTTAAACTCATATTCATATTTTGCTTTAGTTGATTGAAATTTGGCTTATTTCTGCACCGAACAAGGCAATATCTATGGAACAAACAAATGAAGACATTTGTACTGATCAAACTGGTCAATGAGAGTCTTTTTCAAATTACTACTACTACAATGGATCAGATCAGAACATTTAGCCTTGCAATGGGCTTGTTAAAAAAGCTTTGCTACAAGGCAGCAAGACCAGGAGTTCTTGCAATTTAATAAGTTTAATTATTAACCAGTTGTAAAATACATGTGCATGTGAAATTGTCCATATAATATGGATCTAGTGAACAAGCCCAACACAGAAAAAACAGGGCCGATACAGAAAAACAGGCCCAATACAGAAAAAACAGGTTCAGTACAGAAAAACAGGGCCAATATGGAAAAAACAGGCTCAATACAGAGAAACAGGGCCAATACAGGAATGTCACTTCCGGTAATTTATAAATAAATATATTTAAAAACACATTCGTTTGCATTACGTTAATTACAGCAGCACATACTGATGGTTGTTCATATTAATGTTTAATTATGTCCTCGAGAATCCTAATTTGATAAAAAAAAGTTATATTGGTCAATGATAAAATGGTACTAAAATTTACTGGCGTTGCCTCAGGCTAATAAGCTATTCCCGACCCAATACAGCTTCCATTGGACATAATACAGGTCAAATATGAGAACACCCATTTAATAACACTATAGTCGTGTATTTGCACAATAATAAGTACATATTGCAATGCCTATAGTGAGTACCCACGGTAAATACATAAGCTGCAAGAGTTAAGTTTTAATTAATTCATATTACTGAATTTTGGAACAGCTTTATTGCAACTGATCACTGAAGTTTGCTTGTAGAAAGTTCATTTCCAAGAAAATTACGTTTATTTGTATTCACTTTCGTTGCTAATGATGGATAAAGGAGAACATATTTTTAAGTACACTTTGTTACCATAAATGAACAGAATTTTGCTACAAGAATGTTATTCATTTAACTTGAGTGAAAAATAAAGATAGTGTATGAGGTTCGACATCAAAATTGCTTTTGTGATATCAAAGTTTCATGTATTAATAACTTTTTTTTTTCTATTTACGGAAGTTAATAATAGAGGGAGACCATTTTTATCCTGGTACTAATTCTTTCGTTGATAGCTCTATCGACAAGCGTAGCTTTGAAAATAGGAACCCAGAATAAAAGGCTATTTTGCGTAGACAATTCCGGAGTATGCCGATATTTTTAAGATTCAATAAATACACATCTTGTCAATAATTTAATTGAACCACGTGAATATTAGTTTTAATTCAAGTATATTTATGATTTAATATATGACAAAAGATTACATGTGCACAAATTTAGAAATTGGCAATTGAAACTAGCCACAACAGCAGGGCTTAGCTTTACATAGAAACTTATGGGGAATAAATTTAAGTGCCTTGTTTTCATGAATCACTTTGACAAACTCGTGCAGAATGTAGAATTAATCGGCGGCGAACTGATGCTTGGCATCAACAGTTTTCTTGTATATAATTAATGTCAGTTTTGCAACAATTCTTGTTTAACTTCGGCAGTCATGTCGTTTAACGCTTCATAATTGCCGTCTGAAGTTAATATAAAAACAAATTACATTTCTTGCACGCTTGAAAAAAAGAAAATAAAAAATAATATCAACATAGATTCGTGAAGTAATATATACTCTAGTATATTAGGATTGGCTTGGCCTTTTGACAATTTTTACGTTACATCATTTCTGAGCTAGCAAGATAATAAGTTGGAGGCGGACTGTTGCGTACCAAAGTAACGGTCCGGTGACGTTAGCCCTTAGAGTCAAAGACCCCCCCCCCCTTCCCCAAATAATAGTTATTTTATCATCTTCTGTTTTTGCGATCCCATACACTTCTAACAATGATCGACAATTGTTTCTGAACTAGTTGCCATCCCCACCTATAGACATATATTGTATACTCCCTAGAACAAGGACGATTTACGTAAAATATTACATTGGCGTTGGTTTTCCGAAGGACCATGAAGCTATTGTTGTCAAATGTTTCAAAATAAGTGAGATCCGAAACCTGTATGTTTTATATTCACAACAACATGGTTTATTTCAGTGTCATTTGAGATCGCTCTGAATTTGATTTCATTATTTCAGAAGTCATTACATTTTACACGCACATTCTTATGTTTTACATTCCTGGCTTAAGATTTTGTATTGTAAATTTGTATACCGTATTTTTTCCACTTACGTATAGCATTGGTCGCGTCTTATATTATGTACCCTATAGCTAAAGAGATAGTGATATGTTTAGATGTATACATCCCTATATAGCATTAATTGTCATTTTTTCAAATTGCTTTAGTCACTTTGCGTAATTATACTTCCTGTTGCTAAGATGCTTTTATTTTATTTAAGTTTACAGCTTTACCTCTACAGCGTATACATTTCTGTAGAGATTCCCACACCTTAACTACACAATTTGCAGGTCACATAATAAATTGATTTTTATGTTATAGTTTTATACCCCGAGAACATAAGATTTTCACAAACGTGAACTGTTATGTAAGTTCATATAGATAAGACAATTGCTGGTCTTTTTAAAACAGTAACTAGTCCCAGTTTACAGAAAATTCTCACGCTGGAGTGAATGAGTACATTTCAAAATTGAGATTTTTCAGCAATCTGGTTGATCAATATTTCAGTTGAGGATAGGTTGAAAAAATCCTCAAATTTGAGATGTTTAATGAAACTGGGCGCGGGTTGTTATTATTAAATTCCACCTTCCATGATACATAATTGGTACAAAAAATACTTGTAGACCTTCTAAAAATGGCGAAAATTAAATATTATAATTTCGACCAGTTACTTTTTGGAAATTAACTAATATAAAAAATAATGTATTATAAGTGTGTTGTTTGAAATAAGTTACTTTCTAAGTTACAGTGCTAGAAACGATCTTCGTACATGTAATTAAGTATTAACAACATACACGATTTTTAAGGAAATCTGGTCATTTTTATCGACAGAATTTATTTTGTTGCAAACAGCCAGAGAATAAAAAAATAAAGAGGGACTGATTATAGTTCCGAGTTACAACCAATAAGTTATAAAATTGCGCATGACGGCATGAAATTATTTAATCTATGCTTTCTATGTATCGACAGTGTCATCAAATACATACTTTTCAAATTACTTAGAGTAGCTCTTTTTATCTTCTAGATCTAAACATCTAACATTTAATGCCACAAAAATAAATTCATTATCCTTTTCCTGATTGAATTTCCATGTTTTTCACTTTGACCTTTTAATGTTTTATCAAATTTAAATAGCAATCAAGTACCAATATATTTAATTTATACAATTTCAACATAACATTTCAATATTCTCTAAAGTAATTGCATTTGTATATTAAAATAAGAAATTCAGGAATCTTTTATAAGCTGTTCTACACCGTTAAAAACACACGCAGCAACGCTCCAAGAGTAACTGTTGGTGCCTTCACAAGGTTTATTAATCTGATGCTATACCTTACACACCAATTTTAAATGCATCAGTTTGTTTGTAAATTGAAATAAAACATGATAAAATTTCATTAAATACACTCTTCAATTTGTGAAACGTTTAACTTGTTGAGTCATTTACTTTTAGTGGTAGGAAACTACTAGAATGCAGGATTTCGCACCATTTATTATAGAGCTTCTGTGAGCCTCCAGGCCCCTTGCCGTAAAGGCCATTCCGCTTCGCGGGGTGGGAGGGACACTTCGTGTCCTCCTGGTCCCACCTGCGACTGTACCACTATTTTTCTGGGTGCTATGCCTATGTTATATTGGTCGAAAAGGTAATTTTAATTTGTAAACGAGCACATCAAATGGACGAAGACTACTGTAAATAAAAAGAATAAATCTATCTTCAGTGTCCGCAACATACACTAAAAGCAAATAAATAGCACAACGCAAGACATAAAATACGTATTTTATATTTATTACAGTCTCGGATATCATTAAACTGGTTCCGTGTGTGTCCTTTTATGGTCACGAAATCGTCCGGATGATTAGCTAGATATATATTCCTGTTTATTTATAGTGTTACAATTAGAACATGATTAGGCTTTTCGGGATTACAATGTGTTTCATCTTCCGGACGTGATAGCGCTTAGAAGTAAAAAAATGTAATTAAAAATAAAGTAACCAATATTATTATTACCGGAAAGAGTGAGTTTTCTTCCTAATAAATGTAAACAAAATCGCGTGTTATATGGTAATTTTATAAAATCGAATTGCTTGTTAATCCTTGTTATTTTGCGGAGAATTTTACATAAACCCTCTCAAATCGTACTGTATTAACCAATCAAAACGCTGCTTGTTAAGATAGGAAACGGTTCAATAATGTTTGCTGTACGATAAGCAATATCGACACGTGACCAAAAATACCTTTGTGAATAGCTCATTTCGGAACTAACATATACGTGATCACTTATGAGAGAGAGAGAGATTAAATGTGTATTCGAAGCACTAAACATTAACTGCATGCAGACATACCATACATATGGAATACTAAAGCATATATAATGCCTGCAAAAGGAATCAAGATTTTGTTGTTTTTATCATGCTTTTGAAGAACGTAACATAACCATGTGTTATATGATCTGACTACATCTGGAACATTGTTTGCTGGACGTAAATAACCAATAAGCTACTTACCTTTCTATACACAGGGCAATTAGCGTCAAAACTGATCCATACAGAGCAGTCACAAGGATAAATCGGTTAACTTTGCACGCTACTTTATTCAGCAGCCAACCTTTGTTGGACATAAATTGTATAGTCTCTGGTATTCCGAGTAACAAAATGACCAAATCTGCAAATGCTAGATTTGTTATCAACAAGTTAGTCATTGACGTTCTCATTTTTCGGTTTAACAGTACGGCAAAAATAACCAGGGAATTTCCCACTATTCCAACGACACCGATTATAAAGAATAACAATACTAGAACAACAACAACGGCCACATTGGGCGGCGCTTCCATATTGGTGGTTAGGTTTTGCCATTTTGTAGTGTAGTTCCATGTAAGCGTTGGTTTTAACTCCATTTGGATTGCGACAACAGACTATGTCTTCTGCTAAAATATAAACATTTAAGTGTATCAAATATGACAGTTTCCGTACAACTAAATTGTGTGTCTTGTGTGTGCCATAACGTACACTGTTTAATAACAACATCGTTTTTCACTATAAGAATAAATAAGAATTCTGAACCTGCTGTTACATATAGACTTTAATTATATAGAGATCTATGCTTTATTATCTGACATTTTATCTGCTGTACAGAAATCATCAATAGACATCGAAATATTTTCACACAAAACATTTCTAGCAGCTTTCCCCTAAATTTAATTTTGATTTAATGAAATTTTAACAATTTAGCATAAAAGTTTGGTAAAAGAAATGATTTAAAGGTCTTTTCCAGCGAATTCGTTGACTTACTTTAAGGCGTTCTGTTGGTAGTGGGTACTTATAGGAAATCCCCAAATCCGGGCTCGTTCCTGGTAAACCTATAAACTGAGCTTTTGGTTTTACAATTTTATTTTACTGTTTTAAGGTTTACGCCACTTTCAGCAAATTGTCGTCAATATCAAAACGTTAAGTTTTTACGATGGAGGGCATCCAGAGCACCAAGTTAGAACAACCGAAAGGAACTGTGGTAAAGTGTCAGTTTAGGTTAAAGTTGACCACGCGGGCAGATTTTGGAGTCGAGTGAACAAATTTTGTAGTCTCTCAAAAGTTCATCATCAACTAATTAACGTACACCCACGAGATGTATAGCTACCGTGCACTCTAAAGGTAGATGGTAACAACAGCATATAGTTGTGCCCCATTTAATACTAATGAAGGTTGATTTATTGAATGTTTCTTTAATGCCCAGCGAGCAGTACTTCATCTATACTCAGAACGGGAACAAGGTAGTAAAACGGAAAATGTTACGGACCAATAGGCGGAAGTTTAAATGCTTCTAAATAAATATGAAGATTTGGGTAGTGAACAAGAATAGACCATTTTGTATCGGCTGCAATGCGCCTAGACTTACCGATATCCACATGACGAGTCTTTGTGTACACATCAGGGCATTGCGTTTCCCGATTTCATATGATAGATAGATATGACATATCGTTTTGCTTTTATAGGACATGATAAAACACCAAAAATCGAATTTATTTTAAGAAACTAAATTATATTTATATAAGTTTTATTATCAAATACAGTTTGATAAGCTCAAAATGACATCTGTTTTCAAGAGTTTGACATTGCAGATATTAAGTTTGTACTTTTAGATTCGTTTATCATATTCATATAGGTTGCAGAAAAACTTCATCGTGTACTCTTGTTAATTGACATATTACAGCATCTTTGGAATATACATTAATAAACAAGATTGTATTACCGTGTTTCATGATAGTAACGGAAGAATGTTTGACTATCGGTGTTTGTGCACATAATAGCTACCAATGAAGGACTGTCAAACAATTATTGTATAAGATTAACATTTGATGGAAAACAACAAGTCGACTGTCAAAAACTGATTTATAAAAGAGTCGCTTGTAGAAAACAATCAAGAGTTTACCAATATGACAGCAAAACCTTTAAAAATTTAATGTGGTGGGCTGCTTTATATAAACTGTACTGGTCAACATCATCTGTATGACCAATCAGTCTGACATGCTTACAAGATGACATGTCATTTCACCTACGCATATTCGTACGCTGAGTATCCGGCTTACAAACAAGAAGATTGCAGTTTGTATAATTGAACACAGCGAAACTACTAGTAAACTTCTATGCTTTATTTGTGATAATGAACTATGAAAGGGTTTCACCAAGCAATTATTATAAAATTAAAACTTGAATTTAAAAATTTTATACAAACCCGCTTATAATGTTTGTTGTATACCGGTAATGCAATAGACCGAGACGTACAAAATATTTGTATGGATCGCTAATGGAGGATTCGTGTTTTATTTACCCAATTTGGGCATAGTAATTTAAGCGGAAATTACATAATTTGGTTTTGTTAAAATATTTCTGTGTTGTGGCGTAAAAGAAAATTAGTCTGACCTTCACTTAGTTTTGAAGACAATACTTGGACAACAGCAACAATATAGCACACATTCAAGAGCACGACTGACCCATAAAATTCAGTCATTATCGCCGCCCAGGAGGGCGGCGATATATTTGTCTTCACTTTCGTTGCTAACAATGGATAAAGGAGAACATATTTTTAAGTACACGTAGTTACCATAAATGAACAGAATTTGGCTTCAAGAATGTTAATAATTTAACTTGAGTGAAAAATAAAGATAGTGTATGAGGTACGACTTCACTATTGCTTTTGTGATATCAAAGTTTCATGTAATAATATCTTTTTTTATTATTCAATTTTCGGAAGTTAATAATAGAGGGAGACCATTTTTATCCTGGTACTAAGTCTTTCGTTGATAGCTCTATCGACAAGCGTAGCTTTGAAAAATCGGAAACCAGAATAAAAGGCTATATTGCGTAGACAATTCCGGAGTATGACGATATTTGTAAGATTCAATAATAAATATTTTGTCAATAATTTAATTGAACAACGTGAATATTAGTTTTAAGTCAAGTATATTTATTATTTAATATATGACAAAAGATTACATTTGCACAAATTTAGAAATTGGCAATTGAAACTAGCCACAACAGCAGGGCTTAGCTTTACATAGAAACTTATGGGGAATAAGTTCAAGTGTCTTATTTTTAGAAATCACTTTGACAAACGCGTGCAGAATGTAGAATAAATCGGCGGCGAACTGATGCTTTGCATCAAAAGTTTTCTTGTTTTATCTTGACTAAATTCTAATAACCTCAATACATTCATTAGAATTGGAAAAAAACTGCCCATACTAAAAACTGAATACTGAAACAGAATACTTAAGAACATATATATGATCACTAGGTGACACAAACTGACTTTCCTGTAGACTTATTGTAGAATGAATATATGTCGCCAGAGTTCGTTTGTTTGTTAAAATTGCCTATACAAACCCGCTTCAAATCAAACAAAATAGCTCAAAATTATAAAACGAAATTATTTTAATTGATTCAGCTAAATTTGAAAACATCAATTAACTAAATAGAAACTGATGAATCAATTTAAAGTTAGCAAAGAGGGGGATAGGTAAATAACCGGAAATCTAATTGCATCTTACAAAACCATACACCCGAGTATCTATTGCGCGAAGCTTTGTCATCCTATATAATGTATACAAAAATGCTGAATTAGATTACTGTCAAATGAATATGTATTGGTTACGAAAATTCCATCGTCACACGCTAGTACACATGTACTATGTCTATGTCTACGATTTACCCCGGTTAATGAAGCTATATTTTATAGCGGATTTGGCCGAGGGGTCTAGACCGCTGGACATAGTGCAGGCGATTTGGTGCCACAGTGTCACAACGGTGTGAGTTCGAATCCCGCTGAGGGTAAACAAAAATTTGACAGTGTTAAAAATCTAATTCAAACAGTGTTGGGCTTAATTTGTAGAAGTATATATAAAAAATTTGATATTAACCCTGTATTTCTGATGTTTCAGAAATCCGCTGGATAGATATATTATATGGTTGTCACAATACTTAGACGTTTGTATATAATTTACTTACTGTGACTGAATGACTAGTAACTTTGTCATCCTATATAATGTATACAAAAATGCTGAATTAGATTACTGTCAAATGAATATGTATTGGTTACGAAAATTCCATCGTCACACGCTAGTACACATGTACTATGTCTATGTCTACGATTTACCCCGGTTAATGAAGCTATATTTTATAGCGGATTTGGCCGAGGGGTCTAGACCGCTGGACATAGTGCAGGCGATTTGGTGCCAGTGTCAAAACGGTGTGAGTTCGAATCCCGCTGAGGGTAAACAAAAATTTGACAGTGTTAAAAATCTAATTCAAACAGTGTTGGGCTTAATTTGTAGAAGTATATATATATATATATATATATACTATTCGTTTAAAAATATGTACAACAACATCTAGATACATAATTAAAGCGAAAACAAAGTTTTACACTTTAAAAAATTGCACAAATATTTCGCCTGACCAACAGGCTTCGTCGGTGTTTGTAAAAACACCGACGAAGCCTGTTGGTCAGGCGAAATATTTGTGCAATTTTTTAAAGTGTAAAACTTTGTTTTCGCTTTAATTACGAAACGTCTAAGTATTGTGACAACCATATAATATATCTATCCAGCGGATTTTTAAAACATCAGAAATACAGGGTTAATATCAAATATTTATATATACGTCTACAAAGTGCAGGCGAATTGGTGCCACAGTGTCACAACGGTGTGAGTTCGAATCCCGCTGAGGGAAAGCAAAAATTTGACAGTGTTAAAAAATCTAATTCAAACAGTGTTGGGCTTAATTTGTAGACGTATATATATATATATATATATATATATATATATATATATATATATATATATATATATATATATATATATATATATATATATTTATGTAATAGTTACTTGTGTGTAGGGCTGTATCCAGAATTACGGACTGATGAAGGACCCGATACGGACCGTTTATCTTGTTACAGCCCGAGCCAAAGGCGAGGGCTGTAACAAATAAACGGTCCGTATCGGGTCCTTCAGAAGTCCGTAATTCTGATACAGCCATACACACAAGTAACTATTACTTTTATTTCATTGAAAACATTAGAAAACAAACAAGTTCAATAGTATACAAGACAAAATGAACTTTGTTTACCTGTAATTGTTAGCATTTGTGCTAAATAATATGTTCTGTTGATATTTTACATGTTTTACATTTTGTTTAGTAATTAGCAATCTATTTACATTTGTTTGTGGCACATGAAAATTGAAAATTCAAATAATCTTTTTTTGATCGGGCTGTATCACCGTTACAGCCAGGGCTGTATCAAACTTAGGGCTGTAACAGTAGATTGGATACAGCCCGTTTGCTGATACAACCCTGCTGAGTCTTTTATTCTTAAACACATTAACTGTAGCTTAAAATACAGACTGCAAATTATCCAATGGAATGGTTTGTTACATTATTGATATGAAATAAAATATATATATGCGCCGAATATCTTTTTTTTGTATTAATATATAATAAGTCTAGAAGATTATGCAACGATACATATGACGGTGTTTCTTGTCAAAAAATTTAGACACAGACTGACCAACGAATGGCCTTAGTCATTGAGTTTCAATATAAATAAATAACGTAAACAATCATAACATATTGATCTTAAAATTTCTCATTTCAACTGAACCCGAAACTTTTTTTATTGCTTCTCAGTCCGCTAACCGCGGACGTGCCGTGCTGTTACTTGGTTTTGCTCAAATATTCCAACAAGATGTAATCAAAATTATCAAGGTGACAAATTCATTACGCCAGACGTAATTGTTTACGTTATTTATGTATATATTATATCTTCCCACACAGCGATAGTGTATTGTTTAACATCAACACAGTAACTGTTCAGAAAGTCCATATCGAGAACAGGAAAATGTGCTTTGTGTAGACGTCTAGCGACTGCAGTATGAACCACCGGTATATATTGCCAGGGCCGGCTATAGGGTAATTGCACTAATGGCATCGAAGTGGACCCCACGCTTAGTGGGCCCCGCACCTCGATTTGGGGGGGGGGGGGGGTGTCAGTTCACAAGTAGTCTAGACAATTCAGTGCATTGTGAAAATTAGGAGATGTAACGTAAAATTCTGATGATGACATTAATGTTCAAGATAAAAAAAATATTTTTTATTACTGAATCATATTTGTGTGCTTTTATTTAGGAATGAACACGTGATAACGCATTTTTTCATTAATCTTTGCGACGTCATGTTTTCCTGTCTAACTCTTACACATACATTTTAACTATGTATCACAATTCATGCATACTATAAGAACATCCTATTGTAACGTTCTAAAAACTAAACAAGACTTCTTAACCTAAGCTTGTGTCATATCTTAGTTGAAAAAATTCCAGTTTAAACTTAAAATCTAGATGTATTTGAAAGCGATATCTATCCTCGTTTTATTCGGCCTTGGATCATACAGATTTTAAATGTCAATAATTCACCACCAGGACTTCTGCAGTGAACTGATCATGAATGAAACAGTTGGAATTGCTTTAAAATGTATCAAAGTACAGTTTCTATCAGTTTCTATCTATACTTGTTAAAAGCATCGCAATTCTTTTGAAAAGCATCACGATGAAAAAAAACATCAAGCCTAAAATAAAAAAAGCATCGCGATACTTGTTAAAAGCATCGCGATTCTTTTAAACATAAGTAACACGAACTCTTAAAAGAATGGTGATATCAGGTGTATACGGCTTCACTCAAGACATGCTTAGGAACGATGCTTGGTTTCCAAAATACATTTTGAATATTGTAGTTTAAATAATAATGTTGAAAGATTGATCGTACATGGGTATCTGTTACCTAGATTGATCGTACAGGTGTATATGTGACATAGATTGGTCGTACAAGGGTATCTGTAACATAGATTGATCATTAAGGTGTATCTCTGACACAGATGTGACGGATATTCTTAGATGAACTACAGGTCTCATGTTTGTAACCTTACACCAATAAGTAACACGGCGGATGTCACAAGTTAAAGATCTACTCACCCATCCGAGACACCAGATATCATCCTTTCTTGAGATGGGTTTGTGTTTCTCATTTGTTATGTGCATGTTTTGATTGTTTATTGCTTGCTGTGTTCGTGTGTTTTAAGCGAGCCATGTATTTTGTTTGTTTTTTTTATTACCTGTACGTCGATACTTGCATACAAATACATATATATAATAATCATGTATTGTTAGAAAAATATTTAAAAAAACTATTCGCATGTTTCGCGGGGAGTACTTAAACCATTTTTAATGACAATGCATATTATACATACACAAAAATGACATTTTTGTTAAAAACAAATAATATTGAATAAGCAACCATTTCGCATTGCGTTCACACGTAGAATAACGAACTCGAATTCAAAATCAAGTAAGATTAAATTATTATAGTATGACATATTTTATGTTAACCCAAATCCCCACCACACACAAAAACACACCCTCACACACACAAGAAATGTCCAACGTTGATTTATTCTGATGTCAAAATAATGTAATGATATTTTAAACCCTACATCGCGGCCTTTTAAATAGACACCTGAAAAAATGTTTGTCTTTGTGGCTTTTCTACGATTCACTTTGATGTTGACAAGAGATGTCCAAGCCAAACTCATTTTGAAAAGATGAGAAGAAGAATAAACGAATTAGTTTTCAATAAATGATTCAAACAATTCAATTTGTATCAAATTCTAATAAGATAATGTGCATTACTGAAAACGGGATTGGGAAGCAAATTCAATAATGCACATTGTTTCGATTCAAATTTAAATATGACGTATTATATTTACGTGTGAACATGACACTAGTTTCATTACTTTAAAATTGTTACTGAACAAATCTTATATGTATAAACTTTTTTTACACATTTTATGAGATATTAATACACGCTCGTTTCTGTTAATTTTTATTTGTAATTCGTAATTTGTCTCATTTATTTTTTCACCAGTTTGTAAAATTGTTTTCTTTGAAACAAATAAACTGTATTTAGGGTAAATCACAGGAGTGTTGGACAACTTGTTTACAAAAACGGCCATTATATATTTCGTTTCAGCTTTCTCTTTATTTTGAGTGAAGTGTTTATATAACACAAATTTCTTCTTAGAGAATGTTTTGCAACAAAATTTTATTAAGATTAATTTCTTTAGTTACACAAACATTTGAAGAAGTAAAACTGTTTAACTTTTGGTGCCAATACCGTTTTTAGTATGTTTGTGTTACCTATACAACTGTTTATATATCTGATTGCTCTTGCATTCTTTTGCATTTGCACGCCGATATCTGCTTAATATCAAAATAATCACATTCTTTCTTTGTAAATAGATAATTGTAATTTGGTTTAGAAATTAGGGGCCTCGTTGGCCGAGTCATTAAGGTAGCTCGACTACTATTGATCACGTGTTCTGTCAACACCGAGGTTGCGAGTTGGAGTCTCACTGTGGGCAAGGTGTATTCGACTCTAACGTTTTTCGTGGACTGCGACCTTGAAATTTGATGGATTTCCCCTAAAATCAAAAGGCTTTTTACCAACCTGATATATAACAATATCCCAAAGTTTCATTCAAATCGGATGCAAACTTTAAGAGTTATTGTCCGGAAACAACTTTTTTGTTAAAATTTCTAACGTTTTTCGTGGACTGTGACATTGAAATTTGACGGATTTCCCCCAAAATCAATAGGCTTCTTACCAACCTGATATATAACAATATCCCAAAGTTTCATTCAAATCGGATGTAAACTGTTTGAATTATCATCCGGAAACCAAATGTGGACGGACGGACGAACATGAGGACCACTATATACCCCCGACACTGTCGAGCGGGGGTATAAAAACATACTACGAGAATGGTGTTAAATTAGTTAATTTAGCATGGTATAAACACCGCATTATCATGTTCGGTTATTCTGTTAAATATATTAAATAATATAATTATTTGGAATAATTAAAAATAAATAATTGCATTTATAGTTTGGTATTGAGAATGTTACATAAATACTAGATAAAAACAACAATTCAAACATAATACACAGTAAAAAATTAAAAAAAAAAACATACAAAATATACAACTTACTTGTATAAGTTGTCTAGTATAGTAGAGTATATTTCCAATAAACATTACTTTGAACTCCTTGTCCAATTCTAAATAATCAACGAGAATACGAAGTCGTCGTTACTTGATTGCATTGCTAGTTTAAGCTCAGATCGCATTGGTTATGGTTTTTATACATTTTTGAATACCAATATAATTAAGCCACTTTCCAATTGTCATCACAGGCAGTAAAGAAGTATTGGTGAACGATGAAACTGATATTTTCGAACACAAAATATATTTTGTTGATTGTTTAAATCGTGTTTAACGCCACTTTCAGAAATTGTTCAACTATATCTTGGCTTCCAGTTTTTATTGTAGGGGGAGCCGAAGTGCCCGGAGAAAACCCCGATCTGCATAATATATATCATCCTTTTCAAATATAAATAAACATTGTGGTGCAATATCATTCTCCCAAGTCAGGGATTCTGAGTCCGCGTTCGCTCTATCATGGAGTGATGATAGAGCGAACGCGGACCCAGAACCATGGAGTGATGATAGAGCGAACGCGGACCCAGAACCCCTGACTTGGGAGGATGGTGCAATATAGGGTCATCTTTAATTTTCGTTTAGTACACATAATATACAAGAGTAGCAAAGAATAACAGAACCCGGAAAATATTTTGCGTGATCTTATTTTACCATGACTATTTATTTCATAGCTATTTATTCATGTTAATTGCTTCTCGTGTAACGCTAAGCAACCAATAATTAGTTATCTCCATCCATAGTTATGTGGCATCAATCAATCAATCAATCAATCAATCAATCAATCAATCAATGAATCAATTCAATTAATCAACTGAGTTGTGTAGTTGGCAAACACATTTTTATGATTTTTGTCTTAATTGAAAAAGTAGTCTTGACCAAAGCTGTAACTGATAAAAGTCAGAAAATATTTTACGTGAAGATGAAAAATTAATATTCATTTTCCTGCAAATTGATAAGATAAATATTTTCATGACAATATATTTATAAATAGCGGATATAGACTGAGGATGTATAGTTCTCATGGGGATTATGCTGTTTTAGAAATATTTTCGAGCGAGTCATGGCAATTTTCAGCCGGAAGACATATTTTAACGTATTCGTCTTTAAATAAAACAAGAACATGTGAACTAAGAACTGACACTACAATCTAATCATTAAGCTGGAAAAGTACTAAGCACTGTGATTTGTGGCCTTTTTCAGATTATTTAAAACATATTGTTATCAATGCCAGTTGACAATAAACATAGAACATTTATACATCACCTGGTTAATAAAACGGGAATTTGTCCATGGCGGCCACAAAATTAGAAAACGTATACAAAAAACCATCCATTTAACCAATCAAAAACCAGAATTGTTTGCGGATTCAATGTTGGAAGTTCAATCATGAAATATTAAAACTATGAAGAAGTATCACAATGCATATTGCCTACAAACAACATTTTCTTTAATATTGTACGTTCAAAGATTGTATTTAAACAAATAATTGTTTTAGTTTTCTAATCTTGAAAGTCCAATCAACAAGAAATAATAAAACTTTGTAGACGTTTCTTTTGTTTCATTCATATCAAGCAACATTATTAATTTCAGTCAATCAGAGAGCGATTAACATCATTATTAATTTAAAAGCGTATATAGATTGTGGCGGTCATTATATAAGTTCTCTTGGCAGGAACTGAAGACACTTTACATTATCTAAAATGTATGGTTTGCACAAGGTACAATGTATTGTCCCTGCTGTTCAGTACATAAGAAAATGTTTAATTTTAGCCAAGTAGAAACGTTTATGGTTAGTGATAAAATCTTGTATGTCGTCCGGTCAACATAAAGAAAGAAACGTCCTTAGAGATGAATGCTAGTCACAAATGACGTAACTTTGTAGAGAATCTACCATTTATCAAGGAGCTATCCGCCCGTTTAGCTTCCCACAGCAGGGCATGTGGAATTTTTACTTTGGTGAGCTAATAGTTATAATAAAGTACGCATAGGACAATAACGACAAGCATAATGACTTATATTACTAGTATACAAGTATGGATTTATATTGAGCAATTCGATGTTATATTGCACTAAAATACATTATTAAAGAAATACTTTTAACATTAAATTAAAGAAGTAAAGATTAATTGTGTACAATGCGTATTATTGGAAGTACAGGTTTTAGCAGTAGGGTACCCTGTGGTGAAAACCTCTCCTTTCGTGAGCGTTATTGCTTGTGCTAGATGTATTTAGGTACTAACAGTTGGGAACTTAATATGAAACTCCCGTCTTGAAAGAGTGTCAAAGTCCCTGCAAGCAATAGATCCCAAGCAGTAATATAATTAAAGATGGCCGGGCTATGAGGCTTAAATTTTCAATCCCTTGTATTTTACATGCCTTGTCCATGATGGCAATCAAACTTTCTTAACCATTTATACCTATCCTATTTTCTCATATGCGGATATTACCAATAGCATTTGTTTTTATGTTAGCTCTCTGCCATATAACTGAACACTGCTTACTGGACGTTTTTATCAATCAAATAATTAATCAACATTTGGAGCAATATTCGCCACTGGCTCCAACAAAACTAGAACATTCGTTAAAAATCACCAAAACAGCACTAATACGTCATTGCTGAATTGTTGCAGTTAAGATTTATTTTGATTAACAATAATTTCATTAACAAATTTATATAAATTATAAACACACTTTAGTGTTTAGTCCGTTTTACACATTTTTAGAAACAAGTGTTTGGGTACTACACATTCAGAGATAATTATGTAATGTAAAGACGGGGTAAAAATCGTCTTTTTATATCACTGAAAATAATGATTTTGATTTTTAGCGTGAACGACTTTCAAGAATGGACACATTTTTAGTCGTAAAAACATTTACTATCTTTAAAAACGTCAAAGCATTTAACTCGTAGAACTGAAACAAACAACAAAAGATTGTTCAGGTTTTTTCCACATTCTTTGAGATTTAACCAAAACTGACGCATGAATCATGAAACATATTGCACAGAACACACAAACACACACATACATACATACACATATGAGCGACGTTCAGGGATACGATTCGTAATATGATATATAGACCGGATACCAGATTAATAGAACGTTAAAAGTTTTCGAACGAACAATAGCGGAAACGTTATTGGCATATCTGTTATGTAAATCGTGTTTGTAGCAAGTACAAAATAGTTAATTGGGATTAACTGAGATTTCAGGATGAAGTAGAAGACTATTATATTTCATAAGTTTGCATAATTTCGTAACAACATTGAGTACATCTTATTGAACATGTATGCACCTAAAAATACATAATTGTTTCGTTCTTTAATTTCCATGTTGTTAAGAGTGTTCTACCTTTAATAAAATATGTGAACTACTGGTATTATAAGATTCTATAGCATTACTACACAGGACTAAAATATGGCACCATCCGGGAGGCTAGGCAGTCGGCATCCTAGTCAAAAACTTAAAATAACAGTCTGGAGGTTAGACAAGTTGGTAGAGAAGGTTTACTAGAGAGATGAAAAAGATGCATAAGAACATGTAAAATATAACCTTTGAGTAATACTGTCTTTTAATTGACTAGAAAATTTATCAGAGGATGAAAAATAATGTCATGGAGATACGCCCATTTTGAGATCTTGAGAACATTTTTAGTGTGTGTAGTGCTTTTTTTAAAAAAATGCATAATGATAAACATTAAATTGTGAGTTTTTTCTCGTGTTTGAATTTATTTATAAGTATTCACTAAAAACCTGAATTATACACTGTGCAAAACGGAAATTCAGAATTTTGTTATCCCTCAATGGAGAAAATATTTTTTAGTTAATCCTTAAATACGATCATTTCTATAGGTTTCATATTTTCAGTTCAAATTTTTCTCGCTGAAGTGTTATCCATGCAGCAGAACATTACCTATATTAACACGTAAATTAAGTACAAGGATGGGGTTCGTTTATCACTGGTTGGTTAGGTTACATTACAACTTTCATGTCTATACAAACTCGATTTTAATTAGTTTAGTCAAATAAGTGTTAAAAAATCTCATAATATAGCAGGTATTTTTTGTAAACCTGCAAGACAAATTCCGTAATTTACAATTAAAATATATTTTATTTGTCCTATACCACTGCAAAGAGGATAAAACACAGTACCGAATAAAACAGAATAATAAAAAGAAGACTGTTGATATATTTTTAACATTTACGTTCGTAAGAATGGTGGATTGAATATATTTCAATCAAAGTAATGAATATACTACCCGAAATATGAATCTTACAAAATTACAAAAGTAAGTGAAATAAGCAAAAAATCTTTCAAACATACGTTTCATGTTACAATAACAATGTTACAATAACAGAAAAATTGGTTCCATGTCAAAGCAGTATACCAAAGTTCAGGAGGTTCTCACCAGGATAAATAAATACTTTGGCTTCCGTGCAAAATAAAATCTGGACATTATACTACAGTATAGCTGAAAACATCATTTTAAACCAACCATAATTCAAACGAACAAACATTATTTTTTGTGATACCTTAGCAAAACACGATAGATTAGGCTTCTGATATACGAAAACGTGATGATGGAAACTCATATATTCTTTAGATGACCGATGTCGCGTTGAGAATGCCGAATATAGCACTCATTGCGGCATCAATTTAGAATGCTTAAAACAAGAATGTTGCTATAGTAACGTTCTTGTTGCAAGCGTTTGTATTTGGATGCCGAATATTAAACAATGGAATGCCCGTTATATATCGCGATGTAAAAATTGTTGGATTACGGATAAAATGGGTACTTAAATCCGTTTTTAGAGAAAGCCGTGTAATCTTCCACTCATGATAGAAATTGTTATGTCTATTCGCTAGTCCATTTTACCTCAAATTTCTATCACTCGTAGAAGATCACCTAGTCTTTCCAAAAACTATAAGATTGCCATTTACCGAAATCAATATATCAATATAAAACGACCAATAAGGCAGCGTTTTACGTTATACGGAAATGTCAATTAATTTTCAATTTATACTCTAAAACCTAATGCCTTTACTGCGAGACTGACCATGCCATAATTCAATTTTATATATTTAGAATGACAGACAAGTTTTATTACAATTGTATACATCTTTTCAATACCAAATCATGTACTCATGATGAAATCAAATTACAGACGTGGGGAACGATAATAAATCGCTTAATAAAACAATGCAATAACAACAGAAAATGCCAAACAACTGCTGATCCAATAAATAATTAATCACAATTGCTCTGTTTTTCTTACAAAAATTACTTTTCTTTAAACGTGATGACGACAACTGAAGAAAAACAAGACAAAAGTCATTGGTAAGAATACTAATTTTGTCTTACATCTGTGTTGTTTACAGTCCCAGTTATCTTATAAGCACGTTACAAGATTATAATCTGGAAGTAGAATCACATGCGATAAACGACAGAATAAATCCCAATTAGATTACAAAAACCGGTCCATTGGATCGTGCATTTCGTCCCCTTTATCGTGAAACACAAAGTGCAAGCGTGGGTTCATGCGTGATTATTTTTTTTTCTGGAAAACGTATTCGTATTTACAAAATTAAAAAACTTCAGATAAATGCAGTATAACCATCAGAACGTGTATTGAAAATTATACACGAAGTACTAAAGTTATAAAACAATAAATAATTATAGGTTATTTCATTTTTTAGATATAATTTATATTCCAAGAAATGAAAGAATCTGTAAATTCTGTGATTTAAAAGAAGTTGATGATGAGTATCATTTTTTCCTTCGTTGTAAAATAACTCGACTATTGGGACAGGAATTCTTCTAGAATATAATTGATCTTAAACAAACTTTTGTGTAAGTTCAACCACTGGATAAGTTGAGGTTTGTTCTTACTCCTCAACCTGAACCTTTGACATATCTAAAAAACTTTTTAAAGCAATCTATCATTTTGCGAAGCTATGTTTTGTATACATATCATTTGTTTTGTATTTGCTTGACTCTTAAGTGTGTATTTTGCAAATAAAGATTATTATTATTGAAATTTCAATGAAAACAGTTTTTTCTTAATTTTTTCATAGGTTATAATGGACAATTTTCGTCTGTCAAAAATAGTATTATGGAAATTAAGAAGTTGGGCGAAAATGGTAAAAATAATGCTTTGAAATAGATATAACAACGAACAGTTCGGAAATATGACAAAAATCACCAAAGACACGACTACCTAGAATTTGTATATTGAGCAGATTGGGCAATATATTATTCTGAGATTGCAATACACAAATAAGTTGTAAAAACCTATGGTTCGTCTGTTTGATGTTATAATTTTGCCGGAGTTTTGTCATCTAAATGAAAGATCTTTGGCTTAATACTATATTTTGTAACACCTTTCTGAATAAAACTTATTGATTTTAAAGTTAAAAAAGGCCTGTGTACTTGCTGTAGAAATTTAGCTTTGGTATAATTACAATCAATAGTTAGGAGGACAAAATATCTGCATATTGCACCGTTTACATAATGCCACAGTTAGTCTCTTGTATGCGGACAAATGTTCAGCTGGATACTTCTTTCAGAAATATTGTGCAGCTATGTTGTAATAGGTTATACCACAAGTCATTCTTTTAACAAAACAAAACACTAAATGCGTCTGTTGCATACGATCTTATAGCTATTTACACTTTAGGTAATCCGAATGGGTGCTTATAGAGGTATTAATACGTGATCTACAGATCCTTTGGTGCCCGTAGACCTGTCTCTCTTAGCACGGAGTCTTATATCCAAAGTCCGCACTACACCTCTAAAGCACGAAACCCTATCGGTGGAACGGATCCCTAAATTCTGCGACAAAATTAAAATGGAGTTCAAACTCAAACTTGTATTTTTCCGAAATGAAGTGCAACTTGTGTAAACATTTCCCCCATTCCAAAACAAACAATGTGATACGTAATACATACATAGTGCTTAACGGATACGTAAAAGTTAACGATTAATTTAACATGTCTCCTAATGTCAATGAAAAAAACCTTTAATTACCTTTCTGGTGTGAAATATCCTAGTTCTGAAGAGAGGTCTTCGTATGTGTATACATTTTGTTAGAGAATCTATACAGAAAAATATACACGTAAAATATTTTAAGTTTTAACATTCAAAAAGATTATTATTTAACAAAAATGTTATATGGCGATCTTGACCGAGTACTACTGTCTAAAGGATGGTTTATGATAAGCGATATCCTAATTGTCTTATTTTTAAGAGTTTTGTACAATTTTAAATGTTAAAACATTCTATAGGTACATCTGCACGTGTTAAAGACATTCTCTGAACATTTGAGAAAACACTGTACTTGACAATTTCGTACTTAAAATAATATAATTACATAAGACTTTGACAATAAAAAGTGCTATCAAGCTCTTTCATTATTTGAAAAAGCTAACAGTAAATTTTATCAACATAAATGATTACAAAGCAACGGGATTATTGGTTATTAATCAGACTGAAATACGATAAAATTAGCTTTGATCAAAAACAGACTAGAAATGAAATTTTGGTCTATGTTATACTAGAAGACGTACAGGGATATCAACAGCGTGTCTGGGTTATTGGAAGTGCTCGACTTACAAAGCGGTCCAACTCGTCCGCAGGTAGCAGATTGGAAGTCCTTCTGGTTAGATCTGACTGACTGGTAAAACAAACTATGTGCTCAGGAAACCGTAGAAAGTAAACAAGCTGCTTGTTTTATCTAGCTCCGTAAAGTCCATCGGTGAATCAGGGATAGAATTATCTAACTGGTCCGAGTCGTGGTATGAAACGGTTTAGACGCACAAAAGGGGTAGTGTATAATATATTTATAGGTATTTGACGGTCCTTGTCTTTGCTGAATATTTATGCAATCTTTATACATAAAAAGAATATCTAGATCGACACGTTAATTGCTGTGTCAATATCCTAAAAGTTTACATGCAGAAAATCAAGGGATTGTTCTGATTGATTGATTTACTGATTGATTGATTTTCAATTTTCAATTTTCAGCGAGCGAAAATTTACGTCAGTAACGTGTAGCCCACGTTCCTTTACAAAGGTTCTACCCCGAAGGCTTATTAAGACGCAAAGGGGCTCTTAAGTAATATTTCATAATACAAATATCTTGCCATTTATTCCTTTTTATAACCCAACCTTTCCTTTTCTAAGTTCCATTTCTAGTCGACCCGTAATACGTCCAAGACGTAGTGTACTGTTTTGTGTGCTTTGATATTTATCGTTTTCATCTGTCTTTTACATTTTTTATTATTAATTGAAATGTGAGCTCGAATTTCACTAAAAACATAAAAATACCAATATCCGATAAAAAATGTTGAAAATAAACATGAAATGAGAGGTTTTATTATTAGAACTAGGAGGGACACTCACGTGGAAAAACTGGTCCTGGTATCGATGTCAGACTGTTGGCGAGTTTGCCGAGGACTAGCGGGAAGTGTTTTATTGCCATTTTTGAACGATTTCAATATGTGAGGGGGTGGACAGGAGGTACCTTTCTCCTTTCTCCCTCCCTTCTGCTCCTTTCTGCCTCCCCTCTATTCCTTTCTCTTTCCTACCTCTTTACACTTCTCCCTCTTTAAAACCCTATAGCAATAGAAAAGATCACTAAATTTTGTCTCAAAACTGATATAAATTTGGGACATGAAGCATATAAATTGCTTTTGCAAACCAAGCATGCCTCGTGACACATTATCAACTGAATTTAATTGGTATATGGTGCCTCTTTGTCAAAAAAATATGAGGATCATAAACTGTGACCGGTAGATTTCTGAAATCAGGACACACATACCTATATTATTTTCTGGAAATTTAGGTCTGTGTGGACTACGAGTGCTGTTGTTATAGAAGAGTAAGTGGATTATAGATCTATGTGTGTGGAAAATAAGTCTGTATGGACATATAGATCTATAATCCACTTACTCTTCTAGTACAACAGCACCCGTAGTCAACACAGACCTAAATTTCCAGAAAATAATATAGCTTATTCATTAACTACAATTAATCTTTGTTTTTATGGTCTCTTGTTAACTGTTTCGGTGTAGTTTGAATAAGAAACACGTTAGAAATTCTTTAACAATATGACATTCTTGTATTTAAAACTGTGTTCACAAGCACGTAAGATTAACATTATTCTACACTTCAATTAACAGGCAGCATTTAATAGTTTTACATTAGAGTGAAATTTCGATTAGTTAAAAATTCATTCAGGTTCAGGCCTAGATTTCTCAAAACAAAACTCAATTCAATTCTCAGACTTTTGAGTTATTTCAACTACGACAGCAACATCAAAATTCACAAGTTCTGATCGACTTAAAAGGGAATTTAAATTGAAACAATGGTTCTTATAAATGTAATAAAAAAAGAGATTATTTGCTACTGTAACATACATTGTCTAATTATTTGTGCTATTTACAGTTTTACTTTAGCTGCTTAGTTTTTTTTATTTAAAAGGAGAAAACTGATATTTCATAAATTGTCATTCAAGGGAAATAACTCAAAATAAGAAGTCATTTGACAGTTCAACTCTGATTTTTGGGCTATAGTATGGTTTAGTCAGGCGGGCAAGGGGAAATCGGGTATCTATTTTTATCAACTACTCCTACAGTTTACAACCCAGATCTCTGTGGAGGTGTTCCAGCATGTTTCCTAATTTTCCAGACCTTGGAACGTGGTCATTTTTAAGCACATTTGCAGAAGGCAGTACATATATTGTGTAATCCTACAGTTTTCAATCTAGAACTCTAAATCTTCTCAGGACGATTGCAAAAGTTGTACACCTGCTATTATTGTTCGATGATTTTTTTCCAAATTTTCAGACTTGGGAACTTTGCGACTTTGTTAACTGTAGAATTGATGAATTATGTATTCCTTGATAAAAACTTAACGGTAAATATGAGGATAATTCATTGAGAAATTTCAATAAACATTATTATAGGATTAAACACCGGGTTTTAGGAAATTATCAATGTGTAAACTCCGGCGACTCACTCACAAACTAAATAAAGTCCGAAGTGTAAAATGACCGTTGCGATTTTTAAAACAGCAAAAACAGTTACAGAACCCCATCTAAACCTCAAAACGTATCTAGGCCGGAAAGCGTAGGGATATGCAAAACATAGTACCAAAGGAATCGTGGATCTGTAGAATATTGATAGGAAAAAAAAACAAAATGAAACACTAAATTGTATTTATATTATATTTTATTTGAAATCTCAATCGATTTAATTAGAAATCATTGGGGGAGAGAAAACATTGTCCCCTCTCCATGACGGTACGCTAGGAGGACGCCATCTTGTTTACATTGGATACTGAAAGTAGTCCGCTCAGAGAAAATATCGATATATAAATTATCTGAGAAGACGCCATTTAAGTGTTTTTATCCAATCAAAGCACTCAATATAAATAAATTACAGCATGAATAGAATTATCAGTAAATGACATATAATACTATAAGGAGTAGCTGGACAAATTTTTGACATTTAATTGGTTTATAGGCCTTGTCCTTCCGATTATTTTTGCTATTTACAGTTTTACTCTAGCTGTTTATAAATCAACTGCTTATATTTTCATAACAAAATTGTTATTAAAGGGCAAACACTTCTATAAGGATTCGTCTGACAATTTTGGACCAAATGCGTTATTTAAAGGCCTTGTCTTGCTAATTATTTTTTGCAACTTACACTTTCACTCTAGTTATTATTTAAGGGCAATAACTCCTATAAGAATTTGTCAGACAATTTAGACCAACATCGTGATTTGTATTCTCGTGCTGATCATTTTTTCAATGCACTATATCAACCTGCTGCTTTATTTTTCAAGTTGTACTGTCAAGACTGACAATTTTCTGTTAAAAATCGTAACTTAATGGCCATAACTCATATACTAGTAGGTAGTTAAACAAAACGTGTGAAATTTATATAGATTGAATGTGCTGATCATTTTAATGTAACGGTTTTATTTTCTGTAGCTATATAATATTGTGAGATATTGGCCAAAATATGTGTTGACCCATTTTTTTCAACTTGCACTTGTGAAAAATAGTTCAGATCAGGGCAGCTCTCAGATACATGAACCAGTGTACTGTACTTTTCTTTACATCGTGAATCTTTGGTACTGATCCTAAAACCAAGATGGCCACAACACTGGAGCATAGAACCCAAGAGGCACTAAGAAATACATCTGGTTTCAGAAACTATTTCACTTATTTAAATCAAATTATGCAGAACTGATATCAGGGTAATCCGAACCAAAAATCTGTGTGGCAAATGTAATTGTGATACTGTAGAAATGTCAAATTTTAAGATGTTGGCGCAGATCTTAAATTCAAGATGGCCACCACCGTGTCAAATATCCCCAGAAAAACTTCCCAGAAATTATGTAACCCAAATTTTGTGTAACGTTCATGTCGTTTAAACTGAAGTTTTTGTAATGAGTAATGTGAGCATTACAGGCTTTCCATGTGTAGAAATAATAGTTTTTTTACAAGTGTAATTATAAAAATAACTCAATTTAGACGTACCGTAGGTTGTTGGGTCTTTTTTAGTTTCCGATACTAGTAAATATGTTTTGGTTCGGAGAGTTTAACAGATGACGAAAGTGTCAATACACTTGTGTTTTTAGTTGTGGATCAAAACGAACTATACTCGCCCTTTAGGCAACCAATATACTTGAATTATTAGAAAGTAAAAAATGTTTAACCAAGATTTCCCCCATAAATCGTGTTGTAAATTGTAACAAGAAAGCAAGACCAGGTCATTTGAACAGTCAGAACTTTTTTATTTAGTCACTTATTTTCCTGAAATTTGGCATTAGTGTTAGGTACCCAAAATTGTCAATCGGAACATCTCTCGGCCATTTCCGTCAAGGGATTTTAATTTTTGTCCGTTTTCAATTTGTTTTCGTGTATTGTGAAGGCGCTTTTTATTTTATTACAACTTTCGACGTATTTTCCGCACTTTAAATTTACACACTGAAAAATATAATCACATTTTAGATATGAGCTTTTTCTCAATAGTTTGTCAATGAATTTTAGAGTACAACATATATATTGTCTATGTCTATAGTCGTTTTCGTTAGCGCGACATTTTTTTAAACCGATGTTATTATAAACAAAGTTGCATGAAAATATTATAAATATATTCGTTAAGGAAAATATTAATGCGCAAAACGTATGTGTGCGAATTTAAATACAATTTGAGCATAAAATGGTTATTTATTGTGGACATAGACATAGAAATCTAGATATAAAACCCTTTTTAGGTGCACGACGTAATTTAACGTAACGTCAAAAAGCTCAAATGACGTTACGCTTAGAGGCTCTAATAACGTCTTATTAAAATTGTTACAGTTTTTCAATGTAAAAGAATTAACAAGTAATGACAATATGTAAAGGGGACAGACATACGCTTTAGAAAAAAAACCTTACTACATACTAGCATAGTAAAAATTCTGATCATTAGGATGCAATTTATCTCTTTACTGGAGTTTTCTGTAAGTAACTGTAGTCTTTTTTTCAATTAAATCAAGGAATTGCCACTTATTAAATGATTTTCAGGTACGAATTAAAGAATATATTTGTACTAGTACTGCCTCCGTCTTTTTTGATTTTTTCCTTTCTCCCTCCCCATTGCTCCTTTCTCCCTCCCCTTTGCTCCTTTCCCCCCGCTCTCCCACTACCCTGTCCGCAGAGTTTTGTGTGATCTACACTTTACTTCCTTTATTACTGTTGTCTCCTTAGGTGTTTAAGTTATTAATTAATTTCTTTTCAGTCCAAAACAAATAGCTAGTTAAAACCGTTATATAATTTTTTAGCCTGTTCCAAACAAGGATATGTATACTCCTCTGTTGTTGTGTTGTATTGTGTATGTGTTTATGTTTACATTAGAACGCTTTGTGTGTTGTCATAAATACGGGATTTCTGAGGACCGTAACGGTTTAAATCCCGCCAAATAATTATCAAATATGGACTTTTTACGAGGTCAATACGTAGTTATATGGACCGTGGAGGAAAATATTGACCGAGGACGAAGTCCGAGGTCAATATTTTTCTACAGGTCCATATAACTACGTATTGACAGAGTAAAAGGTCCCTAATTGTTATATTACATATGAATTTTTCTCTATTTATTTAAATTTAGAATAATGAGGCGGAAGAGTATTTCCGGATCTATTTTTAGAAACAAGCCTTAAATATGCTTTATAAATATTAACATATCCGGATCTATTTTTAGAAACAAGCCTTAAATATGCTTTATAAATAGTAACATGCCTTAAATATGCTTTAAAAATAGTAACAAGCCTTAAATATGCTTTAGAAATAGAATATATACACAGAATATTTTGGAGGACCACGTGACTAAATAATCCAATGAAAATGTAAGAATCATAAACCATATGTAATATTGTTTTATGTGCCCGTTCCTAGCCAATGGTTCATGTTCTCTTTTTTTCTGTTATGTTTTCCGTTGCTTTTTGGTGATTTTTTGTTCCGTTTTAGTGATTAAATTGTAGTTTATCTCATTTATATATGTCAGAATTGCATTGTTGTTACCAAGTAGATATCGAAAGTTAGAATATAAATTAAATTTATACCCTAATTTGTGCACGAAGCTTCCGTTGTCGTGATTACGTAATATCTTTTTAACTGATTTAAGTGCAATAATTATGACCAGACATTTTTAAGACCAAAGTATTTTATTAGTACAGAGAGAGGAAACTACCTACATGTTGATTGTAATCGATAGGTTTCTTGTATTGTACCAGTAATTGCTTTGTGTTATTCTACCAGTACAATTCAGCAATAGTATAGCTTTATCTTGAGGTGAAACCATAATATCGTTGTATTTCGATTACATTATAGTGTACCAATATTGCTATAGGCAAGTCGCTGTCAAAAATCTAAATGAAAAACAACATAATCTGAACTTAAAAAACGTATGATATTTCAGGTTCAAAGAATATCACTTAAAGCGGTAATAAAGAAAACGAGGAAATCAGGAAGTCTTCAAAGGTATTGTGTTCTTTAAATTCACAAAAATACATCCAAGGATACAAATAAATTCTTAATAGGAGTTTTTGTCTTGTTCGTAATCATTACTATTCTACGATATGAAAACAGCCTTGTGTATGATACTTTTTTTTGCATAATTACTAGGGGCTAAGTCTGTTCACGGTCTTCGGCTTTGTCTGTCTCTTTGGGCAAAGACAGAGAAGTTGATTTGTAGAACGTTGTATGTGTTGGGAACTGCAGATTTTTTTTCAGCAATAGTTGTTTTACTTCGATACAAATCTTGAAATGACCTGTCTAAAGTTAAAAAAACGTTTTACAACCTGACCGTGGTCTTGCTTCATCCCAGTTCTATCTTTTCGTGGATTTAATCTTTTCTAAATTGGCGGAGGGAAATTATATATAAATTTTCCGTTATAGATAGTTTAAATTATTCTTCTTCGCTATACTTTCTGGCGTTATACTTTTTTGGCGTGTTATTACAGAGAGAACTGGAGTAGATTCTCATCACTTTATAACCACTCAAAACCAATGTGACATCAGCTAAAGGTAAAGATCTTATGCTGACTCTTTTCTTCACTCCAGTCGACTCCTGATAAATCGTTGGGTCATAAAAGCCCAATAATTAAGGTTTTCATATTAAAGAGAAGACTGGGTATCGTAAATAGGTTGCCAGTTCTTCTTCATATGTCACTGGCTCAGTCTGAAAGAAAAGATAAATTTTCTGTGTCTCCTTTTTTAAATCCAGTGGAAGAGTAACTTACACACTTTTTTCCGACATCCCTTATATACATGGTAAATATACAACACCTGGTTGATCTGTTGGTCTCCATTTTGAAACGGGGAACAGAAACGTAAATATTTATAATAAAAAGATCTAATACATGTTAATTTCGCAAGGAGAAACGAGAATAAAAACATGAAGTAAACTGAAAAGAAAAGCTATATTTCTCATTGAATTGATGCAATAGGTTATGAACTACTTTTGACCTTTGAAGAATGAATTTCTTCTTAGTTAAAGATATAACAGTCTGCTGACAATAATGCAGGATTTTTCAGAAACACAAGTTCCCACCCTTCCCCCAATCCCCAAATTAGTGACGCTGCCCAAACATCTGCGGTGATGAACTGATGAAAAACTAAGAAGTTTATGGCCTGGGCGCCATAAAACCTTCTTGAGTAAAAATATTTTGCTCAGCATGAGAATTTTCTCAACTACCATGACAACAAGGGAAAAGAAAAGATTTGATTGGATGAAATTGAGAATAAAAAAATTCGCAGCAAAGAAAATGTTTATGGCGCTGGACCCAAGTGTTGTATATTTACCATGTATATAAGGGCTGTAGGAATAATGTCAAAACTCTCAGATGAGTATGTCCACATTCCTGTAGCTTTTGAATAAAATAAGTAAAGTGAATAGAAGGTTTACAGTTTGGGAACCTCCCGTTCTTCTGTCAATAGTACCTCATGATTTACCAGAGTATTTCAAACAGTCGTAGCTCATCACATACTCTGTAAATTCAGATTTACACTTAATATCTAGACCTTTCCTTTCACAGAATCTCTGCTTGCTTTTTATCCAACGGATATATGTTTTCCTTTTGAGCATTGTATCCGACGAGGTCTCATTTGGACGCCTTCACATTGCGCCTCTTCAGTTCTATCTTCAAAACGATTATGCAAGATGAAAAAGCTGCATTTCGTATACTTTTTTTGTTTCTCACCTAGAGCGGACTCGTAGGGAAAAAGGTTTTGAAGTGTGTGGCATGTCACACCCCAGACTTTTCATGCCTTCTCAATTTGTACCGCGACGCGTCTCGTTTAGCTTGCGAGTTTATCTGTACGGGAAGTTCATTTACGGACAGTGACCTCTTGCTCACCAAAACACAGAAACCAACTAGAGAAAAGAGCTGTCCTATTAGCACTTCATTTATTCACGTACTAGTACATTAGTACTAGCAACGGACTACTAAAGTAATGGCCTACTAGAGATATCGTAGAGAAACTGGCTATCATGCTCCGTTTTCTGCTATGCAAGAAAATTCTACTTCTTTGTCCTTAATAATGATGGATTCCTGTTCTAGCTCTCTTCTGAATACGGAGTGATAATTACTACAAGTAGTTTTCGATTCGATTGCTCACAACCAGTAGCGGACCCTCTGGTTTATATAGTTGACACTAGGACTCTATTGGTAGGCAATGTTCGCTTATTCGTTCGGTCGAATCCGATTTCTCAGTCTTCGGATTCTTTATTCTGTGATTGGTGTAATGAACGGGAAAATAATCCGTCACTGTGCAACAGCTAGTTTACTTCCTAATTTCCATTTTGATGAAAATTGTAGGATACAGGTCAATTGGTCCCAATTCCAATTCGTCCCAAGTCAATTGGTCCCAAATTTGGTCAATTGGTCCCATTTCCAATTTGTCCCAAGTCAATTGGTCCCAACTTTTATTTAAAATGTTTTATTTGTGTTTAAAAGATTATTTAAGGGATTATTTCAACTTATTGATGTATATTTATGCTTTTGATGTAGAAATTAGTATGAAAATATTTGCTCTTAGTTACCATGATATGTTAAAATAATAACAAACGAAGACAAAACAAGTTTATGTTTTTTATTGAGATTTACAGCACTATACTATTATTTTGCATATATTTGAACCACTTATGCCTACCCATTCATTCTAGCATACATACTGTCTTTCTTACTTTTTTCACTTGGTGCTTTCAAACCTACTTTCACCATACAAGAATGACATTCGTTCTCACACTGAAGATCATATTAACTTTAAGAAAACATTCAAAATATATACATGTTATTTTTTAAAACAT
The DNA here is from genome assembly GCA_944474755.1 of Limnoperna fortunei. NCBI lineage: Eukaryota > Metazoa > Mollusca > Bivalvia > Mytilida > Modiolidae > Limnoperna > Limnoperna fortunei. The sequence goes on along the minus strand of OX104116.1, from coordinate 18,109,896 downwards.
AAAACACTTTCACACAACCCCAACTTTATTCATAAATATATAAAAATAAAAAAGCAAAGCACAAAAGCACAACATAATAAAGCAAAGCACAAGATAAAAAAGCAAAGCACAAAATCACAACATAATAAAGCAAAGCACAAGATAAAAAAGCAAAGCACAAAATCACAACATAAAAACACAAAGCACAAGAGCACAACATACATAATATTGTCCAGTGTAAGTCTTTACATGGTCTTCGGTGCTATTAAAAGTCCGACTGACTTTAGGAGGGTTGAAGGCGTGATTTCTTCTTTGCTGTAGCTCTCCCACAGCTGAAAAATCTTGGACTGGCAACTTCTTGTTGCAGATCTCTGGGTCCTGGTGAGTTTATGTTCGGATACCAACTGGATCTGCATGGGAACGTACCTGAAGATAAAAGAAATAAAAACATGTATATTTTTGACATACTTGATGACATTTTTAAAGTAACTTTTACAGAATTAAAGAAGTAATTAAATATCTTAAATTACACATATTACGTATTTTGCAGCAAATAGAGAACTAGTTTTTTTTATTTTTCGTACTTTAAATCACTCTTTGTTTAAATCTGAAACACAAATTTAATTATAAGATAGAATTTACAGACAAGCAACAACATAATAATTCAATACAACAAACAAACAATGGAAATTAACAATTATATATGACATTTATTTAGGCTGTAATTAGGAAACTCAAATGCAATAAAATTGAGGTATTCAAGTAATCTAATTAGCCAATTAAACAGTGGCACATGCCATTGACAACTTTGTTAATTGAATTATGATTAACAGACTTTGAAGACAAATATGACTTTTACAATTTTTTTTTAATACTGATAGTTTCGTTACTAATCAAGTCTTCAGTTATTTTAAATTTAATAAGCAATTTACAAAAAAAAAAAATTATGAATTTATATTGTGATGTAAAAATACAATGTAATCATCAATTAGGTATTCTTTCCCTTAATAATAATTGTACAACATTTAAGTTTATAAATGATTATGGTCAACGAATATAAAATATGGAATCAAGTATAAATAATAAATAAATAGGTAAATAAATAAATAAACAAAAACTTAATAAATAATTAAAAATTACTAATAAAATAAAAAGACTTACCAGAAGTACATCTTCTATGTGTCCATGAATTACATAACCAACAACACAAAGCCTGAACGGTAAAGGCGTGGTGTTTTACCCGAACTGGTCTGATGCAGATAACACAATCAGAAGACATGATGAATAAAGTGAAACATACAGCTATACCTTTGTCTTTTACTTTTTTTTTCATTTAATGAATAAATTTGATTGTTTTTTTTATAACTGGCCTATCATAAGACATTTTTTTTACCCCTACCTCCCAAGCCGAAGTCACAATCATGTGCTTCTTGATACTCTTTATGTAAGACTTCAAAAGGGATAGTGAGTAAAAAATTTAATTGTAAAATATTGTTAAATATACAAATGTATGGTTTAAGAGTAAATGTTCAGATAAACATTAAACTGCTTGATGTTTGTACAATGACATTCAAAGGCAATCAACTGCACTAATAGCTCCTTGAATTGTTTTATTAAAGCTAAAACCTTATGCTTCAAACGATAAAAAAAAGTAATAATTATGTGCCCAAGCTACTAATGAAACTAATAAGACAACATTATTATACTATACAACTTAAAAAAAATGCACAATTCTCAAATTATTTGTAATAATAATTCTCAAATTATTTTTAATAATATTTGTCATTACTTTTATATATAAATGTGTATATTAAATTACAAATTTGAACATATTATAATTTGTTTTGTATTGGGAGTTTCTTAAATTTCAATAACTTATTATTAATTCCTATAAAAAACCAAAACTTGTTCTAAAATATACTTTTTAAAAGAGTTGGGACCAATTTTAAAAGTGTTGGGACCAATTGTCCAAAAGTGGGACCAATTGGCAAAGACTTGGGACGAATTGGCTGGGACCAATTTGCATGTGGGACCAATTGACCAGACACCAAATTGTATCTGCATATTTCAAGGTTTCAGGTGAGTATATGTTTGAACTATTTCTCTTCGGGTGAATTCGACTTCGGGGATATCGAATAATCTCAACATCTCAAACAACATTTGTTAGTTGTTTTTTTTAAAGAAAATTGTCACACATATATTTTATAACCCGAGGCTCTTAAGGTATCCGGACCACAATTGACCACGTGATCATAATTGGTATCCCGGATGTCCATTGTTTTTCAATGAAGCAGACCTCGGTAATCTTCGACAAACATCGGAAATGCTATTGAGTAACCAACTTTTTTGCTCAAAACTGTTAACATTGACTCAAAGTAGCACAATATGCTTAATTTGTATCCTTAATAATCAATAGATCGATTTAATAAAGCTGTATTTCTTGGTCGGAAAATAAAATTAAACGGTGACTTCAATTATGGATCGGATACCTTAAAAGCCTGAAACGCTGACTGACTTCCCATAAACACATTTAGCATACATGAATATTCCTGTCAATTGAAAATGTTGATCACCCAGAATTGATCATGAACTCAAAATTCATTCTGTCTGCCATGATGGTCATATTTTAAGAGAACTTCCTGTATGATTTCGTTTTGACGCCACTTTCACAACAAATTTTCGGGGCTTCGGTAAGATAAGATAAGATAAGAAAGCTTTATTTTCATTCGGCACAATATATAACAATATAACACAAGCTCTATAGAGCTTTTTACCGAATAAGAACACACAACAAACTATACAAAGACACATAAGGCATACATAACAATAATAATTTGCGCAAGACATACATATACATATGACATGACAATTCGACAATAAGACATAAGACAATAAAATATAAATGAAAACACAAAAACATACGTTTACATTTTAGGCACATAAAAAGCAGTGGCAACATAAAACTAGCAGATGTTAAAAGTGTTTATGACATATAAACTAAAAGCACACATAAGAAAGCACTATGTAGGTATTAGCAACATGCTGTTAAAATTCTAAAATGCACCATGAGAGCATATATATGCATATATAAGTGAATAGCATAAAACAGTAAAATTATTTACTTGCAAATGGAACAGCGGCACTCCGTTCCATTCCAGGACTGAATGAGAGACTTAAATTGAGAAAAACTGTTTTCAGTCCTGAAATGGTCTGGAAGGCTGTTCCACAATACAGCAGCAGCATAACGAAAGCTTTTCTTACCATATGTAGTTGATTTTACATGAGGTATGTCCAAAATATTGTTATACCTGAAATTATATTTAGACTGTTTTACATTTACAAGATTATGTAAGCACACTGGTGAAAGTTTGTTTATTATTTTGAAAGTTTCCAATGCCATAGCACGCTGACGACGAATCTGTAAGGAAGGCATCTTTGCTTTTTCCAAAAGTTGGTCATATGAGCTTGAATAGTCCTCATAAACAAAGCGTAGTGCCCTTTCTTGCACTTTTTCAATTTTTTTTGAATTCCTTTCTGTACAAAAATGCCATGCCAAAGGGCAGAAGTTAAAATTACTGAGAATGAAAGTATGAAAAATGGTGAGTTTGCTGAGTCTGTCCAATAATGGTCCTAAGCGTTTTAAAATGTTAAGTTGCTGTGATGCCTTCCTGCAGATATTGCCTATATGAACATCAAAGTTTAACTGATAATCAATATCTATACCCAATAATTTGACAGATGATTCACAAGATATGGTTGCACTTTGGATATTTATACATGGATTTTTTGAAAACGTTTTCTTTCCAACAGCTAGAACTTGAAATTTTTCTGGATTAGCTTGCATCTTATTTACTTTAAACCAATTTATAAGTTCTATAGAATCTGTTTGTAAAGCAGAGATCAACTCATCATAATTTGGACTACAAAAAGATAAAGTATTGTCATCAGCATAGTTATATAGGGATCCATGTTTAACAACTGAAAATATATCATTGATAAAAACATTAAATAGAAGGGGTCCCAATATAGATCCTTGGGGTACACCCTTATGGATATCAGCCCAACTGCTAATAATGTTGTTAATTTTAATTTGTTGTTTTCGATTTGTAAGATATGATTTAAGGAGGGAAACTGAATGTGGCAAAACACCATATGCTGACAATTTGTCTAGCAAAATTTCATGGGGCAGACAGTCAAAAGCCTTGGAAAGATCCATAAGAACAGCCACAATATATAGATTTTTGTCCAAAGCAGAGCGCCAATCTTCAAGAAGTCTTAGCAGTGTAGTTTGACATCCATGTTTTTTTCTAAAAGCACATAAATAAGGATTAAAAATACCATCAAAATAATCAGCAAGTTGAATTTCTAAAACCTTTTCAAAAATTTTTGAAAAAATAGACAGCACACTGACCGGCCTATAATTTGACTTTTCCAAAGGATTATTTTTCTTATATAAAGGGGTAACTTGAGCTTCTTTAAGCCGATCAGGAAAAACAGAATGATTTATAGATAAGTTTATTAACAAAGTTAAATTTGGAATTATAGCCTCTTTACAGTTTTTTACAATCTTGGCAGGTATGCCATCAACTCCTGTTGCCTTCTTGATATTAATTTTTTTTATAATCTTGTCAACATCATTACCATTTACATTTGAAAAACTAAAGTGTTTGTTTACATCCATTTGATTTTTTATTTCTAGTATACTTGGGTGTTGTACGGGGTCATAAGCCACATCCTTTCCAATACTATTTGCAACAGTAGAGAAAAAACTATTAAAATGTTCACATACATCTTTAGTATTATTTACAATTTTGTCATCCTCACATAAAACAATCTTTTGTTCACCCCCATGACATTTGTTTGAAAAAAAAGGTTTCATTGTTGTCCAAAAATTGTTATTTTTACATCCACCTGTACAGCGTTCTAGAAAATAGTTTTTCATGGATTTTTTCTTTATTTTGTTCACAAGATTTCGTTGTTGTCTATATTTTTCCCAAGTTTTGTTGTTTTTGTTTTTAGTAAATTTTGAAAAATACATGTGTTTCATATGTATAGCAGACCTGAGTTCGCTGTTCATGCATGGAAGTGGTTTTTTCAGAGGTTTCCTAGTTTTGATGGGTGCATGTTTGTCTAGAACATTTTTAAACTCCGATTCATAGTTTTCATAGACTTTGTGCAACTGTTCTTGTTCTGATATGTTGTGAGGTATTTGTATGTTTATTTTTGCTATATTGTTATTGAAATCAATGATGTCAAAGTTTCTGTAACTCCTGTACTTAATGTATTCTTGTTTGGGTGGATTAACATGACCTTTAAGTGTAACAGATATCAGATTATGGCAGTCACTTACACCAGTTGGTATGTTTGTAATGTTAAAACACAGATTTTTCTGATTTGTAAGAATGACATCTACTAATGATGGTATAGCACCTTTCATAAAACAAGTTGCATTACTTACAAGTTGAGATAGGTTAAAAACATCACATATGTCATTAAGAGTGTTACATTTTTCGCTGATCAGCATATCATAGTTCATATCACCTAAAACAACAATATGTTCATAACTAATCATACATTTATCTAATGATTTTGTAAAGTTGTTAGAAAAATCATTGTCTTTCATAGATGGGGGTTTGTAAAGTCCCATGACTAACCACTTTCTATCATTAATATAAACTTCTATACACATGTTTTCAAGATCTATAGACTCTAAGTTGTTTTTTCTACTACAGGGGAAATCAGAGTTTAATAATGCCATCAGACCACCACCTTTACTATTTCTATCTCTACGGAAAAGTTTATAACCTTCAATTTTAAAAAGATTATCATTGAATGAAATGTCTAATTTAGTCTCGGATATAAACAGAAGATCAACTAACTTTTCATCTAAAAGTTCTCTAATTTCAATAAATTTGTATCTTATACTGTTGATGTTTATATGGGCTACAACAAAGTTTCTAGGGTGATTCTTTCTGCCTTCTCTGAGCTTCTCAAACATCGATCCATCTAGATTTTTTTCTAAGGTAGTTTGCGTATCTGGGGAAGAGAGGTAGCTTAAGTTGCTTATGCTCTGAGTGTTCAATTCACTTGTTTCAGTTTCCACCTCGAAGAAGGAATCGGTGAAGTGAAAAGTGTTACACGTAACACACGTCCAGGGTTCAACTGAATCACTGAGAATAAGATATTCGGGGGGTGATATATGTGCACAACGAATGTGCCACCAGTAGTTACACCCTTCGCACAGTATGGCTCTGTGATTCTTTGCTACTGCCTTGCAGCAGCCACCACAGGGATTTTTTATGGGTCCTGGGTTCATAGACACATCTCCACTTATTAAAATAATGATAAGTCTATAATGATGTTTTTCTAATTTAATTGGTCGCGAAAACTTTAAAATTCTGCTGTGTACGACGTGATAGTATATCATATGAAACTGATTGATCTGTAGGTCTATAGCAAGCTTGAACTCATAATGTTCTAGTACATTTCTATCAGCTTGAGTAAAAGTGTAATTTCTTACTTGTATCTCTTGTTGGAGATGTCCAACTTGGTTCCTGTCGTGTTGCTCATTAAAATTAGTAACCAGAAACACTATCAAAGATATCAGGGTTGTTAAGTTGCACCTCATGTTGCTAAATGTTTACACCGGAAGTTTAGTTGTATTAGTGGCGAGTATATTGTTTATCTTGGACACACAAATCGGTATGTTGTTCTCTTTAGATATAGGTTCATATCTCAATTTTCTTCATAAATTCGTTACTTAGTTTTTATAGCTGGTGGATTATTCTGTTACAGTTAAATTAACTTTGATCTAAATAGTTGGTTTTGTCAAAAATTTGGTGTTCAATTTGGAAGTACCGCCGATCTCCTGGGCATGCGCTGTTAAACTTGTTAAACTCGGTGGCCAAGTGGTTAAGGTAGTTCGTCTACTATTGATCACGTGGATGCGGGTTCGAGTCTCACTGCGCCAGGATGTACTCGACTCCAATCTTAATTGACAAGGATTACCAGTTGTCCTACCGAAGGTCGGGGGTTTTCTCCAAGTACTCCGGCTTCCTCCCCCAATAAAAACTGGACGCCATGATATAGCTGAATAATTGCTGAAAGTAGCGTAAATGAATATTCAAACAAACAAACAAAACACAACAAATTTACCATGGCGTCTAGTTTTTAGAATTTTAAAAATCAGAATTTTACCAAAAACAAAATTAAGCTCACATCTATCAAAATAAACTATTTTCCAAAATTTCAAGAAAACTGATAAAAGAGTTTTTGAGTTCAAGTCTAAAAAACAAAAAATTCATTCCACTTTTTTCTTGAACAAAAGTTCTAAAAACTCTAAAAACGAAAAATCTGAAATAGATGGCATGATATTACAAAGCTACTGACAAAATTTCAGTACTGTATCATTTTATTATTGCTGAGAAAAATGAGATGGGAAATGGTTACAGACGGCTGAAAAATGATTAAGTCGGTACACAGGAAGTGGTAGTCGGAGATTATGAAGGACTGAAAATGCTTGAAGTCAGTAAACAGGATTTAGGAGTCGAAGGATAGGTCTTAAATTGAATCCCACATGACATGATCGCACAAAGCTACTGATAACATTTCAGTATTGTATCATTTATCATTGCTGAGAAAAATGTAACAGAAAATGGATTGTGCTGAAAATTGAACTTGATCTTCATTTTATAGTACTGAACACCTGTGCAAAGTTTAAACAAAATCTGTTGACACATTTTCAAGTTATCATCTGAGGCATGGACAGATGAACAGAAACTCGTCTCCATAAGAAGGGTATCACATAATTTCCTGCCACTTAGTGAGCAGTGGTATAAATATCATAACCTTATTATGATATACAATATTCAATGAAAGCTCCGAACATTAAAATCAATTACTCTGTGTTACAGTCACTGTAAATAGGTGCATTTCCCACTGTCAGCCAAGGGGCCTCAATGGGTGGGCAAGTGGTAAATGTAGTTAATGGTCATATGCATGTCAACACAAAGGTTGAGGAATCAAGTCTAACTGGGGGCAGGATTCGCTTGTATTATATTGAGGGTTTTTCTATGTACTACGGCTTCATCCCCAATAAGAACTGGAAACTTGGATATAAGTGAAAATTACAAAGAGTGGTTTAAAACACCATTCAAACAACACTGTCGGACTATGGAGAAAATCCTCATATTTACAGCCCTTAAAAACACCAAGTTAGTTCAGAATATTAGAAATAATAGTTGGTAAAAATCAAGAAAATGTGTCTCCGTGACACTGATGTCCCACATATTGGTATCAGCTGACACTTCACTTTTTTGTAGTTCACTGATGCATGAAGTATTGGGTGCAGCATTACTTGATTATTTAACCAGTGATGAGATCTCATGTTGTTACTGTGTACTAAGCTTCATTAAGATGTGAAGTCATGTTCACTAAAAAGCTTCAAGCCTGAGGTGGGATGGATGAACAGACAGAAAATTTCTGTCCCCCAACTTTCTTTGGCAGGACCAAAACACAAATTTTAAAACTTAAACCTCAAATCATGTTTAAATGCATTAAGAAAACTGTACAACTGGAAAAATTCCAACAGCACACTGGTAAGTTTTGTGGAATTTAATTGGTAATCTTGTTGTGGAATTTTATTCGCTAATCTTATATGTAACATTCACAAACTTTGTCATTAATAAGGCTTATTAAATTTTAATTTGGCCGAGTATAACAAATATGTTTTAATCCAACACAATAATAGAGAAACAGCAAAATAAACATTCAAATTAAAGCATTTATAAAAACCAAAAATGGAATATAACTGAAGCAATTGCAAATAATAGTCTAAAAGTACTACATTTCAAAATGGAGTATAACTGAAGCAAATACAATAATAGTTTAAAAGTATTACATTTCATTTTAAAAAGGTTGCAATTTTTAGTAACACCTATTATCATTCTTTTGGTCTGATCTATAGAAGAGATTTCCATTTGAAGTGAAAACATGGTAAATTCTAATTGGAAGGTTATTTTACTAAAAATAAAACAGGAAAACGGTAGATGCAGTAAGTCTATAATGTTCTCACCCCTGTAGTGTAAAATAACAAAACTTATTGTTAGACTTCATTATAACATTTGACAAAGGATAAACAACAGTTAAAGTAAAGGAATTTACCTGGTTACCCAATGACATCAAATGGTTGGCATGGTGATATAACAAAGAAGCTATTGCTCTGAATTTTTTTAAATAAATGTGAATGAACAATTTTGAGAAGGGGGGGGTGGGGGGGGGGGGGGGTGGTTTACATACAACAATTACATGCAAGAAATAATCAGATAACTTACCACAATGTTTATCATGATAACTTACACTTTTGATATATGTAAGATTTACTTCACTCTCGGTTCTAGTGTCCAGTTTTTATTTGGATAGGAACCATATTTTAGTGTGTGCTCAATATTTTTCAAATATAAATGTCAAATGCAAAAGAATCACTTATTGTGACATCGTTCCTACTGTCAGTCAGGTTTTGCTTTGGGAGAATTTTTCAACAGAAGTTGCATTTCATGTTTTATCACATCTACAAGTACATTGTAATTTTATGTCTTGATTAAAAAACAAAATTATTCAGATTATAATCATTTGGTACCATTTACTGCACCTATTCCTTTCCTAAAGTTAATCATTACAGTGCATAAAATGAAAAAAAAAATAAAATAAATACTGTAAACCTAAAACATACAGTATTAAATTTGCTTCATTTTTCAATATTTTCTGGTTTGTTTACATTTTTTGGTTAATCTGTATTAGGAATTCTAATAATAGTGCAAACATTATCACAAAAGAATACATTTATCACAGGGCTTAACATTTCCTTTAAAACAATAACCATAAGCTACTTGTACTCTTTTCCTAAAGTCTTCATCCTATTTCTTGACCTCCAAATTCTGATGGTGTGGTCATCTCCAGTAGTTACAACACACTCATAGTCTTTGGGGTTAAATTCAATTCCATTGACTACACCGTCTGAATGCTGTAGGGTAGTAATTAAACACCTGTAATGCTTGTCCCAGAGGTACGCTTTAGCTTCTTCACTGCCACTGAAACCATTTGGGTCAAATTTATTTAGAATATTTAATCTAATGATAATATTCATCTATTTAAAAGTAAAGAACTTCATATAATTTTCAAGTACAAGCAGTATGCCTGTGCATTTTTTCAAGTTTTTTATTTCTTTTTGTGAGGTAAGATATTGTAAGTGTTTGCATAGAGGTTTATCTTGTCATTATTCTGTAGCTTCTTTTGGTAATCATTCCATTTGCATGCATGTTTTACAGGCATTGTAATTGATGAAACCTTTCATAAGAATGCTATAAACTATATCAATAAATAATGTATGAACTAAAGAAATAACTCACGAAGGCTGTGGTTTATGATTGTTTTACAACGAGATGGCCATTTATGTTGCATTATTTTGTCCTCAGCAAATGCAATCCATATGTTTGCCAATCTTAAGTAAACGAGGTATTCCTGACACCAACCTTGCAACAATGTCATCTGATGTGTCCAGACAGATATACCAAGCTGGGTATTCTGATACCAACCCAGACAGATATACCAAGCTGGGTATTCTGATACCAACCCAGACAGATATACCAAGCTGGGTATTCTGATACCAACCCAGACAGATATACCAAGCTGGGTATTCTGATACCAACCTTGCAACAATGTCATCTGATGTGTCCAGACAGATATACCAAGCTGGGTATTCTGAGAAGCCTTTGTGTCCTGTGTAGGAAACATCTGGGATGACTTTCTTGGTCTGTAAGTCTATTACAGAAACTTCCAGGTCTTCCTTAAGACTAAGATAGTCTTCCTCTTTTCCATTGGGGTCTAAAACTGCTTTTCGATAGTTAAAGTATAAATATCTATACAAAAAAGAAAGATAAAAATAGCTGGTGGTAAAATTATATCTTTCACTTCAAAGTCAAGCCATTTACAAAGACAACAAATACAGTGTACCCTATAATATCCATAATTATTGCTATTTTGCAATATTTTCCTTTGATCTTTATGTGTGGTATTATTCCATCTTATTTCACTAAAGTGAGATGGGCACAATACCTTAAGTAAACACAGTGAAGTCACAATGTTACAAAACAGTGACAAACAGATTATCTAAGTTCTATGAAACTCATTGCATTTTATCGTCATATCATCTCAGTTGCCCTTCAATTTGAGAGGGACAAATGCATCTCCTTTATAAAACGTAAATAAACTACATGTATAATGATTTTGTACTTACAGAATCTTAATGTGTTAAATCAAGAAGGACAATTTTCTTATATTTACACATCTGCATGTAATTACAGTACATGTAGTTTATTGATTATTGTCTTACACCAAAATAACATCCAAATAATAATTTTTTTCAAAAATTAACATGAACGTCACAGTTTGGACTAAGCAATCATTCGTAGGGCTTCTATTGCTGATTATTTGTGCAATTTACAGTTTCAATCTAGCTGCTACAGTTTTCAAGTTACAGGACGAAAATGGAAAATTCAATAAAAAAAATTGTCATTTAAGGGCAATAATCCCTATAAGGAGTCAACTGACAATTTCAGACAAATTAACTGAATTGTAGGGCTTTTATTGCTGATCATTTTTGCTAGGTATAATTTCACTCTAGGTGTTATGGTTACAGGACAAAAACGGAAAATTTCATAAAAATTGCCATTTAAGGGCAATAAATCCTATAAGGAGTCATCTGACAATTTCAGACTTATATGGTGAATTGTAGGGCTTGTATTGCTGATCATTTTTGCTTTTAACAGTTTCACTCTAGATGTTACAGTTTTTAAGTTACAGGACAAAAACGGAAAATTTCATTAAAAAAAATGCCATTTATGAGCAATAACTAATATAAGGAGTTGTCTGACAATTTCAGACCAATGAAGTGAACTGTGGGGCCTTTATTGCTGATCATTTGTGCAATTTACAGTTTCAATCTAGCTGCTATAGTTTTCAAGTTACAGGACAAAAACGGAAAATTTCATGAAAAATTGCCATTTAAGGGCAATTACTCCTATAAGGAGTCATCTGACAATATCAGACTACATAGTGAATTGTAGGGCCTTTATTGCTGATCATTTGTGCAATTTACAGTTTCAATCTAGCTGTTATAGTTTTCAAGTAACAGGACAAAAACGAAAAATTTCAAAAAAAATTGGCATTTAAGGGCAATAACTCCTATAAGGAGTCATCTGACAATTTCAGATTAATAAAGTGAATTGAAGGGCTTGTATTGCTGATCATTTTTGCTAATTACAGTTTTACTCTAGCTGTTATAGTTTTTAAGTTACGGGACAAATAGGGAAAATTTCATAAAAAATTGTCATTTAAGGGCAATAACTAATATAAGGAGTCATCTGACAATTTCAGACCAATAAAGTGAATTGTAGGGCTTTTATTGCTGATCATTTTTGCGATTTATAGTTTCATTCTACCTCTTACAGTTTTCAAGTTATATTGTAAATACCAAAAATTTTGTAAAAAATCGTCAATAAAGGGCAATAACTCATACAAGAAGCCAATACACAACTTCACACTAATAGCAACTGTTGTAGACCTTAATGTGCTAATCAATTTGAAGTAACGGTTTTCTCTATAGCTACTATAATTTTTCAGATAATGATCAAAAACCTGTGTTGACACCCATGTTCTATTTTTAGTAACAGCCGCCATCTTTGTCTATTGATCAACACCCTGGGCATAAACTTGAAACTAGGAACCCTAAGGATGATTGTGGCCAAGTTTGAAAAAAATTGGCCCAATGGTTTCAGGAGTAGATTTTTGAAAAAGTTTATGGCGGACGACAGATGACGGACGACAGACGACGGATGCCAAGTGATAGCAAAAGCTCACACGGACCTTAGGTCCAGGTGAGCTAACAAGTGTGGACTGTAAGCTAATGATCACTACTGATACCCACACTTTCGAAAAAATTTTGTATGTATAGCAACTATGTGTAAAAATCAGAGTATTTGGTAAACAGGAGGTAGATGACCAAGGAGCATAAAATCACTATACACAATATGGTACTATAGGATAAAGCAATATGCTAAATATCAGGCTTCTGCATCCTATAGTTGCTTAGAAAACTATGACAGAAATTTGTGTTATGGTCGGAAGAATGAACAAACAGACGAACCAACGAAAGACAAGGGTAAAACAGTATAACCCCCTCTTCTTCAAAACAGGGTGTAAATCCAGTTCACCTCTATGTTGTGTTACCCGCTTACCTATGATCATGTGATAGTTTCATTCCTGAGATGTACTGTCCAGGCCGTCTAATAACTTCATAACTCGTTGGCCTTACCACATTAGCCTCGTCAAAGTCTCGAGTTGTATGAACATTATTAAGTCTATGTAAAATAATACAATCATGTACACCAGCAACAAACACTAAATATTTAATATATTTTGAATTCTCTTGTTCAGTCACAGCATTACTATTTTTGTCTATTGTATTATCACTGTTATACAATTCATTATGGTTAACAGGGACATTTGCCACCAATAAGTTCATAGTATGGTTACAATCTGCATAAAATGTGCATAGCTTATTTCCATCAGCATTTTGTAAAATTTGTTGCGGATCAGGTGGTCTAGCATTTTCACTCTTTTTACCTTTAATTTTTTCAGGAATCTACAAAGGAAAAAATACAGATTAACATTTACTGACATTTAATATTTGACAGCATTATACATATTAATCCTAGCATGCTGGTCTAGCAATTAAATCATAAGTACTTTGGGTAGAAGCAGCAGAAGTACCAATTTATTTGTCTTCTGTTTGATTTTGAACCCAAAATCTCGCCTATATATAGCTGAAATATTGCTGCACGGGCGTTAAACACCATTAATCAATCAATCAATCAAACACTATTGATAAGCACCAAAAACAGTTTTAAAACACATTAAATAACGTCACCATAATTATAATTTAATAATTTTATTTGCTTTGTAAGCTGCTATCTGGCTAATTTTAATCGAGCAACTAATACATGTATTATACGATATAACTTGCATAAGTCACATTACCTATTTTTATGCAGTAAAAATTCAAATAGTTCTATTATGTCAACACTGTTTTCATATGTTAAAATTGTCAAGATTTATAGTTAAAATTAAATTATATGGAATATTGAAAATTTCTGTTTGTTTGAATGTTGTTTAACAACATTTTCAGCAATTTTTCAGCTATGTCATGGTGTCCAGTTTTTATTGGGGGAGGAAGCTGGAGTACCAGGAGAAAACCCTCTACCATCGGTGGGAAAATCAGCAACCCTTGTCAGATTGGAGTTGAGTGCATCCTGCCCACAGTGACACTCACCCCACAATCTCAGTGTTTACAGACCATGTGATCAATAGCAGACGAACTACCTTAACCACTCAGCTTCCGAGGCCCCCTGAAAGTTTCTTAACAGGTTATACCTAGTTGAGTCTGTTAACAGGATTCATAAACTGCTTTACAGTTTATCAGACATACATAAAGAGACCCAAACCATGTTCAATCATAAAACCTGTTCATAAATATGAAAATATTCCTTAAATACATTAAAGGTAAGATATCTGACCAATAAATACATTAAAGGTAAGATATCTGACCAATATACATAACATACCTTGAATGAGTTGATTGTGAGGTAGTCATGATTAGTTGCATATCCACCAATGCAAATATTTGTATCCGCCCAATCCGCAAACAGGTGGGGTGGATTCATACCCATCACTCTTAATATACAGAAATCTGAAAGGAAATTTACTGCTGATGTCTACTGGACTCGGACATAACCAAATATTGTTCAAGACCCTAAACATAGGTTTTTACATGTTACAAATTATTGTTTTTAAATATATATTTTGTTAAACTTGTGTGCATTTTTAGTTCATGTAGTATCCCTTTTGTAAAAAAACTATGTTTTTGATCTTATATATACATGTATGTGTAGTCATAAGAACTAGGGACTTCAGATTTTAGAATTGCTTATCATATCTACATGTATGTGAAAAAATTTTCAACAGAAAAAATTATTAACAATAGCATCAGTACAAAATTTGATCAAACTGGCTGTAGTTTTTGGAGACTTAATTTATGTTGTTAAAATAAACTAACATTTTGATTCATTCTATATGTCTTATTAATAACCATTATCATACTTTGAACTTATTCTGTCAGTGAATCTGAATTCAGTTTACAGCTATTTTACTACAAACCAAGCAAGTTACCAAAGAAAACTATTTATACGAACAGCAGCCATTTTTAAGTAGATCAATATGACCAGATAGAATTTTAACAGGCCACAACACAATGACAAGTTTTCTTCATTAGTTTCAAAAATATTTTTTTGGGGTCCAAATTAGAATTGCCATCATTTTTTAATTCTGCTTTATCTGCAATTGTATCTATTTTTCAGAAAAAACATTGATTTATGTTAAATTTCATTTTCATTTCAAGATGCAATGGTTACATCTGCCATTTATAGAAGAATATTAGATCACTATCTATATCAATGTACACGAGGCTCCTAGGAGCCCAAAATAACTCAGCTAGGAGACAATTAACTTCAAGCTATCTTTACAAGGTAGGGGATATCAGATCAAACATTGCTTGACTTGACCAGTTTTGCTGATCATATTTTCAGCTTTATAATGGCCAGAAAATCGGAAAACTAGTGATTCATGGATGATTGTTTGTTTGTTTGAATGGTGTTTTAACGCCACTTTCAGCAATTTTTCAGCTATTTCATGGCGTCCAGTTTTTATTGGGGGAGGAAGCCGGAGTACCCGGAGAGAACCCCCGACCTGCAGTAGGAAAACTGGCAATCCTTGTCAATTAAGATTGAAGTCGAGTACACCCTGCCTGCAGTGAGAATCGAACCCACAATCTCAGTGTTGACAGACCACGTGATCAATAGTAGACGAACTACCTTAACCACTCTGCCACCGTTCTATAACAATATAAGATGAAAACTGACATTCTGGGCATTTTTTTATTTGTCCAATTTTATATCTGTAATAAGTGGTATGAGGCAATTAGCATGATAGTATTACTTTCAATTCAACCTATGTTCTAATTTTAGTGTTGCTTGTTGGTTTAGCTGAAGTGATTAAAATAACTAGAATTATAACCATAAGGATCATTCAGGCCAAATTTATTTTTAAAATGGCTTTCCGATGAGAATGTTGTTTAATATTGTTCACAATTTCTTCTAGATTATATTTTTTAAGATAAAAGCCAGAAATGCTAAAGAATTTAGAAAAACAGGGCAATTGTACATGTTTTAAAAGAAGTCTATAAATGAATGGTAGGAACAAATGCAATTCCGATGAACATTTGCTTCTGTCAGGTTTTTCCTACCCACAGCTTGATATTTGAAAATTACTAGTACTTAAACCTTACTCCTAAATTTTAATAAAGCCATGTTAGCTACATGTCGATTAATCAGTGGTAATGAAAATCGCACACTTATAATATAATAGACACCCTTTCGTATACTAGTAAATAAACATGTCACAATGTTCTGACTGAAATCCTACATATATGAGAAGTCCACGCATGTAGGAATCAAGTTATCATGCAGGATTGAACTATTTTTTCAAAAAAATTGAAAAGACAGAAATGGCCGGATTAACAGTAAGTACTGGTAGGTGAGGGACAGACCTGAAATCGAATCCCACATTATGGGAGGCCAGGCTGATGCTACATACCAAATTTCAAGAGAATGTGATTAGAAGTTGCTGAGAAATCTGTTACGAAAATTTTTTCCTATTTTGGAAAAACAGGAAGTAGATAACTGACTGACCTGGAAAGGGGAGACACTGTACAACTCATCATGCTAAAGCTGTGCACCAAATTTGAAATAAATCCCTTGAGTAGGAAACTGTTACGCAAATTTTTTTCCCCCGCCAGCCCAACATTCACCATACTATAACCCGGATTTTCACTCTGTGAAATATGGCCAAAAATCATTTTGGTACAATGCTACATGTAACTGAGAAAGCACCAAAAAAAGTTTAAATACCAGTACGTTTACTTACCATGTGTCAAATCAAAGACAACTCCATGACCCATGAAAAACTCATTATAAAATGCTCCAGTGATATTTACGCCACACACTAACAGATATTCATCTGTCTGATTGAAGGCTGCATACTGTGTTAGTGTCCAGTCTAACAGTTCTTTTAAATCTGCATTAAACTTCAAAGTTGTTGGATATCCAAGCTCCCACACCTTTAATGCCAAAAATATAGAGGGTACATATTAACTTATTACATGCCAAATTATATGACAAATTGACAATGCAGGTAAATTTGATCAGAAAAATACTAATATATTTCATTATTTCATTTATTCATCATTTCTAAAGTGATATATTCAACATCATAGAAGAGGGCCTCGGGCTGTGTGGTTAAAGTAGTTCATCTACTTTTGATAACATGGTCTGTCAACACTGAGATTGCAGGCAGTGTGCGCTTGACTCCAATCTTACTGACAAGGATTGCTAAATTTCCTACTGAAGGTCTGGGGTATTCTCCAAATACTCTGGCTTCCTCTCGCAGTAGAAACTGGATGCCATAATATAGCTGAAAAATTGCTGAAAGTGGCATAAAACAACATTCAAACAAAAAAAATATCCTAGATGGATATTGCCTATCATTTGCAATGTAACAGTAAACACTGGGCAGAAATTGGCCCTATGGCATTGAACATAGTATAAAATAAGTGGCCCAAAATCGGCCTCTCATACAAAGATGATTAAAATAGTGCAGAATTTGCACAAAAACAAAGAAACATTGGCCATGAATTTGGACACAGACCTACCCATGTCTGATCTTTTGCTTTGCTACATGTTTTAAAAACATTACTAAAAAAGGGTACATAGATTCTGAATTGAATGAATAGCAAGGAGATATTTTCAATATATGTATGTACATGTATTACACTTATTTATTTAAAGTACTTTAGGCAAAGCACTGGAAAAAATGTACTTTTTGAAGTAGTGTAATACAATATTGGATTTTAACTTTATTCTTTTGATAGTACACAATTTTAAGTAAATAAACATACATTAAAATAACTTTGTGACTTCTGAATCAAGCAACATGATTATTTTAAGTCCATTACACAAATGCTATTCAATATAAATAAACATTAATTATACCCCCCAAACTTGTATAGGGGGGGGGGTGGTATATAGGAATCACCCTTGCTGTCTGTCCATCTGTCCACATCCCTTGTAAGCGCAACTCCTCCTAAACCACTTCATGAAATGTAATGAAACAGCATAAAGGAAGTACATTATATGTAGATGTGCACGAAGGATTTTTATTGACCTCAGATATCATTAAAGGGAGATAATTCGACTTGAAATCAAAGCGGGGGTATCCCTTTGTGAGCAAGCTCACAGTCTACACTTGTTAAACACAGTATTATGCTGACCTTAACAGTACAATCTTTTGATGTAGTGGCAATGTATTTCCCATTGTAAGAAAAGGCAACATCTAACACTTCATCCGTGTGGTCTGTCAATAGTTCACTCTCTATAACTGGTGTGTGAAAGTAGAATCGTTTGTATTCATTGTACCACAAGTCCTTACCTGGAGCAAGATCTGTGTCTGAAATGAACAAACTAATATAAATCTATGTTTAAGGTGGGATGGATGGTTAGGTTTCTGTTTCAATTTTGATTCTGCCCAAGAAATTTCCATCATATCCAATATTTGAACAGTACAGTACAACTTTAAAACAAGTGTGGACACAGAAAAACGTCTCGCCTGCATTCCCCATCAGTAACGAAAATAAATTTCGTCATAAGCATTACGTAAATAGCATTAAATATCAGCAGCAGCCTGTATACAAAATATTGTCACCATACCCTGCATAGTTACAGGGGAACAGCCGTAACCCAAAAACTTTAACGTAGTCGCTGGACCGTGAAATTGAGGTCAAGGTCAGGTGGAACCTACCAGACAGTCTTGTACTATTCATCAGCAACCTATATACCAAATATTGTCATCCTACCATGCGTAGTTACAGAGGAACTATCGTAACCCAAAAACTTTAACGTAGTCGCTGGACCATGAAATTGAGGTCAAGGTCAGGTGACACCTACCAGACAGTCATGTACTAGTCATCAGCAACCTATACACCAAATATTGTCATCCTACCATGCGTAGTTACAGAGGAACTGTCGTAACCCAAAAACTTTAACGTAGTCGCTGGGCTTACAAAGATATGAAGCAAGATGTCAAGTGTTTACGCCGCCGCCGCCGGATTCCCATACATATGTCTCGCCTCCAGCGACTTTTGTCGCAGGCGAGACAAAAACCAAAAAAAAATTAACTTGAAACCTTACATTTTGTATTCTGGCCAAGATTTTTCCATATAATCTAATATTTAATAGTAAATGTTATATGTAGAGTCGATTTAAAAAGCAAAAAATTTAACTCGACATATACCAAGAAAATTATAGTGTTGCACATTGTATATGTTATCCTTGTTCCCTTGTCTAATTTAAACACAGCAGAACAAATATTAAATACTGTAAATATTCAGTATTGTAATATAACTATTAAAAACATCATATTCATCTTTAGAGCTGAACTGAGTGCCAGAGGTTTAGTTCTTTATAATTATGGTTCTAGACACCTTATGGACCTTTGGTCCGTTATACTGCAGCCAAGAAAATATATTGCAACTGATATTTTAAAAAGTGTTCCTGGATGAAAAGGACAATCTAAAATCTGAAAACTAGGAAAAGTTTGTTATTTCAAGTTCTTGGTTTGTTGCATGTCAATTGTCTTATACTAAATTTTCAAATTACATTTAATTTTTTTGTAAATAATACTAGCAGGGTATTTTCCAGGATTTTGGGAGCTTAAGTCACCTTTGCGGTTGCACTAAATAAGCATCTGCTTGGTTCCCTCCAATGTACAATAAAAATGTTTCTTTTATCAATCAAGTATGATTTTTTCATTAAGGGAAATTATAATGACCTAAATATGCAAAATCAGTGCAATTTTTATTGGTACTACATGTAGTTGAATATTAATTGCATATTATAGTTGCTTATGGACAGTGGAAGTCTGAGTGAATCAGTACAACCAGATAATATATAAGTATTTCCTGTAAATCATTAGAGTGTCCAAAATAATCATGGCAATTCATGAGGAGTACTACCAAATTGGATTACCTGTTAAAACATTGACACCTGCGCATGCTGTGATTGAGGATCAAGATGAACTTGTTCAATTTCCTGTTAATTGACTTTCAGTCACTTTGATAGAATGACTTTTTATTGACAAAACTGTTATACTTGTTTGGATTCAAGTGACAAAATTTATTTAGAAATCTATCAGTTTGTAAATACTTCCATTAAATACAAAAGTGGCAAGCAGTTAAAAAAATCCTGTTCTTATATATATATACATCCTTAACCCATGTGGAACACAAATGTATATTGACTAAATAGATTCTACATTCCATCAAAATAACTCAGTGAATTCAAGAATACTGGAATATTAAGTTTTCATAGAATAAAGACAACTAACATGACTAATATGTGCCAAGTTTATTGTGGCAGATAAAGATACATGTAGATACAATTGACAAACTGTTACCTTTTATATTCCATCTGCTTCTGACCAGTTTTCTCCATAAAGATTCATCTAGTGCCACACGCTGCCACTTTTTACATACTGCCGATGACCTAACAAGCTGTTGGAAATCCAGGTATTGAAATATCTCTAATAACCATGTGTCTGGTATATCCTGCCACATAATGATGTCATCTAATTTAAATTTACTGGTACACGATTACTTGTGTTTTCAATGGACATCTCTTGCCTGATATCTTAAACAAGAAATTCAAGTCAATTAAAATCTGTTGTACTTTTGTACATCTACTTTGGACTGAATAAAATGTAAAATTTAAACTGTTTTCAGAAAGACATGCCACAATAGCAGAAAGTATTTCAATTCCACAAATATATTTGTTTGTTTGAATGGTGTTTTAATGCCACTTTCAGCAATTTTTCAGCTATATCATGGTGTCCAGTTTTTATTGGGGGAGGAAGCCGGAGTACCCGGAGAAAACCCCGACCTGCGGTAGGAAAACTGGCAATCCTTGTCAATTAAGATTGGAGTCGAGTACAACCTGCCTGCAGTGAGAATCGAACCCGCAATTTCAGTGTTGACAGACCACCTGGTCAATAGTAGACGAACTACCTTAACCACTCGGCCACCCCGGCCCCTCCACAAACATACAAGTAATTACTCTGCAAACTAAACGCTACCTTAATATACTGTAGTAGATAAAGCTACATAAAAAGCAATGAAGACAGAGAATTATCAGAATCATTTATACTGTAGCATTCACCAATAATACAGAATTACCTTAATTGTAAAGACATATATATCATGTCAGTCTGCACCGTTAGCCACTAGTCCGATGCCCCAGACTAGTAAAATTTAGCTTGGACTGGTGAAAATAAGCCAAATTTTTATATAGACATATAATCAAAAACCTACAAAAATTGCTGTCGGACTAGTAGTTGAATAAGTTTTTGGTGCAGACGTCATGTATATATATAAACCATAATACTAATGAAGCCTTACAGTACAAGCAAACCTGCTGCATAATAATGTATTTTCTTAAAAAATATCTTACTAATAACACAACCTTTATATTACATGTATACCACGGGTAGTATGTATAAACTTATATATGGAGCCAACCTGATCAAGTCAGGACCAGCCCTCACTCAGGGTGAACAGAATCGGGGAAAACAGGTACTGTGGTTTAATTTATTTTCGTGGGTATCAATTTTTGTGGTTGGAGGAAAAAAGACATTTCGTGGGATTCTTAAATTTGTGGTTCGCGGAATAAAAAAAAAGAAAAATGAGGTAATTGCTTACAAATTTTTGGTATTCACATACAGTGTTAGTCTGTACATTTTCTAATAAGTCATTACTAAGTAACAAGATATAATGGCTCTCGTGAGGTGACAATTGTAATGCTGATCATGGGATTTCATAGAAATTAACGGTACTTGTATTTGAAAGTAGCGACTTTAAAACTAAATGGGACGGCTTAAGAAAGATGCACGATGCAAAATGAAACCTGTTTGTGTTGTGGCGTGGTGCAAAGCCCACACTAAACATAAATTTATGAAAAGGGTTGCGATTTACGTCATCATGCGATACCATATATCACTTGATAGTGCACATCTAACTTCCTATCTTGAAACAGTGTATTGACTGTTTTGTTTTCAAAGGAACATGAAGTAATAAAGAGTAAACACATTTTATTTTGTAGCCATAAACATAACATAGTTTATAAACTTGTAATTTTATTAAAACCAACCTTACTATAAGTAAACAGTTCATTGTAAATTTGTCGTACATTGCCTAGAGGAAAGATTAAGTTTGTTTATTTGACAATAAACTTGATTTGTTTGTTTGTTTAAATGGTTTTTTAACGCCACTTTCAGCAATTTTTCAGCTTTATCGTGGCGTCCAGTTTTTATTGGGGGAGGAAGCCGGAGTACCCAGAGATAACCCCTGACCTGCAGAAGGAAAACTGGCAATCCTTGTCAGTTACTTTAATATTTGTGTATACATCAACACTTTGCAACAAAAAGGCACAACAGGAAGTACGTTCATTACTGATGAGATTACACAATTAAAAAATAACAAAGATGTTTTTTTATCAGTTGTTAAAATTGTTCATAATGCAAAATTGTCATATCTATCAACAACAGATGCATCTTGAACATCAGTCATCATTATCTATGTAAACAACTGTCTCATAGCAGTTTCTCATGACAGCTCACTGTCATAATAGATTTCTTGAGGTCATTATTCAAATTAAATTCCTAATTTCGTGGTTTGTCCCCACCCACAAAAACGATGAAAATTAGTACCTCCCGAATAAAAATGAAACCACAGTATGTAAAAAGGTTTCATGTAATTAACTAGTCAAAATGAATTACCGTATTTAGGGTTGTATTGTCCGCGGTCTTTTTCTTTTAATCCAAGTTGGAAAGGAATGGTGCGGATTATACATAAATACAGACTCGATATAGTGTGTTTCGTCCCGTTGAAAGTTGTCAATGGCGGTCGCCATTTTGTTGTTGTGATATATGCGGTATTTTCGTACTATTCTACATGATTCTTTTACAAACTTCCATATAAATACGTTGTAATGATATTAATTTTTACTTAGATTATTTTAGTAATGTTATAATAATTATATAGGAGGAATAAAAATTAAAACGGATACGAAAATAGCGGATGTGTAACCTGTATTGCGTACAGTGCAAATGGCGTTGTTATGTAACCTCAAATGTTTGAAGATCGATGTTTTGATTGCAATCATTAAGGGATTGAAATAAAACGTGTAATCTTTTTGTTTTCTTTGTTTTCATTAATAAATGAAAGTTGACAAATTGTTTTGGTTTCGAAATGTGTGAGTATCCGTTTTAACAACGATAAAAAAAGACGCTATGTGAGAATGCACTATTTTTTATTTTAATTATTACAATCACTAGAAATGAATAAAATTATAAATATAAACGATATTTTAAGAGAGAATAAATTACTTATAACAGTAAAAAATTGTTAAAAAGCGAGACCAAGTCGGACTCGATGTCTTCATCTTGAGACGTTTTTTGAATTTTTTTACGTGCGGATTGTATATGCATATACGAATTTTTCCCCATTTTTCGGACCCAAGAAAGGGGTGCGGACAATACGTAAATGCGGACAATACACAGCTTTTTACGGTAGCAAATATCTGTATAATTTATGAGGCCTGACAACTTAACAGAACTGTTGTGCGACTCACACATTTTTCAGTCAATTTCCTTAGATCTTCTGTTTTTTCACTTCAATCTTTACATTTTTTACCAAATCTCAACCATTTAATCTGCAAAACTTAACAATGACATCCTGATTTATGATGTACTGTCAGTCTAAAATTTTTACTACTTTATACAATGTAACTGCATGCCAAGCATTCTTTTGCCAAAAAAGTCAATCATATTTGAAAGTGAAACCATGGATTTAAATATATATTCTATACACAAGTATGTTTAAAATTAAAGTAGATAATATTTTTATTGTTAAGGGGATGCAGGACGCCATCCACCATTTTTTGTGAAAATTCAACATAAATAGAAAAATTATGGTAAATTTAATAATAATTTCTTTCGTTATTAACTCCTAATTTCCACAAAATTAAAAATAATCATGAAAGTCTTATACCTATATTATTACTTCAATTTAGTCATGGTTGAAATAAAAAGTTTTCATATAAATTAGTTCGAGAATTGGTAAAAATAATGAAAATGAAATTTTTAACAAGGGAGGTAATTTTGACCAATTTTTTATTTTACCAGTTTTTTAGAGTAAATTTAAAATAACTCCTATTTTATATTTTGAATTATGATAACTGGTATTGTCAATGAATTTTCTTTAATTTAATTTAATTCATTTACTCTTAAATTTTAAATTTTAATTTTAAAATTTCTTTAAATCATTATGTAATATACTGCCTACTGATAAACATAAGTAACTTGTTACGCTTATACTATGATTGAATAAATATCCTAGCTACATTATTGTAGCTAAATTTATACCAGATCATTTCTGTTGTTGTTAACGTGAAACAAACTTTGTCAACTTCAGATTTTTACACTGATAATCACTCCAACAGCTAAGAAACCAGTAGTCTTCCGAAGATAACATATTGTTACATCAGTATACGTCCCTATTCAGAACTACGGTTCCATGAAGAACCAAGGTTCTACTGAGAACCACTCAAGTAAGTAAGTAAAGTAAGTAAATTTTATTTATAGTCGGTACATAATTGCAAAGTTCCAGATTATTGATTAAATCAAGGATTATATATTATGTTTACAAAGACTATGTCCTATCTCCTAAAAGTGGTTGTTCTAGTGAATAATTATATGGATACAAACCAGTATTTATGGTTGTTATACAAATTGTTAGATTACAGTATGTTGGCAGTGTATGTTGGTTTTGAGCTGGGGCTATTAAAGCTTGGTTTTATAGGTTATTGTTTTAAAAGTTATAATTATATGCCCGAGCTGCTAATGAAACTAAATACGACAAAATATAATATAAAACTTTTATATTTCAAGAAGCAAAAATAAAAAATAGAAACATTAATAGGCAAAATTCCCTTAGAGTTCTAAATATCAACTTTAGAAGTTGTAAAAATAAAGTTGCTCAAATTGAAAACTTGCTAACATCAGCTAAACCTGATATAATAATTGGGAATGAAACATGGCTTAATAAAAATGTCCAATCTTCAGAAATTTTTCCACCCACACTATTCGAAGATGTTTTTCGGAATGACCGGGACAGTAAAGAAGGAGGTGGGGTCCTCATAGCAATTAAAAAAGGCATAATCTGTCAAGAGATTTTCAAAAGTAATAAAGTAGAAATGATTGCTGTTCAAGTTAACATTACTGAAACAAAATCCTTAATTATTATTTCAGCATATAGACCCCCTAGTAAAAATGATAATGAATATATGAATCATATGGTAAATGAAATCATTCAACTAAAACATAAATTCAAAAATGCAACTTTTTGGCTGAGTGGAGACTTTAACCTTCCCGATATTAAATGGCCAGAGCAAATCATCTCAGGTACTATGTACCCTAGGGAGATTAATGAAATGTTTGTTAACTTATTAAATGAAATAGGAACAGAACAAATTGTGGATATGCCAACCAGAAAAGAGAACACCCTGGACTTGTTTTGTACAAACCAACCAGCTTTAATCACAAAAGTTAAAACAATACCCGGAATATCTGATCATGATATTGTGTTGGTAGATGCCATTTGTAAACCCAAAAGAGCAAAACAAACTCAACATAAAATTTACTTGTGGAAAAAGATTGATCTTAATAAATTAAAAACAACAACTAAAAATTTCATTACCAACTTACTATCACAAAAGGAAAGCGATTTTTCTGTTGATGACTGGTGGAATAAATTTAAAAATGGCGTGAATAAAATCATTGAAAATAATGTACCAAGCAAAATGACAAAGTCTAAATACACTAACCCTTGGGCAAATTCGGAAATTGATAAAATTTGTAAACAACAAAGAAGAGCTTTCAATAAAGCCAAAAAATCTGGCAAAAAAGTACATAAAGATAAATATAAGAAAATAAAAGCTACAGCCCAAAGAGAGATTAGAAAAGCTCAAAGGCAATATATGGAGGAGGTTATAAGTCCCCAGTTAGATGAAAAACCTAAATCATTCTGGCAATTTATAAAAAGTAAGAAAACTGAAGCATCAGGTGTGAGTCCTCTTCGTGGCAAAGATGGATTACTTTATAGCGACCCTAAAACCCAAGCTAATATCCTTAACGAACAATTCAAAAGTGCTTTCACTAGAGAAGACATATCAGAAATACCCAATAAAGGAACAAGTCCTTACTCTGATATGCCAGACATAAAACTAAATTTAAATGGTGTCATTAAGTTATTAAAAAATATTAATCCCCATAAAGCCACTGGCCCAGATAATGTACCGTCTTATTTTTTGAAAACCTTAGCAGAAGAAATTTCCCCTTTTTTGGTCCATTTTTTCCAAAAATCAATTGACCAAGGCTCTGTCCCTAAAGACTGGAAGCAAGCTAACGTAGTCCCTATATTTAAAAAGGGTGACAAGCATAATGCCAGCAACTACAGGCCTGTTTCCTTAACAGCTATATGTTGTAAAATCTTGGAACATATATTAACAAGTAACATAAGGCAACATTTAGATAACCATAACATTCTGCATGACAGCCAACACGGGTTTCGTAGTAAACGCTCATGTGAGACACAATTAATTATAAGTATTCAAGACTTAGCTAAATCCTTGGCAAATGGTGACCAAATTGATATTATATTATTAGATTTTTCTAAAGCTTTTGATAAAGTTCCGCATCAAAGATTAATTCATAAATTAGATTATTATGGCATTAGAAATCAAAACTTAAAATGGATTACAGATTTTTTAGCAGATAGGCAACAACAGGTTCTCTTAAATGGTACAAATTCTCCAAAATTATCCGTTGATTCTGGTGTGCCACAGGGCACTGTTTTAGGTCCAACTTTATTTCTCTTGTTTATAAATGACCTGCCTGAACATGTTAATTGTAATGTAAGGCTTTTTGCCGATGATTGTTTACTTTATAGAAAAGTCAATAATGGTACGGATGCCACTTCACTACAAAATGACCTCTCAAACTTAGAAAAATGGCAAATGAACTTTAATCCTGAAAAATGTTACACAATTCATGTTACTAAAAAAAACTAAACCAACAAATTTTGATTATAAACTTCACAACCATACTTTAGAGTCTGTTAAAGAAAGTAAATACTTAGGTGTAACAATAAGTAATGATCTTGACTGGGGGGCACATATTAATGATATTACTTGTAAGGCAAATAAAACATTAGGATTTTTAAGAAGAAACATGAAAAACTGCACTCAAAAAGTTAAAAATCTTACTTACACTTCACTTGTGCGCCCGGTTATTGAATACTCCTCCCCAGTTTGGGACCCATACAAAAATAATCAGATATCTCAGGTTGAGCAAATTCAAAGAAAGGCTGCAAGATATGTACTGAATAATTACAAAGACAGATCTCCAGGGGCTGTTACAAACATGTTAAATACATTAAAATGGGAAAGTTTGGAGAGTAGGCGCAAAAAATCAAGATTAAATTTACTATACAAAATTAATTGGGGGTTAGTAGAGGTTCCAAAAGACATGTTAACAAGATCTGACAGGCGTACTCGGGGGGAACATAAATTTAGGCAATTATCAACAAACAAGGATGTATATAAATACTCTTTTTTTCCCAGAACAATAACAGATTGGAATAATCTACCTGAATCCATAGGTATGGCATCATCCCTGGAATCCTTCAAAAGTGGTCTATCCACTCTAACATTCAAAGAATCTCCAGTGACATACAGACAATAAATATACCGCTGTACAACTGTATATATGTTTTTATTATATGTAATCTAAACCTAGTAGAACTTTAAATTTTAACAGAAAATAGTAACATTTTTATGCTCATACTTGAATGTAAGTTTTTACATGTTTTGACTTTTAAGTCCACTTTTTTGTACTTGCGCACAAGTTCCGGGATGTTTTACACTCCTTTAGGAGTCTATTCCTGTATATGGAAGAAGAAGAAGAAGCATGCATGTGTCCACAATACTCAAATATTCTTAATGATGTTTGTCATTACTTCCATTTATAAACGTGTTTATTGTGCAGTATTTTCCTTAGATCTTTATGTGCCTTATTATCCCTTCTCACGGCTCTACTAGCGTGAGATGGGCCCATCTCACATCGCTGTCAAGACGTCGTTTATTAAACACCGTGATGTCACAATATTACAAAACAGCGATAAACATATTATTAACGTTTTTTGAAACTCAATATACGAACGAGAACACGCATCTCGTTTCAAAAAAACATCAATAATCTATAAATATTAAATTCATAAATTCGACAAAAATGATAATTTGTTTTGTATTGTGAACTTCTTTTTTTTTAAATAATTTATTATTTCTTGCTTAAGAAAACAAAAAAAAATTGTTCTAAAATATACGTTTTAAAAGTGTTGGTACCAATTGTCCTAAAGTGGGACCAACCAGTGACAGTCTATACTAGTCCCTGGACCAACCGGCAAAGAATTGGGACGAATTGGATGGGACCAATTTGCATGTGGGACAAATTTTGTCCAGACACCATATGCACACCTATTGCATTTTACACCGGTCCCAATCCCCAGAGACATATAAGTACATGTAATTATTTGCCTCTGCAAACCCCAACCCCCAATAAATATTGACTGGTCCTTAAACAATGAGTATCACCACGACTACACTCAAAGCAAAGAAACGCATAGACCTTTTGATTTGTCAAAATGCAAATAATGTAATAAAACGATTTTAAATAATACGGGTAAGTTTTCAACTTGATTTGGCTCTCTGCTAAATGTGCACGGTGACTCTAGATGTATATGCACATCATATATACATGTGCACATCAGAGAATATAATTACGTGCATTAATGTATATGTATTACATTGTAATTATATACGTCTCCGTGCACATTAATAATTTGGCTATTGGTGATCAAGTGAAATGTGGTGCTACGTAAATTTTAAGTGTTTAAAATCCCCAGTCAAGTGTTTATAGGGAGGAGGGGCCGGTGGGGGTAAGATCGGCATGTGAATTTACATGCATGGTATAGAACGAATAATCCGTATATTACCCTAAAATTAATTATGGTATAGAACGAATAATCCGTATATTACCCTAAAATTTATTTAAAAGTGAACATTTTTTTAAACCGAGACACAGTGAACCGAAAAATTAAAGTGCTTATTGTTTTAAATAACAACAAATTTCAGACAAATGTTTTGAATCTCTGAAACGCTTTCCGACTTTAAATAGACATTTTTGGAACCCATTTTTGTGGCGTCACCAACACATTAGAGAAACATGTCACGTCACTGGAATGCAGAGTCATTTTAGATCATTTTAAGGTTCCTAAGCAAAAATGTGATGAACCATAAAATTTGCGATGCTTGCATTTAGGCGGCGCCTTTATTCATATTATTGAAAAATAGCACTATAAATTAAAGGTAAAACAAATGTTTTTCTTTATTCCGCAGCGTTTAATATTCATTGAACAAAAATAAATTTAATGAAATAAAAACCCATAAATAATATTTCTTTTTCGGCATTTTCTGATACTTTTTGGTCCTCTGTAGGGAAGATTCTCATTAGAGTTTGGTTGACAGTTGAGCCAACTGACTGTATAAACAAAAACCAACAAAGTAAGATTTCAATAGTTCACGTAACTTTATCTTTGTATAATTTCTACCATATCTATTATCCTTTTCTCAATAAAATTTGATAATCAATAATATTAAAAAAAATACTATACATTTGGAATAGTCTATGTTGTTTTACGAATTTGTGAAACGACGTACTGTTGATGCATAAATGAGCAGTATTTAGACGGATTTCTATTGGATTCGGAACTTTTCCAGACTTTTCATTTTATGTTAACAACAAGGACAGTTGTATTGACAGGTTAACTTAAGTGAGCAACACAAATAATAATTTATGGTGGCTCGTTACTCAAGGACACATATTCTTTTTCGTGGCACAGCCCCCTACTTGCTATATACCTTTAAATGTTCATATTTATTAAATGCCAACTTATTATGTGTCCTAAAAGTCCTTCAATGTATGTGTAACTGGTTAATAATAATAATAATAATAATAATAATCTTTATTTAAAGAGGGTAACTCAATTAGCTTACACTAATCTACCTTGAGGCCCTCAAAATAGCAAACAATGTATACATTCATAAAAAACAATTCAACAGAAATTACATATTGACAAACAAGTGTAGCATGCAGTATGAAATATATATACAAAACAGAGATAGTACAATAAATCAATATTTTTCTTTCAAATATTTAAAACAACTTGTTTTGAAAATATTCACATTTTTGGAATTTTTTATTTCTCTTGGTATTGCATTCCATTTAATTGCTGAAGAGTAAGCAAATGATGTTTTCATTGCATTTGTGTTAGGACGAACCACTGTTAAGTTATTGCTTGAAACAGATCTTAAACTCCTAGAACTTATTTCCGAGCATGGAGTACATAACGATTTTAAGTAAGCAGGTGTTTGGTTTTTCAAGATTTTATAAACTAAAACTAATTTGTGATACGACACTCTGTCTTCAAATGGCAGCCAATTTAGAGTATGAAACATTTCCTGTGATGGTGTAAGAAATGGAGCATCAAGAATTATACGAGCAGCTCTTTTTTGTAATTTTGTTACCCTTTGAATTGAATCATCTGAACAATTTCCCCAAATAGTTACAATCTGGTTACAAGTTTTAAAAACTTTATATTTTAAGGGGGACATTTTTGTAACTGTTTTAACGGTTACATTTAGGTTACAACATTATAAATGAGTTACAAATAAGGTACAAGTTTTAAAAACTTTATATTTTAAGGGGGACATTTTTGTAACTGTATATTTATATAGTTAGTCCGATAATCCTGTGCCGCCTTTTTATAACATAATAATATGAATGTAGTAGAGACGTAAATACAAAGTGCAGATAACTCCCGATAAGTATGACTGAACTTTTTCACTGCTTGGGTGGTGTTGCTTTACGGCCTTCAGTTGGAAGGAAAACAATAGGAGAGTATCAAATGTAGTTTATGAATATTCATGAGGGATTACATCACATTTACCGTATAATCTGCTACAGTTTGTGTCCGTGATTAGGTTGGGAAAACCAGAATTCAAAATTTTGTTGATCGTTTAAAGTTAGTTATTTGCACAGTAAATTAATGAAACTTCTATAGAACAATATTTTATACATCTTTTAAAAGATTTTCTAATAAAAATAAATTAAAACCACCATGTTCATATTTTAAAAAAGTTATAAATGTCCTACCCCATTGTGTCATGACGCAGTTACCTCCCATGTAATACATGATCAAACACGGTAAATCACTCTTCAATGTGAAAACACTAAAAGACTGCTTTTGTATGTGACAATCTTGCAGACAGATTGAGACTATATTTTTGTCAAACTACTTGCTATTAAAGCATTTTGAGTTAATATTTATGTAGGTTAAGTTCATTTTAATCAAGCCAAATATTAATTTCAATTTATATTACAATTTTAGAATTTTTTATATATAATTGTTTTGTGGAAACAGTTTTGTGTCAAGATCGAAT
Organism: Limnoperna fortunei; assembly: GCA_944474755.1. NCBI lineage: Eukaryota > Metazoa > Mollusca > Bivalvia > Mytilida > Modiolidae > Limnoperna > Limnoperna fortunei. Next base: position 18,078,028 of record OX104116.1, on the reverse strand, counting down.
TTTTTGAAAAGCAAAAAATGTAAATTTCTTTTACATACAAATAGATATTTTAAAAATTAAACTGTTTTTCAAAGTGTCACAAATTCCACTTTAAAATGATGTGTTGTATTTAAATTTTGCAAGACTTTTAAAATTTTATTTTGCGTCCCTAAATGTAGGCGCAGCCTAAATGCGAGCATCGCATGTCGTTACTTCAGAGCCCCCTAACAGTGCCTCTACATTCCATTGATGACGTGACGTCTTTTCTAATGTGTTGGTGATGTCACAAAACTCAATTTCAAATACAGCGTTTCAGATTGAAAAAAAAATTGTCTGGCATTTTTGTAGTAATTTAAAAAATAAACACTTTAATTTTATCGATGTCAAAGTTATTTTTGTCTACTTTTATATTACATCGTTCGTCTACAATATTTTCTTCGGATAGCTCAGCTACCATCTGAAATGGATTTGTTCATATGGATCACGTGACTTTTTTTACACACACACTTGTAACCGTATAGCTCACATCTGCGATGCTCGCTATGAAATTGTATGATATATTAAGAAAACCAGCTGAAGAGATGATCCAATCAACTAACGGTACCTACAAAATAATAAACAAAGCAGCAAGAATCGCAACAAAGCCAGGGCAGACAAAACGAGCGAGATGTGAAAGAACAAAGAAGAAATAAATATTCCGTATTCAGTGACTTTACCCATTTACATTACATTAAAATGAGTATTATAAACAATATAAAAGAAATATTATGATATACGTTTCTATGGCTTTAAACGATGGTCTGTGGTATAATTAGCTGGCCTGTGGTACGCAACTGCACATTGTCTCACCTAGATATTATTAAATCTAACCACAAATATTGATATTAAATCTTTATTTTTCTAATATATTTTTATATATTTCAATAAAATATATCATACAATGTGTATTATGTTATTAAAAGGTGGCCTGTGGTGAGCTGTGGTTAAAAGACGCACCCGTTCAACTTTGTCTTTGATGGGAGCATCGTCGGAAACCCACGTCCGGTCACGTTCTCGATTTGCTACCACTTACCGACCGTGGGCATACTTGTAGACTTGTAGATATTTTCTCGTTTTCGTGAATATTCATTACATTTAATTATCCAATGGGAATGAGGTTTATTGGATAAAATGTTTATTATCCGAAACTACGTATGTTATGTCTTTTTTTGATAAGTTGTTAGGCTTTACCGGAAGTAAAAGCAACCAATCAAAATAGGACATTTAATATTCTTGAAAACGAGAAAATATCTACAAGTGTGCCCACGGTGGTAAGTGGTAGCAAAGCGAGAACGCGACCGGACGTGGGTTTCCGATGATATGATGAGAGCTACATTGACAATTTTTTATACGCCTGTCGAAGACGGGTCGTATTATGGGAACACCTTCAGTGGGCGGATGGTTAGTCTGCACAGCGATATCTACTCTCTAACTCAAACAGTTGTTGTCCCATCTTCATGTTATATCCCGACGACATTCCTTCTTTAAATTGTGCCCAGTGCGGGATCCGCGTGGCTAAAAGAATAGACCGCAGTTGCGCTAGCTTGTCGTAAAAGGCGACTAAATAGCGCCCAGTACCCTGACCAGCATGTCAGGTCGGTTTGCCTAAAGACCGACTGGGATGTGTGCCCCAGGTGGTTAAATGGGGTACCCCTGGCAAGCTGGGGTTGTCAGGCCATAATACGGAAAACCAGACCGCAAACCATATTAGTGCACCGTGTTGGGAAAATGCCACGTTCCTCGCACGTTTAAGAACGCTGCTGTAGTATTCTCGCTATGAGTAGGGATTTCGATCCCGCTACAGGAGGCTAAATTGCCCGACCCTATCCATCCTCCCATTTGCCAGTGGCAATCTAAAATCCGTTACCCCTATTTTCCCTTGTGTCCCATCCCATTTTCATTCATCATCATTTCATGTTCATTTTATCATCCATTTCATGTTCATCGTCTGAATATAGCTGAAATATTGCTGCTCGGCGTTAAACACCATTAATCAATCAATCAATCCCATCTTCATGAAACTTGTTGATGGGCATAATATCTCTGCCAAATTTAAAAACCACCAAAATGACTTCAGAGGTGTGGCTCTTTATTTATGAAAAAAATGGCAAATTTGCCTTGTCCGCTTTCTATCTTAAACAGTTGTTGTTGGATCTCCATGAAACCAGGCCGAATTTTACTGCCGTTATAATCCGAAGTTAGTTTTGTGATTTGTCGGATTAACGACAGAATGGCAATGTAGCAAATAAAAAATTCGAACTTTGGTCTATTTATACAAAATTCAAACATATTTCTTTTTTTGGTCTTTGAAGATGCACATGGAAAATGCTATGTTGATCATTTTTCTGTATTTTATTATAAATGTTCTTATTTGCATACTATAACAACCATTCCGTAGTAAGAATTTAGTAATTTACATATGTATTACCCAAGATGCAACATGCCATTCAGTTTCGGGTTTCTCAATGATTTTCATGTAGTTCATAAAATTAAAAAGAGACACGAATGTCAGTTAATACACAACGCAATGCGGGTTATTAAAAACAGAAATAGCTATCATCACTTATCAATAATGATTGATTTTAAACACGAAATCGATAAAAAAAATGGTGAAACTGTCAAAAGATATATTTGATTATATATGCAACTTCTTTTGGACATCAAAGTGATTCACTCCCGCTCTGCTACATTACAAGTAATGGGACTAAATTTGTACCCTTGGCAAACAAAAAAAACAAAAAAAAAAAAAAAAAACAGAGGGTACGATTATTTGTTCTACATGAAACTTGTGGAAAATGTTCATGGGCATAATATCTCGATCAAGATTGATAACCAGCTGAAATTCTTCTGTCACTTCAGATTTATCTAAAATGACAAATTTGCCTTGTCTGCTCTCTAACTCAAACAGTTGTCTGATCTTCATGAACTTGTGGAAGACCAGAAGGCGTAGAAACACTGTTTAAAAACTTAGATCCATCAAAAGCGATTGGGCCAGATGATATATCTGCTCACATACCAAAAGAGTATGCCTGTGAATTCCCCCCCCCCCCCCCCACCTTGCTTATTTCTTTAACATTTATTAGAGGTGAAGTGCCATTTGACTGGAAACAAGCAAATGTCATCCCCATCTTTAAAAAGGGTGACAAATATCTTCCAAGCAACTACCCCCCTGTTGCTTGACTCTCTAGCGAGATGGGAACAACAATGTGGGATGCAGTTCTACCCTGGAAATTATAACTCGATGTCTGTCACACAATCAAGAAAACCATACAAGCATAATTACATCCAAAAAGGCCATACACTAGAATCTGTCGACACGGCCAAATACCTTTGAATTACCATCTCCTCAAAACTAACTTGGAATGCTCACATTGACAATGTAACATCAAAGGCACATGGGTTATTAAGATTTCTTAGAAGAAACTTACAAATTAAAAATGAAGAGACAAAGTGTATGGCATATAAATCCTTAGTAAGATCTAACCGCGAGTACTGCTCTACAATTTGGTCACCCCACACCAAAAAACAAAAAGAACAAGTTGAAAAAGTGCAATGTAGAGCAGCATGCTACATAACTGGCAGATATCATAACACTAGCAGTGTCAGTTCTATGTTGGACCACCTCCACCTACCTTCTTTAGAAACCCCAAGAAATATAGCAAAGTAACCATGCTCTACAAAATTACACATCACTTAGTTGCCATTGATCCAAACCTTTTATCTAAAACCATTTACAAATTTTAGTACACGACACAGTCACAGTCTTCAATTTCAACTATTCTCTACTTCAACTGATTACCTTACAGTTTTTCCCTCACTGGAATGCCTTGCCCCCTGGCATTGTTGTAGCACCTACACTGGGTCAGTTTAAAACTCTGATCCAGTCACACCCTATTAAATTTCATTTTTGCCATTCAAACCCCTGTAAATAACCATGTACTAGTAAATATGTTACCGGTAATTAAAAGTATTATTTCAGTATATGTTTAACTGAAACTTTTTGTTTTTGTTATTTTTTCCCCTTTATTTCAAGTTTCTTAAATTCATTTACATTTGTCTGTTCACACCATTGCATAGTCATCACTAATAACGGTGCAATGTACTATGTAGATGTAGATGTAGAGATTGTTCTAAATTGGTTCAATAATAGGAAATCAGCAAGCTGGGAATTTGTAAATTGAATGTGGTAATCTGGGAAACAGCAAAATGGAATGCACCCTGGCAGTGATTCACACCGTGGGTATTCAGAGATGCAGGAACAGTAGTATACATGTATATGTGTCTACAAGTTATTATAATTTAAATGCATATCGTGTAAATATAATTATTTATTTTCTTTATTGTAGATTAGAAAAACATAAATAGAAAATGATAAGATCAACCATAAGTCTATGCAGAAGGGGATATACATGTTTATTTGTAAATTTTGGTAAGTAATGCATGCAATGTATAAATCTTAACTGGTCATAAAGCTTTATTTTAATTTGGTGCATTTTACGACAAATTACATAAGCTCCATTGTGATTTTAACCTAATACACGTACAAGCAAAGCAAACATAACAAACAACATGAAGAACATAAAAGGCAGACAGCAAGTGTTAATACTGTAGCTAAAAGAGACGAGCATTCAATAACAGAAAACATCAAATACATGTATTAAGACAATAAAAACATGTAGTATACAAGGAAAGATAAGCACATACTATGACAATAAATTTAAAGCCAGGCAGACAACACATATTAAAATAAAACAGTAACTAAAAATGAGACAATAATAGCATGAAGCATACAAGGCAAGATAAGTACTTGACTACAAATGTACTTGGACAATAAAAAAAGGAAGATAGCTAGCACAACTAGAAATGGCTGCTAAAATATTGACATGAGAATGCAATAAAACTGGAAAATAAATCATATTAAGACAATAGAGCATGTAGCATACATTCAAGATGAGGACATACTAAGACAATAGAGCATGTAGCATACATTCAAGATACTAAGACAATTTAACTAGTGGTTTTAATGTATAGGGAATATATAAGCAGATAAGCAATTTCAGAAATAAACACATCGCTAGGTTAATAAAATCATGCCAGCACAAGCAGGATTACTAGTAAGCATCAGGTGAACAATCACCTAATAGACACAATATTATTTTAAATGATTAAATAGAGAAGTCACCAAAAAAAACAGAATAGAAAAGCAAATCAAGCTATTTACATGAAGAGCAGCAGCATTCAGAACCATTCCAGGACTAAATTAGTCTTTTAAATTGAGATACCGGAAAGCAATTTTCTGTCCAAAAATATGGTCTGGAAGGCTGTTCCAGAGAAAGGCTGCAGCAAAGCGAAGTTACAGACTAATTTAAAAGACCAAAGTAGTTTTTGCCATTTTGCTGATTGTGCCATTATTTACCCATTAAAATGGATGGCAAAGACTTTTTTAAATAGAATTCACTATCTTCCATATACTCAGTAAAAATACATTATGCTTTTCATTTTTTAAATGCCAATTTTTCATGCAAATTGTCAAAAGATCGGGTGGCAAGAATTACTCTGTTACCAGTAGTTGTAATATAATATTAAACAAAATTGTTTGATTTTTGTGTGCAATTATTACAAAATGGATTTTAAATCAAATATATTGGTTGAAATGTTATCACATGATAATCTGTTTTCATTAGAACTGACATGGAATAATTCTTTTATCAACCTGCATGTGATTGTTATGAAAATGTCTCAACCTTCATTATGCTGTTTGTATCAGTTTATCAGAATCCTAAACCAGATTTCGTTAACCCCAATATATATATATATATATATATATATATGTAATAAAACATGGTCATTTGGAGAGATCTTAATGCAGTAAACAAAATTGGGAAACATGGTTTGTATCCATAATAGCGCCATCATCTTCAATCACATTGTTAGCAAATGCCCTAATCAGTGCACTATTTCTAACTTTTTGGTAAACAAGTCAATAAGTTCATTATTTCTCCATGTTTCAAGTTAATAAACAAATTTACCATGATAATATTTCAAAAGATCAAATGAGAAAATTATTCTGAAAAAATCGACTTATTTATTTCAAAATTTTGTAGGTAACATTATTGTTTTATTTGTTTTCCAGCCAAACGACAGAATATGAGATACGAGTCTACATCTACAGTTGAGAAGTTTGAATCACTTATAAAAAAAGTACCTGGAGGGACAAGTAATCTTGAAGAAGCAAAGAGCCAAAGTCCTGGTTCAGTAGATTCTGAAATTATGTAAATATGCTAAAAAAATTTACTGAATGGCTTCTCTCAGAGTAAAGTTATTCATGAAATCTTATCTGTAGAGGAACATCACAAGTGGTTTTTTTTCAGTGACCACTATTGCATGTGTTTAATTCCCTCATTTTTAAGATTAAGAACAAGTTTAAACAAGACCCCATTACCAAATTATAAAGTTCATTAGTTACTATTTCATGGAAAAGAGATTATTTATGAGAATGTTCTTCTTCTTCCGCTGCCAAATAAAATGGACTTAGACAGCTCTAGCTGAAAAAGTGTTGAAAGTGGCATACAAATCAAAAGTGAATTTTTTTCCAATCCCTAAACTAAAGATAGACAAAAAGATTAATTTTTGTATGTTCCCGTTTTTCAGATACTCAGGTATTGCTTTGTATTAAACAAAATTATAAAAAACCAGTTTGTGCTACACAGCAGTATCTTGATTCAGATTTAATTGGTTTTTTTATTCTTCAACTTTTATACAATGTAACTTTTGTTTTATTAATATGATTATCTATAAAATATTACCTTAATAACCGTAATAATTACAGTGAAAGTTAAAATATAACTCCATTTTTAATATACATATTAAAAGCACTAAAATGAAGTGTTGAAGGGTTGTAAGTTCTATGAGTTTAATAAATTTATGTCATCTGATTTGTCAGTTCCTTGAAATGATAGGTAGGTAAACAAATGTGATAATTTTAGAGAACAAGTGGAGGTATTCATTAATAAAATCTGGAAAATCTCCATAGTAAAGACTAACTTTCAGTTAATTGTATATGACAGTATTGTTTAAGTACAGGTACAGACACAATATAGGTATACAATGTCTATTTGTAAATGGTATTCGACAGAATCTCTGACCAGTGAACTTTAATAATTGGTCTATTTGTATATGGTGTTAGTATGAAAGTATCATGTCAAATTAACTTATTTTTTTAAATACAGGTTACCAGTAAATTGCAAAAAATATTCTTGAATAAGAAAAAATTGTTTGCTTACAAAACTTGTGACAATAAAGGCCAGATTGTGCATTATTTTAAGACTTTCGTCCTTCCTACCTCACATTTACTTTTTTTTTGTGTGTGTGAAAATCACTTCGCAGACTCATGAAACTTGAACACATTTTTCACCAGCAAAATTCTGTTGGGGTGCACTCAATACGTCACACTTGAGTGAGTTTAGAAAAGCGGAGTGTTTACCAATACATGTATTTGAACATCAGGGCATCAGTGACCCATTTCTTGTTATTACAAGAATAAAGTAAAGAAAACATACATGATTCTATATTAATATACATTTGTCCTTTTTTCTGCAGATCTAAAGGAATTTTTCCAACAAAAGAAAGTATGGATGTTTTAGTGAATGGTATACCTTACAAAGAAATACCTATTGTTCATATCAAAGCAGGGAATAATAATACAATAATGATATTAGTTGATAAAGATGGTAAGAATTATAAAAGATGGCAAATACTTATTTTGGGACTTTTAATAAGAAACATAAAGATAGACATGGTGCCTGAAACTGGTACAAAACGTTTGAAAACATGTGCATTGCTGATTAATTTTTTTTTTGAAAACATTATATTGATGTATTAAAAATAATACAGTAAATAAATTCTAAAATAGTTTTTTCTATTTAAGTGCAGTGCTATGCCATTTTTCATAGATCAAAATGATTAAATTTATGTTTGTTGTTCCTTTGAAAAAAAAATCCATGAAATATTCAGGTACATGTAGTTTACTTAATAATATACAGCCAGGTATTGGGAATAAAATGCAAATATGGTTCACTTTGATTTCTGAAATATTTTTAGTTTCAATTTTGTGGTTATTAAAGAGGAAACTTTGCATCATTTGTTTCACAAAAGGGAAAGGAAATAGAAACGGTAGTAGAAAAAGAAAGAACAAAAACAGTCCATCTGGATACACCCCACCGTTCAAAACAAATATGGCGACCCCCGTTCAATCGAACGACACTTCTCAAGTTTTGGCCCAGGCCCATGATTCGATATATATCGAAATCATCAAAGTATATCAGAGTCACCTGTTATTCCACAACATTTAGTATTTGCAACTCCTGCACCTCATGAACTAAATAATATACATACCCAGATACGTCATAGTACACCGGTGTCCAACGTTGCAAATGGTCACCAAAATAATATGCCTACATGTATGCCAACACCAATGCCGCAGTGTACAAACCTGCTTCCTCCACCACCCCCACCGATAGCTACTATTAACATCCAGGCCCTTGTGAATGAAATTGCAATGATCAACGAGCGATTTCGAAGGTTCGACAATTTCATGTCAACAAAACTTGTAAAACTAGACGTACTAGATTCTATGAACCAAAAACTAGACAACTTTGAAAATGCTATTAAAAACATGAAAGACGAAATACACAAGATAAAATCAGTACAAGAGAACCAAGGTCACACCATATCCAGACAAGAGGAGCACCATCACCTTGTCGAAGATCGAATAAGAAATTTGGAAGCTCGAAATAGAACGTTAGAAGAAGAAAATTACAAGTTAAAAGAAGATTTTCTCAGACTCAAAACTCATTCGATGAAGTACAACCTTATGTTTGGGGGAATCGAACAAGCTCATGAAGACACAAACACAAAGGAAGTGTTGGTAGAGTTTCTGAAAACAGAACTTCACATAGAGGATGCAGAAAATATAAATTTCCAAAATGTTCATCGTCTTAGTAAAACGAAACGAAATCCACGCAACATCATAGCTCGCTTCACCAATTATTCGGACCATGAGAGGGTATTGAAGGCAGTCCCTACCGCTCTGAAAAATTCAAAATCAATTCTCGGTAAACCAACAATATCCTACCGAAATCGTAAACCGTAGAAGAGAACTGATACCGGACCTCAAATACTTGCAGCGACAAAAAGTGAAAGCAAAACTAGTGTATGATAAGATTTATGTTGACGGCAGACCATATGAACCGCCACCCCGTGATGAACCCCACAGACACAACCGACAAGAACCAGTTCTCCATAGATAGGACAGTCACTCAGACACTACCCAATACACATCACAGTTGTTTACAAATAAACTTAATGTCACCTATTTAAATGTTAGCGGACTAAAATCCAAATTACTTAATCCTGAATTTATATCTATTATTAAGAGATATGATGTACTTGTGTTTGTAGAAACTAAACTAGATGACTTAGATGTTATAGATTTACCTGAAGATTATTCTTACTATTGTAAAAACAGAAACAAATGTAAAAAGAAGTCTGGTGGTATTATTATTATTTACAAAACAATATTTTCAAAACAAATTAAATTTTTAGAAAATGATTCAGACTTTATACAGTGGGTGGAATTAGATCTGATAACTTTAGACTCAAAATTTTTACTGGGATGTGTATATATCCCACCTGAATATACCAAATATGCCTCTGAAAACTGTTTTACTGAGATAGAAAATGATATAATTAATTTTTCACAAATCTCTAAAAATATTGCACTGGTTGGAGATTTTAATGCAAGGACAGCTCAGCTGCCCGATTACATTATACCAGACGAAAATCTTCATGATATACTTAATATTACTGATAATGAAGTTAATGAAAATATGTATACTTACCAAATACTAGAACAATTAAATATTCCTCTTTCTAGAAGCAATAAAGACACTGGTAGAACAAATTCCTATGGTAATAAATTATTAGATCTATGTAAAAGGTCTTCACTTTTTATTGTAAATGGTAGACTACATGAAGATAAAGATATTGGTCAAACTACATGTAAAGACACTAGCACTGTAGATTATTTAATTGTATATCCTATGTTATTCCAATACTTGAATGAATTTTCTATATGTGAATTTGACCCTATGGTCTCAGATGTACACTGTAGAATACACTTCAGTATTTCAACCAAGGCCGGGTCTCATGAAAATCGTGCCAACGGTAACTCTGATAGAAATTATGTGAAGTGGAATTCGGCCAGGAGTGACCAATTTGTAAATTTTATTGTTAATGATGAAAAAGGATGTATTAATAATTTAGATGAAAAATTAGATATTATTATGAACAGTAATAATGTCACACCTGACTGCGTTAATAATGCAGTTGACAATTTAAAAGGTATATTTGTAGACACGGCCAAGTCCGCATTCGGCTATTATTCTCCTAAAAACAGGTCGAAAGATCATGATACTAAGCCTTGGTTTGATAAATCATGTAAACAAAAGCGTGATGAGTTTCATAAAGTAAAAGAGAAATATAAATCAGTCAAATCTGATAATTTAAAAAAAGAATTTAATGCTAAAGCAAAAGAATTTAGAAATCAAATGAATACAAGTTTTAGAAAGTTTCAGGAACAAAATTCGATTAAACTTCGTGAAGCTTCTAAAACTGATCCAAAAAAGATGTGGAAAATTTTAAATGATATGAATGGGTATAGAAAAGAAAATGTTGATATACCCATTGATACCTTGTATGATTATTTTAAAAAGCTAAATGAAAATGACGAAATTGAAGATGATTCGAGACATTTTCTTGATAACGTGTGTGAAAACGAAATTTATGATAATATCCTTAATGGAGAAATCACACAAGATGAAGTGTCAAATGCAATTAAAAACTTGAAAAATGGAAAAGCTGCAGGTGTAGACGATTTTGTTAATGAATATTTTAAGCACTCGACGCCTCAGCTTGTTTCTATTTACTGTAAATTGTTTAATATAGTATTCGACTCCGGTATTATTCCAGAGACATGGTTGAGTGGAATTATTCGACCAATATACAAAAACAAAGGCAATACAAATGACCCCGACAACTACCGAGCAATAACGTTAATAAGTTGTCTTGGGAAATTATTTACCTCCATTATCAATGCTAGACTGACCTTTTTGTCAAACGAGTTTGATATTATCTCAGGATGTCAAGCTGGTTTTAGAAAAGGATATTCTACCACTGATAACATTTTTATTATGCATGCCTTGATATCGTTGTACTTTGCTTTTGGTAAAAAACTGTATTGCACATTTATTGATTTTAAAAAGGCCTTTGACACTGTCTGGCGTGCTGGGTTGTGGCAAAAACTACAAAACAGTGATATCAAAGGAAAATGTTTTCGAGTAATCTACAATATGTATGATAATGTTAAGTCTTGTATTGCATGTAATGGTAGACAGTCTGATTTCTTTGATTGTATGAATGGTGTGCGCCAAGGAGAAAGTTTGTCCCCTTTTCTTTTCTCTATTTTTTTAAACGACTTGGAAAAATATTTCGAAGAGCTCCATGTTCTTCCTTTAGATTTAGTCAAAGAGAAGATTCAAAGTTCCCTACATGTTTTTATTAAACTTTTTGTATTGTTATATGCCGACGACACGGTAATTTTTGCTGAATCATCGGACGATATGCAAAAATCATTAAACACTTTTCAAGATTATTGTGATCTTTGGAAATTATCTGTTAATACATTAAAGACTAAGGTGATCATTTTTAGCAAAAGAAAATATAGAAATAATAATAATCTTAAATTAAATGGCGCAAACCTAGAAGTAGTAGATTCATTGACTTACCTTGGTATAGTTTTTAAATATAACGGAAACTTTAATGAGGCGAGGAAAAAATTAGCGGAGCAATCACAAAAATCTTTGTTCGCAATATATAAGAAGATAAGAAATCATAAAATTCCGATTGATATTCAGTTAAAACTATTTGACTCACTAGTTGAGCCTATCCTACTATATGGCTCTGAAATATGGGGACATGAAAACATTGATGTGTTGGAAAGAGTACATCTTCAATTTTGCAAAAGAATACTCAATCTGAGACAGTCTACCCCCAACTTCATGGTATATGGTGAGTTAGGCCGATACCCTCTATGTATTAAAGTCAAGCTTAGAATGATTTCTTTCTGGTGTAGATTAGTACAGAACGAAAGGAAGCTTAGCAGCACCCTTTACAGGCTAATGTATGATCTGCAACTGAATGAGAATCAAAACTTCAAATGGATCTCTTATACAAAATCTGTTTGTGACAATACAGGTCTTGGGTATATTTTTTCTAACCAAACCAAAGTCGAATTTTGTACTCTGAAACCTATATTATTTGAGCGCCTAAGAGACCAGTTCATTCAGAAATGGTTCTCAGATATTGAAAACTCGTCTAAAGGTAAATTGTACTCGTTATTCAAAACAAACTTTTGCTTTGAAAATTACTTATTAAGGTTAACGGAGTTTGGAAGAACTCAGATATCTAAACTGAGAACTTCCAACCTGAAGTTGCCAATCGAAACTGGGAGATGGATAAACATTCCTAGAGAAGCAAGAGTTTGTATACTTTGTAGGGATGGAATCGGCGACGAATTCCATTATTTATTTAAGTGTCAAAATAACTATGTTAAACAATTACGACAAAAACATATACCAAGGTACTATTTCATAAATCCAGATAAAAATAAGATGAGTGGTATGTTATCTCTTTGTAATGTCAAACTTCTAACCAACATAGCATCGTTTGTACATAAACTGAATTTGTTATTTTAGCTTTTTATACTGTATGAGTAGCTCATTCTGTCATTTGTAATATATGTTATTTTGTTGTATGTCCTCATGTTACACATGTATGTGTCTGAGTGTTTCAATAAAATCTAAAAAATCTAAAACAAATTAAGTCACATCTAATTAAGAGATTAACATAGGTAAAAAAACCATGTCAGTTCCATTAAAATCTTTTTAGTAAGTCATGTTTTTTTTCAGCTTTTTGCTTCTTTCACCAATTTATCAGCTATACGGTGTTTTTGTTGGATCAGGAAGCCAGGCCAATCAAATTAAAATTAAAATACACTCATGTCACTTGCCACAGTATTTATTGTTGCTGCATGGAGAATACGGTAACTGGCAATTTATGATTTGGAGTTATGTTTCATAATAATTTAATTGTAGTCTCTGACTGTGATGTTTGTTCATTTTCAGACAAAGTCTTAGGCTATTCATCGGGTGTAAGTATTTTAAATTTATTTTATACATTTCCTTGCACCCGTTTAATATTTTTGTTAAAACTTACTAGTTTAAATTTTATCCTATTTGCAGTAGTTTGTAAGCTACAAATTAACGTACTGAGTGTGTTTGGTAAACTTGACCATGTGATGATTGCAATTAATTGTATCTTTTTCAAAAAAACTTAAATGTTCTTAGCCATAAAGAAAGATAATTCTGATGTCCAAATTCTCTCAGTACCTCAGAGTGATGTTAAGGCTATTTTACAAGATATGAAACATTTGAAGTAACATAGTTTATTTAATATCATAATTAAAGTCCAGATAAATGACAAGGTTAATGATTAAGAATATTTAAAAGAAATTTTTAATACTATTTTCATACGACTGTCTATCAGAAATGTGTTATGGTAATCAAATGTCCATCTGTCCATCCAACTTTGTTCTTAAAAAAAAATGGGGATTTTAGTTTTCCCAGTTGAATTTTTAAAAAGCTGTCATTAATTTTTCATGTAATTTTGGGGCATTATTGGTACTGATAAATGTTATTATATCTCATTAATGAAGATGGAATAATACATTCATGAAGTGTATAGCCCCTTGTCCTTGTCTTCGAGTGTATCATGTGCTTATTCATGGCTCTTATGAGATGCATGTACATGTTTTTCTTATCTTTACACTAGTATAATTCTATTCATGCTGTAATTTATTTATATTAAGTGTTTTGATTGGATAAAAACACTTAAATGGCGTCTTCTCAGATAATTTATATATCGATATTTCCTCTGAGCGGACTACTTTCAGTATCCAATGTAAACAAGATGGCGTCCTCCTAGCGCATCGTTAGGGAGAGGGGATAATGTTTTCTCTGCCCCAATTGATTTCCAATTAAATCGATTGAGATTTCAAATAAAATATAATATAATTACAATTTAGTACATGTATTTCATTTTTTTTTATTTTCCTATCAGTATCTACAGAACCGCGATTCCTTTGGTACTATGTTTTGCAAATACCTACGCTTTCCTGCCTAGGTACGTTTTGAGGTCTAGATGGGTTTCTGTAACTGTTTTTGCTGTTTTAAAAATTGTAACGATTATTTCACAGAATTATAAGGATTAAATGCTGTGTTTTAGGAAATTATCAATGTGTAAACTCCTGCGACTCCCTCACAAACTTGACATAAAGTCCTTCGGACTTTATTTAGTTTGTGAGTGAGTCGCCGGAGTTTACACATTGATAATTTCCTAAAACTCAGTGTTTAATCCTATAATATATAAATAGTTAATAGGTAACAAAACTACATATTGAAATTTTGTTAAATCAGATGAAGAACAAGATAAATATATGCATCAACTATTACATGTATAAACATTAATAACTGAGAGACATTCACAAAAAGTTCTGTCCTAAATGGCTTGTGTGTTTGTAACAAAATATTTCTCACTTTTTTGATGAACAAAGATTAACATGCTTGTACATGTATATGTTTATTTCAGGGAACTGTAGGATTTAAAAATGCCAAAAAGGGAACCAACATGGCAGCACAAACTATAGCATATGACATAGCACAGGTAAATCATAGTTTAAGTAAATAGTTTACATAAATGTGAGATAGTACAGGTAAGTGATACATACATTTGAAATGTACATTAGAGATACAACCATGTGCTACATGGGAACATGAAATGTGTTTGCTCTCTTACATTCAGCTGCACAAAAATTATTGAGCGAAGACCAAGCTTATTGTAGATTGTACAAAGGCTCCATTATCTATCCTAACACTACCCCCATACTTCTGCATTTGCAGTCAAAAATTCTTGTCCATGTCCCACATTGATTTATTTTTTGTTAACTTGTTTGTATCCTGGATATTGTTTAAATACTGTTTTATGAGCATTAAACAACCATTCAATCTTATCAGTCCAGTTACTGGAATCTTCCTGTTTGAATTTCTGCCATATTTTAGTGCTGTTTTTTGTATGTTTTCAGAAAGCTTTGTTCAAAGAAGTAAATATAGTAAGAGTGTGTGTACAAGGTATAGGACCAGGGAGATTGGTAAGATATATGATAGATAAATTATATATAAAGTAACAGATAATTAAAACAAGTGATGTCCAATTTTTGTCCCAAACTTAAAGCGGACCACATGAAACCTTCCCTGAGTATAAGTTGGTGTTGGTCAGGGTATTTAAATTTAAGGAAGATGAACTGTCCCATTGTTTAAGTACAATAGTTATAGGTTATTCACGTTTTTTGAAACGAGATGCATTTTCTCGTTCATATCTCATCGAAGGGCGACAGCCCTGAGATGAGATGACGAGAAAATGCATCGAGTTTCATAAAACGTAAATAATCTGTTTGTCGCTGTTTTGTAACATTGTGATGTCACAGTGTTACTTAACGACGTCTTGACAGCGAGCTGAGATGGGCTCATCTCAAGCTAGTAGAGTGAGATGGAATAATATCGCACACAAAGATCAAAGGAAAATATTGCAAAATAGCGATAACTATTGTTCTCTGTGGAGTTGATTCAATGGGTACTTTAAATCTGACAGGTAAAAGTCAATAACTCACTGATTAATTTTGATGTTGAAAGAATAACACCCTGATCAAAATATATATACCAATTCTTACTGATGAAACTCATAGTAAGAGCAAGTAGTTACTGCAACAATGAATGTAAATGACTTCTGAAGAAAATTTTTAATTTTATTTGATCTACTGTATATGCATATAATTTTTGTTTGCCTTTCTCACTAATACCATATTTTGATGGTAGTCAGATGTTTTCATTAAAAAATTAAAAAAATTAAGAAGTTTTTCATTATAAACAAACAGCTTTCAAATTAATTTTACTGGATACTAGGACAGTTCCCATGGCCTTACACTCATTCTGCCTACTGCAAAATTTTTTTCCCTATATCCAACCCCTTTTTTCCATTGATTTATTGTTTGTTAACTCGTTCTCCTCTTAAATATAGCTGAAATGCTGCTTGCTGGACCTTAAGCAAACATGCAATCAATCAATCGGTTAAATGAAAAACATATCTTATGATACAGTACAGTTAATTTTGGTTCAAAACTATTCCTCTCTACAATCAATGTAGGATCATGTACAGTATTTTCATCAGTAGGAGTTTTGTTTCTGGAGTAGGAAAATTAATCAATGGCTGATTGATTTCTCCTAAAGACAAATTTAAAGCTCCCATTGAATAATCTGCAGAGAGTACAATAGGTATTGTATTCAAACAGTGGGACAGTTCATCTTCCAAAAATTAAAATACCCTGACCAAGACCAACTTGTACTCGAGAAAGGTTGCATGTGGTCTGCTATAAATCTATGGTACTTTTATACTGAACACTCCTTTATCAATCTACCACTATTTGCTAAATGTTTAATAAATAACAAAAACTATTGAATTGAATAAGAAATCTTTTGTGTTGCTGGGATTGTATAAATACCGTAAATAATTTAGTTTTTTTTGAGGTAATATATTACTAGTTCTCTAATTTTGACGTAATATTTCAACCGCTTGACCGGTGTGGAAAAAATATTTCTCGTCACTAGTGAATTTGTTGTTCTCAGCATTTGATTGGTTAAAAATAATAACGTCACAATAAGAACTCATGACGTCATAAACAAAACACCTTCAATTTACCGCGTATTCACGTCATGAACGTAAAAATTGGGGGTTGGGAGAATTTGTACTTCGTTTCGCAAATTTACTACTTTTTAAAATTAGAGAAACAGAATTTTACATTAGTACTCTTGGATTATCGGATTTCTCCAATCTCGATAGTTAAATTATGGAAATTTAAGTCCTCGTCAAGGCTCGGACTTAAAATTCCATAATTTAACTATCTCGATTGGAGAAATCCGATAATCCACTCGTACCAATGTAAGATCCTATATTTCCATATTCCTCAATCTGGTATTGTAAAATATGATGCACATTTCTATTTCTGCCAACTTTATGCAGATCAAATTATTCCTGCACTAAATCAGGGAATTTTAATTTAGTCTAAATTAACAAATTTTAAAACACTTATAACTATACATACTATAGCTAGTCAGCTGGAACTGCTACAATACCTTTTTAGCTCACCTGACCCAAAGGGTCATGTGAGCTATTGTTATCACTTTGCGTCCGTCGGCATCGTCGTAGTCGTCGTCGTTGTTGTTGGCGTCTGTAAACTTTTTACATTTTAATCTTCTTCTCTGAAACCACTTGGCCAATTGAAACCAAACTTGGCCATAATGTTCATTGGATGGACCTTTACAAAGTTTGTGTTTTTTATTTTGATTGGTAAACCAATATGGCCGCCACCTCAAGACTTAGTTTAACATACATGTAGGACCCTATGGGGAAAAAGTTAAAAAGGGCTTCTTCTCTGAAACCGTTTAACCAATCAAAACAAAACTTACTAGCAATATTGTGTGGATGGTCCTCTATAAAGTTTGTGTTTTTGATGGGAATTGGAAATTCAAAATGGCCGCCACCGCAGGACTTAGTTTAACATAGACCCTATGGGAAAAAGTTTTAAAAGGCTTCTTCTCTGAAACCGGTTAATCAATGGAAACAAAAACTTACTAGCAATATTGTGTGGATGGTCCTCTATAAAGTTTGTGTTTTTGATGGGAATTGGAAATTCAAAATGGCCGCCACCGCAGGACTTAGTTTAACATAGACCCTATGGGAAAAAGTTTTAAAAGGCTTCTTCTCTGAAACCGGTTAATCAATGGAAACAAAAACTTACTAGCAATATTGTTTGGATGGTCCTCTATAAAGTTTGTGTTTTTTATGGCAATTGGAAATTCAAAATGGCTGCCACCGCAGGACTTAATTTAACATAGGACCCTATGGGAAAAAGTTTGTAAGGCTTCTTTTCTGAAACCGATCAACCAATGGAAACAAAACTTACTAGCAATATTGTTTGGATGGTCCTCTATAAAGTTAATGTTTTTTATCCCAATCGGAAATTCAAAATGGCTGCCACCGCAGGACTTGGTTTAACATTCGACCCTATGAGAAAAAAGTTAAAAAGGGCTTCTTCTCTGAAGCAGTTTAACCAATCAAAACAAAACTTACTATCAATATTGTTTGGATGGTCCTCTATAAAGTTTATGTTTTTTATGGCGATTGGAAATTCAAAATGGCCACTACCGCAGGACTTAGTTTACCATAGGACCCTATGGGAAAAAGTTTTTAAAGGCTTCTTCTCTGAAACCGGTTAATCAATGGAAACAAAAACTTACTAGCAATATTGTTTGGATGGTCCTCTATAAAGTTTATGTTTTTAATGGCAATTGGAAATTCAAAATGGCCGCTACCGCAGGACTTAGTTTAACATAGGACCCTATGGGAAAATGTTTTTAAAGGCTTCTTCTCTGAAACCGGTTAATCAATGGAAACAAAAACTTACTAACAATATTGTTTGGATGGTCCTTTATAAAGTTTATGTTTTTTATGGCAATTGGAAATTCAAAATGGCCGCCACCGCTGCAGGACTTCTATATACAACCGGTTAACCAATGAAACAAAGCTTTCTAGTAATATTGTTTGGATGGTCCTATTTAAAGTTTATTGAAAATTACAGGACTTACTTTAACATCAGGGAAATGCCACCTTCATTGCCTATAAAATCAGGTGAGCGATACAGGCTCTTAAGAGCCTCTGGTTCTATTTCAGTCTGGAATTAAAGGTTTGCAAAGTGGAGGTCTTAACGTAATATCCATCACAGACACAACAAAATTACCACACAATGGAAGTAGACCTAAAAAAGCTCCTAGGAAATGATGTTATAGTAAGTGGCTATACAAACAGTAATGCTTGACTTAATAGGCCACTGTTTCTAATAACAGAATATGTTCTTTATAAACAGAAAGTACATCAAAAGGTTTATTTGAGTGCATAAATATATTAATGTGAAGAACATAATCTAATTCAAATCAAATCTTTAACTTGCTCCCCTCTTTTTGTTAAGTGATGGGAAGATTTCATTTCACTTATTATAAGTGTTTTGAAAAGGAACGTTCAAACTCTGCTATGCTTCTACTGTACAATTTGTTTTTAGGTTTCATTGGTCTCCTGAATTTATGCCATCAGGAGATGGTTGTAAAAATATTTTGTTCTGAAGTTATTTTCATATCATTCTATATATATTTGCTTTTTAAAAATTGTTTTGTCATTTTATTTTATCTGACTCTAGTTGCCTTTTGTTTTAAATTTGCTTATGTTTTGCTAGTGTAAATTGGAACCCTTTTTTTATTTTTCATGAACTTTTTTAAAAATATACATGTACATTTATTCCCCATGTTGGCTGCTGAAAACTTATACACTAATTAATAATACTACACTTCACATCTGTGGTTGCAGTTAGCATTCTGTAGTAAGTTTGCAGGTTATTTTCAATTTGTTAACTGTTGCCTTAGAAACTTAAAAATTGAAATTGTAAAATTTAGAAAAACATCCTTTAAGGGAAACTTTGCAAAAAAATTAAAACTAAATATGTTATTTTTAAAATAAAAACAAACATATTTGCCTTTTGATCTCTTATTGTATTCTTTACCGTTAGCGCTTTAAGGGTGGATTACAAGTGGTAAAATTTTGTATATGGGGCCGCCATATTGACAGTATTTACCACAAGATTGCAGGTTATGATGTAATAACCTGCATTATCCATAAATATTTTAAATAATCCAGTTTAAAAATATGTTTTTTTGCCTTTGCTCTTTGAAGAATATAAAAACTGGGGCGATGACCAATGACCAACTGACAACATAAGATTACCAAGTATGTCTTAGAGTTGTAATGATCTTTGTAATAATAAAAGTACATAAATTGTACCAGTAATAACTAATAGTAATAATAAACATGAAGTGAAATTATGATGCGTGAAAACAGAGTATTGAAAAATATTGCATCTAATGACTGTTATTTCTTAAATAGTCAGATTCACAAATATTTTCTATAAAAAGTTTCGTTCAATAACTTGCATAATCTGATTTTACATGGTACAAGTAGAAAATAATAATACAAATAATTTTTGATTTAATTCATATTTATGGACAAAATTCGAGGAAAAATGAAAAATGATGTCACCTAAATGAAGATACTTTACCAATAAACTAACCCGCAAGCTTTTATCAGAAATACAAAATTTAATCTTGCCAGAACCCCGTCTTATTGTACAACCTTCTGTTATTGGCCATTTTTCTTTATCATCATAGGACGACTTTTAGATACTTGACTGTCAAGTGATCTCTAGTATCTTCATCTAGTGACGAGATAGTGACAAAATGGCGAACCTCCATAATTGCATTTTTTGCATGCTAAATTAAATGTAGAACTTAACCGTTGAAAATATAATAAAACATGAGGCAAAAGTGTTTCTTTTTATTTGAAGTATAACATATCAAATTTTCATTTTTTTGCAAAGTTTCTCTAAAAAGCTTGTTTATTGTAAATATGTATAGATGTATAGGGTATTCAGTATGACAGTAGGCACAGGTGAGCAGTGTATTCTTGCCTAGTATGGATGTCTATTGTAATTGATCATGGCTAGTACTACATAATAATGCTGCTTTTTGTTTTGTTTTTTTGACAGGTAACGGATCAAGAGAAGACATTTCTTTTTTAATAAATTGTATATTTGTTGCTTCTTTTTGGTTATCAATAGGTTGATTGATCGATTGATGTTTAACATCCAGCAAGCAATATTTCAGCTATTTTCAGGACGTGATCAAATTTAACATTATTTATTTAAAGGAGTATTGATAAACAGTGGTCCTTCCTCAGATAAAAATTTAGCCTTGCACAATGATGTGTATATATACTGTTATCAAGGACAAGTTGCCACACGTAGCCAAATGTCCCCAGCCGCTACAGTATTAAATTGCCTAAGAGGTGTGGGAAACTAAAAAATGTTTTTGATACATTTATTTTTAGGACAAAATAATAAGCATGCAATATTAAAACTGTTTGGACGGGTAAATAATTGAAGAGCTAAGCAACTACATGGTAAAATTTCATTAGAATGTGCAAACTTTAGTAGAGTGCTGGATAACATTTGCTTTCACCATTGTTAAAATTGCTAAAACTCCCACAACTCCTAAAAAATTTGACAAATCAAAATAGTGGTAGAGTATGCACATCTACAATCTACAACCACAACAATTAATCCTATAAAAAATCAAAGCTATCCATTGAACAGTTTCAGAGATGCACCCACAAGATCTACCAAATATCAAAGCAATTTGTCATGTGGTTTCAGAGATGCACCCACAAGATCTACCAAATATCAAAGCAATTTGTCATGTGGTTTCAGAGATGCACCCACAAGATCTACAAAATATCAAAGCAATTTGTCATGTGGTTTCAGAGATGCACCCACTAGATCTACCAAATATCAAAGCAATTTGTCATGTGGTTTCAGAGATGCACCCACAAGATCTACCAAATATCAAAGCAATTTGTCATGTGGTTTCAGAGGATATGCGTCAACAAAATCAACCATTGTATAATATTGCTGAATATGTCAAAGTCCCATAACAAAATTTGACGAATCAAAATGACTATACAGTATGCACATCTACTCATCATAACAATTAATCCTACCATATATCAAAGCAACCCATCAAGCGGTTTCAGAGGATTTGTGTCCACAAAAAGTTCCATAGACATTAAATGCCTAAAGTCCATAAAGTCTCATAACCATTATAAAATTTGTCTAATCAAAATGTCGTTGCCATATGATCCTCTACATATACTGACTAACGATCCTAAAAAATGTGAACAAAATCTGTTCAGCGGTTTCAGAGTTGTGTCCACAAAAGTGGGACGAATGGATCCAGACCATTACTAAGTCCCTGTCACGTGTTGCAGCTGGGGACGAAAAAGGAAACTCAAACAATAAGGTTATCATTTGATCAACTCTTATATATCAATTGAGGTTTCCTATAAATTGCATCAAACAATATACAGGATATCGGCAAAATTATATTCAGAAAACATTGTCAACTATAGTGAGTGCATCACCCTTTAAATCCCCTGATGGCCAAGTGGTTGAAGTAGTTAGTCATCTACATGTACTAATGATCATGTTGCTGTCACCACTTAGGTTGCGAGGTTTGAGACTAACTGCATGCGGAGTGTGGGTTTTCTCTGGATACTATGGCGTGTTCCCCCAATCAAAACTGGAAGCCACAGATTAATCACAGGATATGCTACATAATGTCTAATTCTCTTGGTGTTTTGTATCAACACACATACAGAAGGGCTGCAAGTTTTGTGAACTTGACTTAAAAAGTGGACTAGAAAAACAATCTCCCCTCAATAATAAAAAATATTTAAATAATAATGAACACTGAAATACATTGAAACTTTTATTAGAAAGAACTACTGATGATGTATTACTTAAAAATTCTCTTTGATTAAAACAATACGAGTAAAAAAGAAGTGATTGATTCAGTTATCAGGCACCAAATAGGTCTTCTATAGAAAACAGATCAGTTATTGTTCAAAATGAACAAAATATCACAGATATAAGCATTCACGGTATCTTTCAAACTAAAACTACAAAATGTTTATAAATATTTAAATAGAATTAGCTTCTATTAAAATCCAATTCATTTATGAACTGTAATATTATCATTAGAGATTTGTAAAATGTTACAGAATTTAAAACAATATTAATAGAAATAATACCATGTAAATATACTCATTACCTAAAAATATATTTTGTCAAAAAAGTCCACAGAAATTACGAAGTACATGTATAGTAACATCCAAACAGACTTTGAACATGACTATCATCACATTAGCATACAATAACAATGTTTTCTGTACAAAATTAAAATTTTACAAAATTGAATAACTATGATTATGGTGATAATTAGTAATTTTTCATTAAACTAAAGCTCTATGCAAATTTTTCTGTATGAATACTTTTACAAAAAATGAAATAAATAAAAAATGTGTCACTCTGCATTCAATAACCAGATTGGAATACTGCTATTGTCCTAGAAAAAGGCTGTAACAACTATTTGTTTACACAAGATATTGAATAATGAAAAATTTTTTGTTTAGAATGGCAATGTCAAAACATATATTACATATTACGAGGCCAATATTCACATGACTTGTCTAAAATGGACGGAATACAACTCTTTCCAATTTTCAATGCTTTTCTTCAGTAGATTACAACAGGTTTAATTTCACTTATCACAGTCTATAATAAATAATACATCTACATGTCCATTGCCTGCACTGAACTCTGGGAGACATCACTGATTGATGCGAGTAGATCTTGTACACGTCCTACTCTAGCTGCTAGCAAGGTAGCATCAGTTATAGCCTGAAATATGTACAAATAATTTCAGGGTAAGGACAAGGTAAAAATGTTGTAAAATTTTATCTAGTTATATATTTTAAAAAGCATTTACTTTGGCTGCAAGTTAAAAACATAATTTGAAAAACATTGCATGTTTTAGTAAAAAAGAAATAAAACAAAAAATTTACAAAGTTAACAGGAATTTAATTTTATTTTCTATTGTGCAGGTGAGTTATAAATTTGTAGATTACATGTACTTATCCACCATTAACCACCTAAAATACTAACCCTCATCTTCCTCGCTGCATTAAATTCCTTAATCTTACTCTGTGCCTGGGCCATATGTTCGTTCTTAGCTGCTGAGCCTTTCACCCATGGATGTTGTAAAGCTTGATCAGCTGTGATCCTCTTCTTTGGGTCAAGTTGTAACATTTTACTAATTAAATCCTACAAGACAATTTTTAAAATCTTAACAGTTTGTATTACAAATCTTTCCAATTTTCTAGTGAATAAAATCCTTATTCCAAATAAAAAATTGCTCAGGCAAATAATAAGTGGTACCTTTAAAAACAGATGTTCATAGATCAGGTTTGAATTATTATGAGCACAACTGTTATTTCAATTTATCTGGCTTCAATAAATTCACAATCAAACTTCTCAAACAAAAACTTAACAAATTACCTTTGCATTCCATGAAATACTGTCCCAGAAAGGGGAATCAAAATGGTAGTCTCCTTTGAGTATTCTTTTGTATACTTCCTTCTCTGACTCCTCATAAAATGGCTCGTATCCACACAACCTACAAAATTACATATACCTTATGAACAGTGTATTATTATTTTGTATCAGGTAGAATGAAATCAACTGCTGTTACTTAGATACTATTAGGCAAATTTAAGAAAAACTGATACTGTAATTTTAAAATGTTTTATTTCAACGCTATGTGTACACAATTTTAAAATTACTTAAGAAATAATTCAGTGGGGCATGACTGATTTTACCACCGGTTTGCATTGTTTCGAGCTGAATGTGGTCATAAAAGACAAACTCTAGCTACAATAATGTAGCTCCTTTTTTGGAAAAATCAAACCCATGGTAAAATCAGTATAAATTGTTGCCTTCAATGAATTATTTGGATTCTAATAGAACATAAATTATAATTTTTGTTTAACGAAGTAACTGAGTTGCAGGACTTCTTGACCATTTACATACAAATTTGATTGTGACATCGTTAAAATATGTGAAAAATCTTACTTATGACGTGGCCAAAAAAAGTGTTGATCATTTATGACGCTCATTAGGAGTATATACTAGTTTTACACCTGGTGTGGATTCAAAGCATATAAGAATTTGTATTAATACCTTTCTACAAAATGTACATAAACAGATTTTAATTAAGCCTTTAAGCTTTGTAGGCAAGAATTCATAGCAATATGTCATATTACATAAAAGTCATATGCACCTTATACTTGCTGTTCTGTTAAGGATCGTTATAGTTTTGGTCAAAGGTATTAAAGCGTATCAGTCATCATGAATCAATAACCAATAGGACAGTGACAAATTCAGAATTGATGCAGACACAAAACACAACAAAGAAACCAAAAACAACAACAAAAACCAAAGACTGTCTTCTGAGTTGTTTTGGGGGATTTAGTTTATCAACATTCAAGTATGTTGGTACCATATTAAAAACATTACTTCTTGTTATAATAGCACTTGTGGAATTTACACTTATGATCATATATGCTTGGTAGTCATAAAATTGGTGGGTAATATGGAGTTTAATGTCAGCTACATCCTTTGAACCATTTTTCTTTATTAGAAAAGTCACAGTATGTAAGTCTTCTAATCCTAACTGTAATCTTTCATTATAATACAGAGTCTGATGTAAACAAACATGTATATTATAAATAGACCAATGACTTACAAAATATAAGTAATGACTCCACAACTCCATATGTCTACAGCTGGAGTGTATCTCTTCCCTGCCAACACCTCTGGAGCTAAAAAATCACAAACTGTACCTTCATATCTGTACAATTACCACCAAATGAACAGAACTATGTAATACAAACTAATTAAAAAAATTATTATTTTTGATGTCTGACATTGACAAGTAAACAAAAGGGGGTTATCATCAAATTGACACATGATCCATATTTATTTTCAAGTTTCCTTTTGTATATTACTCAAAGTATGTGTATGGGATTCTAATACATGCCATGTACTGCCTAATGCTAGAACCAATGGTTCTGTATAAGGACAAAAAGAACAATGCCTGATTTGCTGAGTTTAAAGAATGTTTAGCTATTTGTAAGCTTATAGAGTCAATAAAAAAGTTATGCTTCCTTCACCGAAAACAATAAAATAGCTTCACAAACGAATACTAGAATATTTTTTTCTTTCCATTATAAAACATGTAGCTGTGAGATCCCTAACCACCATACCCTTGGCGTATCTTGTGTGATCTAATTGTTTTTGACATGGGCAAGTTGTTAGGTAAATTTCAGACTTATGTCATACCACAATATCCTGGAGTGCCACAAACTGTGTTCATCTGTACTTCATGGTCTAAGATTTTGGACAATCCAAAGTCAGCTGGAAAACAAATCACAACCATATTACTGAACTTCAAATTCTTAAACTCTGTCTATTTCTAAACAATTACAAATTAAAAATGCACTACAAAAATTTTTTTAATAATGTGGCTTCACTTTTATTTATTGGTATCAATTTTCATGGATTGAGGAAAAAATAAATATATTGGATAAATAAATATTAAAGGTCATGTGTACAACGAGTGTTTTAAAAATCGCCATTATTGGTGAAATTGTTCTACATTTATTTGTTGTTTAAACAAAGATTTATTATGTGAGTAAATCCAACAAGTGTGGACTGTGAGCACACTCACAAAGCGATATCCCCGCTTCGCTTTTAAGTCCAATTATCTCCCCTTAATGATAATTGAGGTCAATAAAAATCCTTCATGCACATCTACATATAATGTACTTTCTTTATGCTAAGTTTCATTAAAGGAGGAGTTGCGCTTATAAGGATGTGGACAGACAGACAGACAGGGTGATTCCTATATAACCCCCAAACAAGTTTACAGTGGGTATAATTATTATTTAATTTGATTTGCCTGGTCTTTAATGGTACAGTTAAGTGTTTGAAGTTTACCAGATGGTGAAGCCAAAATATTAACCTTATGACATTTATATCCATGTCATTCAATTAATTGTTGTTAGAACATAGAATGACATGATGTTTTTACAGTTATTTATTTCAAACTCGTATTGGGTTGCTGTGTTAACATTAAATAAAGGCTTCAAATCGTAACAGGAAGTAATTTTTGTGAATCCTACTTCTAGAAGACAAAAAAAACTTGTCTGAATTGTTATCATTGCTTCTTTAATGATGAAAATACTTTAAAATGATAACTATTAAATATTAGTGTTGGTTTGTATAACTCAACATAAATACACATAAAATACACAACCCATTAAAAATTGTATTCTTGCAGTACACATTTGTACACGATATTGTTAGAATAATACATTTTTTTTTCAACCAAAATAAATCTTTATACCCAATACTTTGTTGAATTCTTAAATTCATGGGTAGATATTACCTACGAAAACCACAAAAAATTGATATCAAATGAATAAAAATAGAGCATTAAATGATACCCCAACACTTTGCATTGTTTTTATTATTGATGAACACAATTCACTAATTACAAATCAGCCTAGAGGAACACAGTCCATCTCAGAAGACAATTTTTACCTTGACCTTGGACCTATAAAAATCATTTCAAATTGGCATAACTTATAGTATTTAACAGCTGTGTAAAGTTTTAATAATATTTGTTGGAAATCCCATAAACGACTTACCAACTTTGAGTGCTGAATCTTCTCTTAAATCTTCATATAATAAATTTTCTGGCTGTAAAAGACACAAAAAATGTAAATACATCATTTTATCATCAAAAGTAATCAACAATACCAGAACTTTTAGTTAACACCATTTATTTGCTGTGCATGATTTTGTGGCTTTATCACAATTTCTGTAAACTTGGAACAAAAATAGCAATGGGTGACATTTTTCTGACTGGCAAGAAATATTATGTATTATCAGACTTACAAGAAAAGTTTGTTTCATAACTGTCCTTGTGTGACAAGCTTCAAAAAACATCCTCAAATGAAGATTATAAATTTAAACTTTGCAACCTACATGTAGAAAACCTTTGATCAAAAGAAATCTGATAAAGATTAAGACTATATAACAATGCAGTTTTTTTCATGGAGTAGTATATTAAGTATATTCTTAACGTTTAAAAAAGATGTGAAAATTTCAATTTAGCGTAGGATATTTTTAATTTTTCTCTTTGGTGAACATTTTCCAATAGCTGCACAAATACTTAAGAATATTGGGTCAAACTCCCGATTACAGACTGCAACTTAATTTTTTAGATTAAAATTAAATCTTACCTTTAAATCTCTATGAACCACACCATTTGCATGTAGATACTGAAAAAGTACAACACATTATAATTTGATCTACAGCTGTGATGTCAACTGCAAACAACTGGGTGAAATTTACACTCTATTTGTTTACACATAACTAACGTCAGTCTTTGTAGTGGTGAATGAAGCAAGGAAAAAAGTTTTATATTGGTTATACCACACATGTACAAATAAAAATAAAATGAAGATATCTAAATTTGATATGTTATTATGGCAGGGCAGAAACAAACCATGATAATAAACAAGTGTGGACTGTGAGCTAATCTAGTGGTACCTCCGCTTTCACAAATATGACTTTCATAAGTATTCAGTAAACAGGAAGTAGATGACCATAAAATCAATATACACCATATGATACTATAGGATAAAGCAAATTGAAAATCTATGGCTTCTGCATACTATAGTTGTTTAGAAAACTGTGACGGAAATTTTGCATTTTTCTCAACTATGTGTAACAATCTAAGTAAACGTAAACAGGAAGTAGATGACCAAGGAGCATAAGATCGGTATACACCAAATGGTACTAAAGGATGAAGCAATATCCAAAATATCAGGCTTCTGCATTCAATAGTTGCAACAGAAATTTTTGTTACAGACCGACGAACGAATGAACAAACAAACAGACAAACAAACGGAGAGACAAGGGTAAAACAGTAAACCCCCCTCTTCTTCCAAGCAGGAGTATAAAAACATGTTGTTACAATAGCAATAGTTATAACATACTACATTTTTTAAAAGGTTTTGGTGTTAAAAAAAAATTAAGATCTTCGACTTTACTCCTACATGTGTATTACCTGTACAGCAATTAATGTTTGTTTCACAGCAGCAGCTGCATCTTTTTCAGAATAAAAGCCTCTGGTCACAATTCTGAAATAATATATGATAACTGTGTATGTCCTAGGAATTAAGATTAATACATATACATGTACCATACCTATGATAGTCTTCAACAAGATTGTTTTAGTTGTTTTCCTACATATGTAAGCTGACCATATATATATATCAATTAAATAAAAATAACCTATTGTACAGGAATCTGGTATTTTTGAATTAAAAAGTAATTCTGACTCTTGTTTTATAAAGAATTTTTGCCAGGGGAATTAATTTAACAATTATTTTGAACAATGATGCATTAGATATTATCAGATCAGCTTTTCTTAAAATGCTACTTAAGTAAAAAGCATTAGATATGTCAAGGATAACCGAAAAGCAGGAACCTATAAATCAACGGGACTGAAATCTAATGATATCATTTACTTTTCCCAGTCGTGTCACTACTCCCTTACCGAACAAATGTCGACACAGATATGATCATATATATGGCTTTCGTACGTTGCCAATCGGCTATATGTCCGTTCGAAACTCAGACACTAGGTTTATATATCAATACATTGATGTAGTAAATAAAACAAAAAAAAAAACAACAACAACAAAAAATTGAAAAAAAAAACTAACAAAACAAAAACAAAAAACCATCTGCTTTATTAATTCTTAAATTAGATTGTTGTACTACAGTCCCAGAGAATTAAAATCAAAGCATGCTTGTATGATTTTATTTGATGTTTATAGCTTAAACCAATTGTACAAATTATATTATGACACAGGTATTAGCTACAGAGGGATGTACCCTATGACAACTTTTGACACCATTGTTTATTGAACCATTTGTTCATCATACCTGTGATTACGTAACAATTGCAACAAATGGCCACCAAATGAAAGAGAATGGGTTGTAAAAAAATATTAATTCCAATTTTGCAAATTTTCCATTATTTTCATTTAAAAATAAAAGAGTTTCTTATAAAATAGAAGCTGAAAATATGTAACGGGATGGAGATGTCCTCGTGGATAAAAGTGTTCGAAAAAGGGTCACAAAAGTATGCTTATTCATCCTGTTCTCAATTATATCCTTTTTCTTTGCCTTTTTAAAACATTATTCTTTCAGAATATGAAAGAAAAAGGAATACTTCGTTCATAATACAGGTATGGATTGGTCCTATTTAAGGGGACTTTTTAAAAATTTGTATTGTCTTCCCGAAAACCTGCTTATATTTCATGCTACGTAATCTGACAGATAATAACTGGATATAAACAACAAAAAAAATATGTGCTGCAACGAGACAATAAGGCGAATTGGTTGGTCTATACCTTTTTAACATGAAAATATATGGTTTGAGAGTATAAAGTTTATCAAAAGGAAATAAAAAAATGGCGACCGTTACACTTGCTAGCGATTTTCGCTGATTTTAATATTTTTTAAATGATAAAACATGGCCACGATAATACAACTAGGCAAATAATGCTCTAAAACTTATAAATTAAATAAAAAATATTTACTGTCACAGGATAATTGCAAAATTTTGGACTGAATTATTAACATCGTATTGTTCTAGATACTGTCATTCCTACTTTCTCGTTTAATCTTGTTCTGGTCTCGCGTGACAATGAAATCATAATTCCTTAACTGTGTCCAATGCCGTAAGTTATATACTAGTCCCAGCCGAAAAGGTACCTTAATAATACATGTAAAAAATATATATTTTTTAAATTAATAATTGTTCTTACCTGTCAAACAGTTCTCCACCTTTTACCAATTCCAGAACCAGATATATGTGCTGTGGTGTTTCATATATTTCTTTTAATCTAATCTAGAATACATGTATTGACATTAAAAGCTTAGTTAAGCAATACCTAAAATCCCACAATTCAATCTGCAATAATCAATACACAAACAAAAAAGATAACTAGTTCCTCTACTGCATATTGATGTTCTTTTTTATATTTTATGCTGGCAACATGTTGTTCTAATGCCAGATCTGTAAAGTGTTTTAATATGTACAGGTTTTGACTGGACAATCCATCAAACAGTCTTGTATGTTTTTTGTTGAAAGCTGTGTTTGTTATGTACCATTTTACCATTTTTTAAGGTGTTTATGGTAGTTTGTCTATTATTGATCACATGGTCTGTCAATGCTGAGGTTGTGGGTTTGAGTCTCACTGTGGAAAGGGTGTGCTCGACTGCAATCTTATTTGACAAGGAATTGCCAGTTTTACTACTTAAGATCAGGGTTTTCTCTGGGTACTCTCCCCCCCCCCCCCCCCCCCCCCCATCTCCTATCTTTGTCTAACATGGAGAATGCATAATATTTGTTTTGCTTTAAATTTGATTGAATCTGAGTTATCTGCTCATGTTTCTAAACTATAACTGATCTTTTCACAGTAAATACAATTTTTTTT